>JARHVA010006788.1:102500-312500 GCA_037957365.1 Torreya grandis | reverse complement strand
ATATATGCAACTCTCATCACATCAGGGTGTTGAGTATGTTTAGCCTACCCCACTAACAACACACTTTGATATTTGTGCCAATTGAATGACCTATAAACATGAAGGTTTAGGGTTTACATAAAAAATCATTCAAAATAGATCATCTATAAGGAATCATGAGTTGTTTGTATAGGAATAGGCTGGGTAGACTCAGACAAAGGTACACCTAGAAGCTTGAAATAAATCTACACATAGGACACTAATGATAAAATAATGACACTAAAACTATATGGTTCTATTATATAATTAGGGTGTTACTATACAGGAAGGGTTTTGACACCTAAGTCCTATTTGCAACACCCTAATAAGCTTTTGTGCTAGTTTTTAGCCTCCAGATCATCCATCTCAATTTGTTTCCAACTAATTACTTATTTACATCATTTATTACTATTTTTAGAAAGGTCAAACAAGGCCAATTTTTTATATAAATTATTGGATGTATTTATTACATATTTCTACCCTGATTTACTATACTTAGGCCCTTTAACAATTTAGGGCTTAAAATCCATAACCCTAAATTTTTTAGTAAATATACATATTTATTTCTTAAATATGTCATTATTTTGTTTTGAACATGTTGATAGATAGTTAAAAAATTTAACTTTCAATAAATTAATGTATTGATGTTATAATTAGTACAATGGAGTATTTTTTTGGTCCACATCTATTTGATGATTATTGATCTGTGTGATGGTTTATTAGCATTATCATATATTTAATTGAAAAATAAAGAAAGAACAAAATTATATTAATGTCTAGGTGCTAAAATGTTCAGAGTAATTTATCTAAATCATTCATTTTTTTTATCCCCAATCCTAGTTTCACTCATCTCTATATCACTACTCGAATTTTGTAATGAATTTACTTCAAGAATTAAGTATAATAGTAGAATTATAGCCAAATATGACTGAAATATATCCAATATATGATAATAGATAAGCCACTTTGAGGGGGCAACCTCCACAAGCTTTAATAAGAGCAAAATTCACAATATGATGATAAATGATTACCCACTACCTCCTATATATAGTCTAACTAGGCCATGGTTACTCCATAGGCCAACCTACTAATCTAAAGAAAGCCACAAGTCAGCCACAAGTCGGCCACAATACAATGTCAAAGAGGGATAAGCAAGCCACAAGTTGGCTAATACTATCCTCATACATGTGATAGGTTAGGGGCGTAGCATGCCCTTCCCCTTCAAACCAACGTTGTCCTCAACATTGAACAACTGTGGATGTTGTTGCAAAAATTATTCACCTTCCCAAGTGGCATCTTCACTACTTTGGTTTTTCCACTTGATCAAATATTCCTTAATCTCTTTGGTTCTCAACCTCTTAGTACGTGTTTGGAGGATCTTCTCTGGTTCTAAAATGACTCGTCCTTCTTCATCCAGAGTTCTGTCTGGGAAGAAACTTTCTATCCAATGACCTTCTTCAAACAAGAAACATGAAATACTAGGTGTATGTGAGATGAATGAGGCAACTCGAACTTGTAAGCCACACTTCCAATTTTTTGTAAAACCTGATAAGGGCCATAATACTTTGGAGCAAGTTTGTTGTCCTTTTTCTATTGCTTCAAGGACATCTGCTTGTAAGGTTGCAAATGAACAAATACCCAGTCACCCACCTCAAAATTTCACTCACTCTGGTGTTGATCTGCTTGTTGTTTCATCCTATTTTGTGCCAAGGCCAAATTCTCTTTCAAATTAGCCAAAACCTCTTGTTGATGTTGAATGTGTTCTTCCACATCTCGAACCTTGGTGTGCACTTTTAATGAAGAAGTGATGGAAGGTGGATGGTAACCATATAGTGCTAGAAATGGAGACATTTTAGAAGAGGTATGGAAAGATGTGTTATACCACCATTTTTAAAGTGGTAGCCATTTAACCCAATGTTCTTGTTTATCTGATACAAAACAACGGAGATACCCCTCTAAACATTTGTTAACCACTTCAGTTTGTCCATCAGATTGGGGGTGGTAAGATGAGCTATGAGCTAGCTGAGTACCCAAACAAGAAAATAGTTCAGTCCATAAATTACTAGTGAAAATAGGATCACGATCACTTACAATTATTTTTGGGGTTCCATGTAATTTGAGAACTGCTTCCATAAAAATAGCTACGACTGTACTTGCTGAAAATGGGTGTGAGAGAGCACAAAAATGGGCATATTTTGTAAGCCTATCCACAATGACCAAAATAACATTATTACCTTTAAAACAAGGCAACCCAGTCATGAAATCCATGGAAACCTCCTCCCACCTTTGACTAGGAATTGCTAATGGTTGTAATAAACCTTGGGTCTTAACTATTTCACCTTTATTCTGTTGGCATATCATGCATTCTTCCACTAACTTTTGTACATCTCCCTTGAGTCCTTCCCCAAATAATTATTTATTAATTCTATGATAAGTTTTCAAGAACCCTGAGTGTCCCCCAAGTGGAGATGCATGCAACTCTGTAAGAATCTTATGCTTAAGCTCTAAAGTTTTGCACAAGTATAACCTACCCTTATACCATAGGACATTACCTTTCCATTCAAATTTGTCAGAGGATAAATTACCTTGCTGGAGATTATGAATCAGAACCTATGTATCCTTGTCTTGCTTCCATTCTAACCTAGCTTCATCCACCCAATCTGCTTGCAATATAGACATTACACCAAGTAATGCTTCTGTGGATGCATCCCGTCTAGATAATGCCTCTGCTACTACATTATCTTTACCCTTCTTGTAGATGATTTCAAAATCATAACCCAACATTTTGGTTACCCATTTTTGTTGTTCCTCAGATGATAATCTTTGCTCCAAAAAGTATTTGAGACTATCATGATCCGTTTTCACCTTAAAGTGTATACCCATCAGATAAGGCCTCCATTGTTTAACTGCATGAACAATAGCCATCATTTCTTTCTCATAGATAGGTTTTTGTAGATTCTTACCTTTGAATTGATGAATTTCAAATGCAATGGGTCTTCCTTCCTACATTAGTACTACCCCCAATCCAGACCTAGAAGCATCACATTCAACAATGAATGTTTGTGAGAAGTCTGGAGTAGCCAAAACTGGAGTGGTGCACATAGCTACTTTTAGTTTCTAAAATGCTTTGGTGGCATCATCATTCCAATGGAAAACATCCTTCTTTAGCAATGCAGTGAGTAGAGCTGCTATGCTGCCATAACCTTTCACAAATCTTATATAGTAACCTGTTAGTCCAAGAAAACCTCGAAGGTTTTTGAGAGTTTTTGGCATGGGCCATTCCATTATCACTTTGATCTTCTGAGGATCAACTTTGACCCCTTCATGGGAAACAATGTGACCAAGGTACTCTACCTCCTGTACTCCAAAAGCACATTTAGATGGCTTCACATAAAGTTGGTGCTTCTCCAAAACTATCAATACATGTTTCACATGTTGCAGATGTGCTTCCCATGTCTGACTATAAATCAATATGTCATCAAAGAAAACTAGCACAAACTTCCTTAAAAAAGGCCTAAAAATAGTGTTAATCAAGCTCTGAAAAGTAGATGGTGCATTTGTAAGACCAAAGGGCATTACCAAAAACTCATAATGGCCCTCATGTGTTCTAAAAGCAGTTTTATGAACATCTTCATCCTTGATTCTAATTTGATGGTACCCTGAGCGAAGATCCAATTTTGTGAAATAATTAGCACCATGCAACTCATCAAGTAAATCATCAATTACTAGAATAAGAAACTTATCTTTGATGGTGTACTTGTTGAGTTCCTTATAATCAGGGCACATCCTTCATGTGTCATCCTTCTTCCGCACCATGATCACTAGTGATGAATATGCACTTTGGCTATGCTTAATGATCCCTGCCTCCAGCATCTCATGGACCATCTTTTCAATTTCACTCTTTCGTGCATATGGATATCTATATGGTCTGAGATTTGGTGGTTGACTACCTAGAATTAGTTGAATGGCATGATCATGTTCTTGTTTTGGTGGTAGTCCTTTTGGCATGGCCCTAAAAATAGATGAGTGGTCTTCAAGAATTATTTGTAGATCAGGATGTGTAGATACCTTTGGGGGTTGAACTTTTATAGAGCATAATCATGCAATAATGCCCTCTACCCCCTTTTTTAGCATCTTGGTCATTTGATGTGAACTAACCAATTGTGGAGATTTTGCATGTAATCCATGTAGTTCAATTTTCTTACCTTCAAAATGAAAGCGCATGAATAGTTCTTGGAAGTTCATCTCAATGGTACCTAAGGTTGTGAGCCATTGGACTCCCAAAACAATGTCTGTGTTACCCATAGAAATAGAAAACATAGGAGAGTCAAGATTGTACCCACCCATAGTAAGCTTAATACTATGGCATTTGCCTGAACAATTAATTGTGCCACCATCTGCAATCATGACCTGAAATTCTGGTGCTGGGTAGATGAAACAATTCAATCGAGTGGCCAAATTATGGTTTATAAAGTTATGTGTGCTCCCTAAATCAATCAACACTATCACCTTCTATTTCTTGAGGAAACCCACCACCTTAAGAGTTTATGGAGTGCTAATACCTAAAAGTGCATGAAAGGAGATTGTAGGTTGGGAATCTTTAGGTACCTCCTCTATATCTTCCTCATCATCATTAGAGGCATCAACTGCTTCTTAATCTTCATTTGGTCCCTCAATGTAGAATAACTTCTTCTCATCACATCTATGTCCTTTACTCCACTTGCTATCACAACCAAAACATAATCCTTTTGCATTCTTTTCTTCAATTCGCTGAGGGGTCAATCTAGTAGGTGGAGGAAATGTTGATGATGATATGCTACGATCTTTGAAGTGAGTGAATGGCTGCTTCTTGTTGGCTATGAATTTTTCCTCAGATCTACATGCTAGGATAATAGATTCAGAAACATTACATGGATTAAACATGCATACCTCATGTTGAATGTGGTCCTTGAGTCCACCCAAAAATAGGTCATTCAAGTTTGCATCAGAAATTGTCTCCACACGTAAGGATAGGTTCTAAAAATGATGAATATAATCCTTGATAGAGCTAGTTTGTCACAATTTTTCTAGTTGGCTGAAGTAATTATCTATCACACTATTGCCATAGTGTAATTGTAGATGCTCTATAAAAATTGACCAGGTGACATTGAGACTCATCTTTTTTCTTTTCAGCACACAACCATCGATACCAAATAAATTGATCAGGTTCAAGATACAAGGATGTCATGGTAACATTTTATCTACTTAGAATCTGATGTAGGTCAAAAAAACTCTCCATTTGGTTGAGCCAATTGAGTGGATATTTTCCATCGAATTTGTGCATATCCACTTTTGGTAATAGGTTCTTTTGTGGCCATGGAGTTGGATTTGAAGTAGACTGGTTAGGAGAACCACCCTTGTGGGTTTGTGAAATAGAGTTAGCTTGATGATTTGATTGATTAATATTCAAATCCATCATGATATATCCCAAACTATCTTGTATGGATTGCATATTAGATTGTATGTCTTGCACCTCACTCTGAATGGCTTGCACACTATAGTCAAGCTGGCTCACTTTGTGATCTATGTCAAAAAACCCTGGTACAAAGGGTCTATTTCACCCCCCTTCTGACTCCATCTCATCCATGTTAGGATTTTTTCCTGGAGTTTCAGCACCCTTTCCTCGGCCCCGAGTTTTTGGACCTACCATAAAAGGGTTTTACGATGTCGACCCTTATTTACACTTTTGACCCAACTTTGACCAAGCGATTTTGGATTTATTTAGGCCTCAATTCAAAATATATAAATAAAAAACTGTAGCAAAATTTTTATAATCTTTCCAAAAATGTAAACAACTCATAAAAATTCTTTGAATTGCACACAATAGAGCAATTTTATGAAAAAACATAAAATAGCGATAACTTTTGAAAAATAGATCCAAATGATCTAAAATTTTAATGGAAGATTAATGTGGTTATTTCTCACCTCCATTAAAAAAAATTCATATAAATTCGCAATATTTTTCTATATATCTCAAAATTAGTGTTTCACCCACAAGATTGCCCAAATCGTAGCTCTGATACCACTTGTAATGAATTTACTTCAAGAATTAAGTATAACAGCATAATTATATCCAAAAATGAATAAAATATATCCAATATATGATAATATATAAGCCACTTTGAGGGGGAAACCTCCACAAGCTTCAATAAGAGCAGAATTCACAATATGATGATAAATGATTACCCACTACCTCCTATATATAGTCTAACTAGGCCATGGTTACTCCATAGGCCGACCTACTAATCTAAAGAAAGCCACAAGTCAGCCACAAGTCAGCCACAATATAATGTCAGAGAGGGATAAGTAAGCCACAAGTCGGCTAATACTATCCTCATACATGTGATAGGTTAGGGGCGTATCAAATTTCATGTTATAATTTCACCTAGAATGAGATCATTCATCACATGATTATGCATTGGTTAGGATTGGTGGTCCCAATGATCCTATATTTCATAATTTTTTGTTATTTTTTCCTTTGGTTTCATTTTATGTGCCTTAATTATCATTTATTACTCTTTAACTAGTTGGCCTAGAGTGTGAATAATGTCCTAGAGTATCCTATTAATATGTATTTATATGTGAGTGAGTGATTGAGAGAAGGAGAGAGAAATAAGGGAAATGAATTGAATATCCATTATTTTTATTCATGATACAAGTTAGTGCTAAACATTTCCATATATTTTGATACACTTATGAAAAATTTATCTTTGAACATCACCATTTAAAAATAATAAGTTTTAGATATATTTCATGTGGTTTCATATTTACATCTATGAAAAGGAGGTTAAAAAAACTTACACATAATTATATTCACACTTCATAGATCTATGTTTATTTGTAATTCTTGTGTGTAATGTCTATAAAAATAACTCCCATAGTTTTTGTCTAACCCATAACTATATTTTATTATGAATTGATGGAAATCTAGGTCAAAGAAGAAAGAAGAAACAATTTATATATTTATTCCCAATAGATAAGAGAAGTGTAGATACATATAGGTACAACATCAAGTAACACATATACCTAGAATAATTAAAAACCCATAAATTATTGCATGATATTAATGACACAACATGATAGGTATGGTAGTTAAATTATTTGATTGACAATATTTCCTAGGGCATGATCAACACAAGTGCATATACCATCGCTACATATTCAAAGGATCAAATTTTACACAAAGATACATATATAATTTAATAATACATATCCACACCCATAAATTTATAAAATATTAGGTTGTGATTACTATATCATCCCTTAAGAGATGGTATTAGTACCAAAAGTTGTAGTTCATTGGATGCATCCCTTAAGATCATATTCTTATCCATGAGAGTGCAACTTAGATGAACTTTTATCATGCATTGCAGTAAAAATATGAGGGTTAAATATGATAATTAAGCTCATATAATTTCATATTCAATTATTTTAATCACCTCCAAGAGGATTATTTCTATCTTGAGATGAGTGAGACATGACGAGTTTTCTCTCATAGCCAAATGTCTTTTAAGATACTAAAAGTTGGTCTTTGAGAAGTATATCTTCTTACTCATTAGCCTAATAGATGAATTATCTAAATGGATAAATTTGGATGGGTTTTTTAATTATATAATATCCACCTTCAACTCTCCCACTCTCTTTCAAGCCTTGGGATTGAAACTTATAGTTGGCTAAATGCATCCCTTAAGAGAAACTTCTCATCCTTGAGGGTTCAAACTGGCTAAAATTCTACCACATGTTGTAGGAGAAACACAAGGGTTAAAAATGAGCCATTAGTTTTAAAGTCCTCTAATCACCCTTAATATTATTATTTACAACTTAATATGAGTGAGATATGAAAGTAAATTTTCTCTCATAGCTAAATGTCTCTTAAGAGACTTAAAATTAGTCTATGGGGGGCATATTTTCTAAATATTTGGAACAATTTATGAACCATATATGTTGATACATTTGGATAAATATTTTAACTCTATAATGGCCACTATTTACTCTCCATCACACCTTGATACTAAAATTTATAGTTGCCAGATGCATCTATTAAGAGAATTTTTTCATCCCTGAGAGTAAAAATTAGTTTAGCTTATACTGTACACTATAGGAGAACCATGAGGGTTAGATATGAGTTTTTAGTTTCTATAGTTACATGGTAAATTCCTAAAAACATCCACAATACGATTATTTCTATCTCAAGATGAGTAAGACATTTCAAATGAGTTTTATCTCACAACCAAATATTTGTTAAGAGACTAAAAGTTGGTATGTGAGAAGCATATCTTCTCACTCATTACCCAAATTGATGAACCATATATGTGGAAACATTAATATGGTTATTTTAATTATATAATGGCCACCCTATGCTCTCTGTTATACCCCAAATCTAAAATTATAGTTGGTTAGATGCATCCCTTAAGAGAAGTTTCTCATCCATGAGAGTATAACCTAGTCAACTTTCACCACCCATTATAGGATAACATTGAAGATAAAATATGATATATTAGCTTCTATAGTTCAATATTTGAGTCCTATAATAAAACCATTAATTATTATTTCCAACTCAATATGAGTGAGAGATGACAATTTTTTTTTCTCATATCCAAATGTCTCTTAAGAGACTAAACATTGGTCTACCTAAGGCATATCTTATGAATCATTATCCAAATCTATGAGTCATATATGAATACATGTATATATGATTGTTTTAATTATAAAATTTCCACCTTTTACTCCCTTTTAGGCCCTAGGATTGAAATTTGTAGTTGGTCAGATGAATCCCTTAAGGGAAGCTTCTCATCCTTGAGAGGGAAAATTGGATGAACTTATACCACATGTTTTAGGATAAATTTGAGGGTTATATAAAATTCATAAACTCATATAATTTTAAAATAAATTAATATAATCACCCCATAGAGTATTATTTATAGGTTGAGATGAGTAAGACATAACAATGAGTTTTCTCTTACGACCAAGTGTCTCTTAAGAGACTAAATGTTTATTTATGAGAGGCATATCTTCTAAATAATTATCCCAATTGATGAAACATATATGAAAACATGTTTTTATGTTTGTTTTAATGATATAATATCCCCCCTAATCTTTATCAGATCCTAGGATAGAAAGTTACAGTTGGCCAAACTCATCCCTTAAGAGCACCTTCTCATCCCTAAGAGTACAAACTGGCTAAACTTCTACCATGTATTACAGGATAAATATGAAGGTTACATATGATCCATCAAATCTTAAAATTACATGATCAAGTCCTTTAATCACCCCTACAATATTCTTGTTAGTTCAATATGAGTGAGACACATTAATGATTTTTCTTTCTTAGCCAACTTTCTCTTAAGAGACTAAAA
The DNA here is from genome assembly GCA_037957365.1 of Torreya grandis. NCBI lineage: Eukaryota > Viridiplantae > Streptophyta > Pinopsida > Cupressales > Taxaceae > Torreya > Torreya grandis. The sequence continues at coordinate 303,087 of JARHVA010006788.1, read as the reverse complement.
GTTGGTCTATCAAAAGCATATATTACAAATAATTATCCCAATCAATGAAAAATATACATATGCATGTTTATATGTGTGTTTTAATTATATAATGGCCACCCTATACTCTTTTTTAATCCTAAATAATGAAATTTTTAGTCAGTTAGACACGTCCCTTAAGAGAAGCTTCTCATCCTTGAGAGTACAAATTGACCAAAATTTTATCACACATTGTAGGAGAATTTTCAGGGATAGAGATAAGTCATTAAATACTATAGTTTCATGTTTGAGTCCCCAAAGCACACCTAAATGTATTATTTCCATTTTGAGATGAGAGACATAATATCTAATTTTCTCTCATAACCAAATATCTCATAAGAGACTAAAAGTTGATATGTGAAAGGCATATTTTATAACTTGTTAATCCAATCAATGAACCATATATGAAGATGTATGTAGATGAGAATTTTAATACTATAATTTCCATCATATTATCTCTAAAAATTTTTGGGACTAAAATTTATAGTTGGTTGAATGCATCCCTTAAGAGAAGCTTCTTGTCCCTCAGAGTGCAAATTAGCTAAACTTTTACCACACATTGTAGGAGAACCATGAGGGTTAGAAATGTTCCATTACATCCAAAAATTTCATGTTTAGTTAAGCTAAGTACCCTTTGTATGATTATTAATATCTTGATATGAGTGAGATAAGATAATATTTTTTCTCTCATAGTCAAATGTCTCTTAAGAGACTCAAAGTTGGTCTATGGGAGACATATCTTCTAAATCGTTATCCCAATAAATGATCCATATAAATATATTCATATGTATGGATATTTTAATTATATAATGGCCACACTCTACTCTTCATCAATCCCTAAGGCCAAATTTTTTAGTTGATTAGATGTATTCCTTAAGAGAACATTTTCATCTCTAAGAGTGTAAACTGGACAAACTTATACTGTGCATTGTAGGTTAATTGTGAGGGTTAGATATGATTTTTTATATTCTATAGTTTCATGGTTTAGTCCTTTATATACCCTCCATATGATTCTTTTTAGCTCTAGATGAGTGAGACATGGTAACTAGTTTTCTCTTGTAGATAAATGTCTCTTAAAAGACTAAAAGTTGGTCTATAGGAGGCATATATTTTGAATCATTATCCCAATAAATAAACCAACTATGTGGACATGTACATATGGGATTTTTAATTATATAATATCCATATTATATTCCTTATTAGGCCTTAGAACTAAAATTTATAGTTGGCCAGATGTAGCCCTTAAGATAATCTTATCATCCCTAAGAGAGCAAACCGATCAAACTTATGAGATATGTTGTAGGAGAACCATGAGGTTTAAAGACAAGTCCTCACCTCTAAAAATTACATGGTATATTCATACAATCACCCATAGGATTATTTTTCCATATTGAGATGAGCAAGACATAGTAATGAGTTTTCTCTCATAGAAAAATGTCTCTAGAGACTAAAAGTTGGTCTGTGGGAGGCATATCTTATGACTTGTTATCTCAATTGATGAACCATCTATGTGGAAATAATATATACATGGGAATTTTAATTATATAATTTACACCCTCTACTCTTTATCAATCCCTAAGACCAAAATTTGTATTTTCTTAGATGCATCCCTTAAGAGAAGCTTCTCATCCCTTAGAGTGAAAATTATCCAAACTTCCACCACATATTTTAGGAGAGCCATGAGGGTTAGATTCGAGTATTAATCTCATATGGTTTCATGGTATAGTCTTCTAAGAACCCCTTAGATGATTCTTGTCAAATTGAAATGAGCAATACATGGAAATAAGGTTTATCTCATAGCCAAATGTCTCTTAAAAAACTAAAATTTAGTCTATAAGAGGCATATCTTCTAAATCATTATCCCAATTGACAAACCATCCATGAAGACACATATAGATGGGTATTTTACTAATAGAATAGAAATCATACACTCTCCATTAGGAACTAAGATTGTGTTGATTTAATTTTTGACATGCAACCACTAATTAGGTAGGGGTTGTTAATTCCTCCCTCTCTTGAAAGGAAATTCATGTGAGCAAGTCTCCCCAAGGTCTTGGTTACTATCTCTTAGTACACATGGTAAAATAGTTAGTTGATGTGCACTATTCCATGTTAAGAGTTTTGGTATTGATGATTTAAATCAAAATAATTAACTATAAATAAGATATTTAGCAACGATCACGACTCTAGGATTTGATTCCCTTCACCAACTAATTAGGTTACCCTATGTACCAAAACATGGTAACCAAGACCTTAGGGAGACTTTCTCACATGATTTTCCTTTCAAGAGAGGGATGGATTAACAACCCCTACCTAATTATTGGTTTCATGTCAAAACCCATATTAACATGTTTTGGTTCTAGAAGGAAGGCTACCTTGACCATGACTTGAATTCATTAGTTAAAATATTATGTCAAGATACTTTAGAACCCTTCTATCCCACTAAGACCAACTTATTAAAGCTATAAAATAGAAATATTACCACGTGATAATAGTTTGTTGGGGATAATTTGTAAATCTTATAACTCCTTGACCATAGAGTAGTAAAACTAAGAGCTAACAAAGGGAAAGGAAAAGTTAAACCCATCTAATCAGTTGGTAGTTCACCCACATCTACATCTACCCATTTTGTTATCCCATTTGTAATCCCTTAGTATTTACCAATGGCCAACATGGCCTGGCTTGGACAAGGAGGCTATTGTCTTGTGAATGTTGTAGGTATGGCTCATGAGTTGCCAAAAAATCTATCCAAGTCCTATCCCAAGTTTGTAGTGGGAGGTGTCCAAATAGCTAAGGAACACATCCAAGCTCTTAAAGATGACTTAATCAGAACCTACGTCCATCATGAAGATGCTTCCTATATATTTTTTCCCTATTCCTTATGGGAAGAATCATATTCTTGGTACCTTAGGTTACTCACTAGGTCTATTACTACATGGCTGAAACTAGAAAAAATATTTATAAACCACTTCAAAATCCCCATCGACCCTAAAATCCTATATCATTAGTTTATAGCTACAAGAGAATAGAATAAACCCATGAGTATGTTTAATGCTTAGTTTCATATGCTATATCAACATTTGAAGGACCCTTATATTTAGGCTAAAGTAGATACCATATATACTTACATTAGGGCTCTTGATTCAATGACATTTATGTTATTTAGAAGAACCAAAACCACACTAGGATAATTATCATTGGCCTATAATGAAGCTATCAACATTGATCAATAGATGGTGCCACAAGGTTATGGACAAGGTTTTTTTCCTTCATTGGGTCAGCTAGGTGCATCCAACCAAATACCAATGATTAATCAAGACCTACAACAAAACACTCCACTAATGAATCCTATCCCAGGAGCCCTGTATGTAAGTCCTAATTTGATTTATAACCTAAGTCTAATGAATTATTTTCCCAATAATTTATCTTATAGGTCTCCTAACCATGTAGTCCCCTAGGTGAATAACCAATAGTTAGTCCTAATGGCCTATAATAACATTCATGTTTCTCCATGTACTAGTGGGTATGTTGCATCTAGAAGTGCTCATTAGGCCCTTCCATATTACTTAAATCCATAAATCCTTGCTGGTAATAATAACACTTAGGCACTCATGACTAGATCAAAAGCTCAATTATCTAGCCAATCTAGTATTATCACAAATTTAAGGTAAGTAATTTGAAATAATTGTTTCAAAAACTCTTTAACAATATGACCAACTCATATAGGAAAGTGTTGATATACATATTGTGTTCCCTGTGTCATTAGGGGAAAAGGGGAAGTAAAAAACTAAATTTTGAGTCCTAGAATACTCAAGGATTCATTTTTTAATACAATTAGTAATGGAAATATCAAAAATAATAGAGATATGGTCACAAATTAGAAGTCTACAAGTAGACCCTACTATAGGGACAACAAATGTTATGCAGTGATACTTTACTTTGCTAATCTTTGTGAATTGTTTAAATCTTTACCAATTATTCCCCAAAATACAAACAAGCAATGGATAGTTATAGCATGAACTAAGTTAAAGTGAATAATGGGTGGATCCAATAGTAATTAGGGTAAGACAAAAATGAGAATTAGCTTAAGATGATCAAAGTACCAGTTCCTCTAGATTGTATGATAACAACACATAAAACTAGAGTGTACTAACTCTAGCGTAATGACAAAATATAAATAAATGTAGTTAAAGATTCAAGGGAAAATAAATTTATGTATCTAAAATAATACTTTTCATAAAAATTTCTCACTCATAGTAAATTGGATAGCACATTCAGTCGTAAATGAGAAGAAAATAAAGAAAGTATACTAAGAGAATTTTTATCCTAGTGTCAAACTCAAACTAACATATGCATATATGTAATGTAATTTCCAAGTTATATTTAATAAAAGAAACTATGAGTAATTTAAAAGTGTGAGAATTAAAAATCATAGAGCACACACAATAAATCACTTTAGATAAACTCTCAAATTCTTTGGCTCTTTGCATTAATTATTGTAACAACTATTTTTTATTAAAAATTAGGGAAACATCCCTATTTATATGATTTAAAAATACCTAAAACAAGTTCAAGTGGGGCCACAAAAGGCACCCAAATATAATAAAGTGGTTAAAATACTACACATATAATGGAATATTCCTAATTCAAAATTACAAAACATAACTAAATATTCCTTATAGACCTAAAGGGGGATGTTGGCTAGCTTTCTATTGTTGTTGCCTCTATTTTTTATTTTCTTATTCCTTAGTCCATACTTATGCACATGCCAGGTAATCTTGGTTAATCTGAGCAAAGTCTAGGATCATGGGCTAAAACATGTCGGGTATTTCCTAGATGAGTTTCCCATATTATGTAAGCACTAACCTCAATGCTTCTTCAATTACCTCTACTTTTTCTAGCATTTGATTGGTAAATGCCACAATATTCATTACTTTGGTAGTAGTTTTTTCACTGGCTACATCCTACTAAAATTTTGCCACAAAATCTTTCATATGTGCTTTGAACTCCAGATCAACCATGAAGGTGCCATCAGGTTTGGTCACCCTGGTAACTATGGCATCCTTCAACATCAAGGATATTTTAAATTCAATTTTATCCAAGGATTTAGTTGCATTATTGATATGATCTATCCATCCTTCAAAATCCTCCTCCTATTCATTAGGATGGTCTATGTAGGTATAATGTCCTCAAGTGGTAACACTTTGAGGTTAGGGAACTTATTACTTATTTCAACTCTAGCCAAGTTTGCCAATTTAGCATCATAAAGTGAAAGATTTTTGTCAATTTTAATGGCCACCTTAGATTGCAAGACCCTATCTTCCTACCTCCTCTTCATTAATTTTTACAAGTTAAAGACATTAATAATAGCATTTACTATTTAAATTATAGTGCCCTCTTACATAATGGGCAGTGCTTGCTCCTTCAATCTTTTCAGTTCTTACTACATCCCCTTTATCAAGGAAATTATAGACTCTTCCTAGGCTTGAACTAAGGACACAGGGTCATCTATATATTAATTTACCTCTTTGGGGCTAGATTTCCTTTTTCTAGTCAAAGTGAAGAGGGTATCTTCACTCTCATGGATCATAGCTGATCTTGACTATGGATGCTCAACTTATCTTCTAACCACCCTCTTCATGGTTCTTGTGGTTACATCAAACCTCATGCCTAATTGGGTTATAGAGAGGACTACTTGAGGCCTCTCTTATCTTGCTTCATTTATGATATACCTAACCCAATTTGGGGCAGTATTAGGTGTTGGCCGAGTGGGAGGTGGTTATAATGGAGGTGCCTAGGTAGAAGAAGAGGCCAAGTCTATGGTGGGGATGAATTTTTTTGTTAGATCTATCTATCCAAGTGAGTCTAATAAATATTTGGAAGGGCCCATGTTGATATCAAATGAAGGAAACTTTGAAGGCAAACTAACTTTTGTAGCTATGGTAATGTTGAGTGGCTTATGAAATGGGGAATTATTTGAGATGGACTTAAAATGTCTCATAGGCATCAGAGAGCCAATAACAAGTTAGTGACTTTTAGTTGTTTCCTAGGAGGAGGCCATGTGTACAGTAACATGATAAATGAAATGGGTAAATGTAAACCTAAAGGAGGCACTAGCTTGGCTCATGCTAGTGTCAACTGAGGATTGAGTTGTGATGGTTGTATAGGATGATGATCCTAAAGTTAAAGGAGAGGTAATGGTGGGTGGAGAAAACATGGAAGAAGAAGTAGGAGTAGAAGTAAAAGTAGTTGTAATTAGGGAAGAGGCTAATGTGAAAGTACTTACATCAGAAGCCTCAAATATGTTGGTTGTATCTACATTTTATTATGAAGGTGGGATTTTTCCCATAATTTTAGTCCTTGGCTCGTTTCTCTTGTATACCTTTTAAATATTTCTCCTTGATAGAGACTGTAGTTCCTCCATTGAGAGCTCAATACCCTGCTATAATTCTTAAAGGTCAATGATCTTAGGATTAGGCTAAATTAGGCTCTCTAAGGTAGATCCCATGGTAGATGAAGAAATGAATGTAGAGCCTTAGGAGGGGTCATTTGGTTGTTTGATCCTCCTTGATCAAAGCTTGGAAGAATTTCTTGACCACTTGAAGTGGCCTATAGTGGAGGTCTGTAGGGTCTATTCCTAATGAGAGGAACATTATCTTTTTTATCCTCTTCTTGTCTCTCTTCATAGTATGTATTGAACATGCTTCTATGAGTTGGTGGATGTTGAGGCCTTACGATATCTTATTTCTTGTTCTCTCTATTTAGCCTCATTTCTAGCTCAACATTCTTCTTTTTAGCATTATTGAGGACCACTTCATCATTCATGACATCTTGATATATCCATTCATGCAACTCTTCTTGATTCTTATAATCCATAGCCACATCTTTATTGAACTTGAAAAAGTGCTTGGAGATGACAACATTTGGGTCCTAAGGTCTAAATTCATCCTTAGGCAATATGTATGAATCCATATGCCTTGTAGCCATAATGATATATTTCCACTTTATAATCTTAGTCCTTCCCATCTTATAAGGAGTCTTGTGGTGGAATGTCTTCTTCTTACTCTTGAAGATGCCATCAACTTCATATAGTAGTTAATAGGCCATATCTTCCTCAACCAACTTCATAGGTACATATCTTGGTAACCTAAGGGGAGATACCATCACCCCCTTTATCCTAATGATGGTACAATTAGGGTATATCCAGTAACTACTCATGTCCCTTAATACCTATCTAACCTCTAGGGGAACCCTTGGCATCTCATACTTAGTGATTGATTTATAAACTTCTAAATAGAAATATTTTAAAATTACCTTAATGTTACATATGAAGTGGTAAATGTGCATTTTAGAGAACAACTGGGACACAATTTCATCTCATGTAGGAGACCATGAGTTATAACCTAGCTGGGTAGTTTCAAAGATTATTTCCAATAGGTAGCTCATCATGAAGAATGGATTACCATTCTTTCAAGTATCATTTATTGCATAAACTAGATTATTATTGATGATATCTCCAAGCGAGGGAATATACTAATCCTCTAAGATTATTTGCAGTAGTGGGATAGTTCTTATATCCACATTACCAATGTGTGCATTGTCATATATCCTATTGAGGAGGGTGAGGCAAATCTAGACTCCCTTATTGAAGTAATAAATAGGTATGTTCCCTAAGTCATCTATAAAGATAACCCTAATTGGGTCAGTCACCCATGAAGCTAAGATTATCTTTGGTTTATACACCTCATACTAGTTGTCAATGATGCTCTAGTTATAGTCTAATTATGGCAAAGGTAAGTCATAGTACTTTTCAAATATTGGACCTACTATGAAGGAAATTTGGAGGCCTTTGTTTATTTATTTGAGTAACATATCCTTTCATCTTATCCTCCCAAAGATGCCATATGCTAGGTTAGTGCATGGAATGACATCTAGATTTATTGTGGTCTTGTGAAGACTAGAATCTTGGATTGTAAGGATGTTCGAAGCTAATTGGATTATGTGAGGCATTGTCTTGACCTCATCAACATCTCTAGCTACTTCAACATTGAAAAAGATGATTATATAATGCATTTCCCTCAATTTTATGGCCTTAGGGATGAATTTGTGTCTTTAAAAATAATTGAATTACCATACTAGAAAAAGAAGTCATCATTTCCAAGAGAGGTACTCTTACCTAGGGTGGAAGAACTAGTTTGTGTGATTTATAAAATATATTGAGTAGTAACCAACATATTTTTCTATCTCTCTATAGCTTTTTAGCTCTAGTAATGGTAGTCTAGGTGCAATCTATGAATAAATCAAGCTTTATCATATTGAGGAAGGTAGGGAGAGCAAACATGTATAGTTTCAAATGTAAATGTAGGTAACAATAGTTGAGTTGGGTAGTATTTTGAAAGATTGATTTGATTAATACAAGTTTGATATAAATCTTGCTTTATACCATATTAATTGTCTTTAGAATGGTTTTGGACAACTATCAGTGACTTGGCATTAATTGTATGGCTCATGTGGAGGCATGTGTCTCTCTCAGAGGTGATCTCAAGGATCTCTAATAGAAGTAGTATAGGAATTACATGTGGAATCATTGTATGAGTCCAATGTGGATGTGCATCACTTTTGGAGGGGATTCTGATTGATCTCAAGATGTATTGTTATGGGAATTATGCATGGAATCATCACATAGGACCAAAGTGGACATGCATCATTCTTTATGGGCCTTTTTTATTTCTTATGCCAAGTGTCACTCTCAAAAGGAGCCTCAAATAGCTGTACATTATCAAATTTGGATCGAATGGTTCAAATGTAACCATGTGTCTACCTTTTGATCTATCATGAGCTCTAGATGGATACAATGTGGTGTGGACACACATCAATATTAGATGAACTTGAAGGGGAGACACATAACCTTGAATGGCTACTCAAATTTGGTTGGTCATTCTTGAGACACACAATGGCATCCTATGGCTTTAGTATTGTGGTAGGATGTGTGGTGGATGCATGGTAACTCAAATTGGATGGGATTGATCATGGGGGCTAAAATATTGACATGTAGCCTCTAAATTTGAATTATAATGGTTAGTTCCTTCATGATCTCTTTAGATGGTGCCACATGGCTTGTAAACTTGGTAGATTTACTCCAAGTGTCTTGTGTAGGGTGTGATAAATCTATAAGGTATTATGATGTTTGACAAGGTTGACATTTATCCCTTTAAAGTTGTTGTCATAAATTTGATGTTTTATGAGGAATCATAAAGCACTAATTGAATTTTGACATCTTATGGGGTCAAGTGAGAAGTTAAGTTAGACTCTAAAGATGTCAATTGCCCATCTTAGACAAATTAAAAAAAATTTAAAGAAAAACTTTACAAGTAAATAATTTAAATAAAATATAAGGTTAGTCCAATAAGATAGGAAAATATTGTTGCATTCATTCTAATTGGAAAACTAGGTAGAACATCCTTAGTGAAGGCTTATCTACACGTTTTAAAGTGTCAATGGTTAATGATTCATTATTGAGTGAAAACTTGAAGGACTTGAAATAACTTAAATATTTCTAAGTACTAATTAGTAATGCAAGATGAATAATTAACCATGAAATATATAAGCACAAGCATTGGTAAATTAAACAAAATTGATATGCAATTAGATGATTTATCAAGCTTGGCATCTTAGTCATTTTGAAACTTAAAGAAAGGAGGGTCCCCATTATAGGAATAGGGGTAGTTGATCATCAACAAATGGTGACCTATATAGGGAAACATTGAAAAATGTTAGAATATAGAACTTTTATTCAAAGATGAATCAAAATTTAGTTGTCTCATTATGATCTTTTATCAATATCAAAACTACTTTCCAGAACAAATGAAGCCCACAAGTTGGAAATAGAGTTTGAACCTTGTCAAAAATCACACTATGTGTGTGATTTGAGGGTCATTAACCATTATCATTTGGTTAAAAAATGATAACTTTCAAGATTCAAGACATCAAACATGAAATGACTTAAGCATTCTTTATATTTTTATATAATAATGATTTGCTTAGTTAGGGATGGCTTATGCATTGCTTTTTTGTCATCCAAGCATCCATAGCCCTGATAGAGATACCTTTGGCTTCACTCCAATCCTTGATCTACTCCTAGGAAGGCATTCATAGCCTTGGTAGAGATTTCCTAAATCACCATTCATGGAATATGAAATAGTTTATGATTTCACTTCATTAGTGTATCAATTTTTTTTTTTAATACTTGTGTTCATAAACTAGAATGGTTAGGAACTAGAATTAGCTACGTGTAAGGATTTTGTCAAGACACATTCTATATGTAATTCACTTTTAGATATCAAGTTTTTCCCTAGAAATTTATTTAGTGAATTTAGGTGGCATCATGATGATCTACATAGATTCAAACTCTTGTTTAAACAAATGATCAATCCTCTAAACTATATTATAGCCTTAAATGACTTGGTATTTTTATGAGAAAACCCACTTCTAATTAACCCCACCTAAATTTTCTGAATTGGAACAATACTAGAGGTTTCCACACTTTGGATTACCAATGTTAAAAATCAGCAATCCCTTATTCCATTTTTAGAATCAGATTAACACAAATTAAACTAAATAATTCTTGTCTAGAGGACTTATTACTAAGCTAAAATTCAAAATAGAAAAAAAACAACAAAATAAGAAATCAAATCAAGAAAGGGAAAAATACGAAAATAAATTAAGAAATCAAACTACTCTACTCCTATCTACTCTAATTCTAACCAAGCTTATTATCCTTCTAGAATTTAAGAAAGAGTAGAAGAGAAATAATGCTTCATGTATTGCTAATTGACTGGTAAGGTCAAGTCATTTCCTTGTAAGTATTTGATCCTAAATGTGTTTTCACACAATATATCTACCACTTGATATGGTCCAATCTAGAGAGGAGTGAATTTGTCATGCTATACTTTCTTTTCATGGGCCTTGTCCCATAGTAGGACCAAATCTAATATTCATAATGTTTTACAACTCCATTACCTTGAGGGTAATAATTTAAAGGAAACTTGATGACTATTTGGTTATCATATACCCATTTAGTAAATCTAGTTGATATAAAGGATGGGCCATTATCACATAATAAATATAGGGGCATCCAAAACTAAGTGATGATATTTTCTTCTAATAATTTGATGACATCAATTGTTCTACCATTCTTGGTGGCCACTACTTCAGTCCACCTTATACAATAATCTATGGAAGTGAGCATAAATAGGTGTCTCACTAAGGAGTTGGGATTGATAGCTCCTATGAAGTTGAGGCCACATTATACAAATATTTTTATATTCAATCACTAGTTTTAAAGGCATGGCTACCTTTGTCTCACATCTATCATACACTTGGCATTGATGGCATGTTCACATGTGAGCATGGGAATCATTGAAAATGGTTGGCCAATAATAGCCATCTCTCAATATCTTTTATGTAGTGGTACACCTTGAAGTATGTCCACTTCCTAGCTTGTCATGGAAATTATCCATGATCTCTGTGGCTTTGGCTCTAGAAACATACCTTAGATACACTTCTTTATAGTTTAATATATAGAGGGCCCCCTTTTAATCTTAAAGTGGGAGGATCTCATCCTGAGGGTCATTTTACACTTTTTTTTGAGGTGTGGGGGGCATGTTCCATGAAATAAATAATGGATAATATATTTTTACCAATCTCTACCAGATACTTGACTTACCTCAACTTGGAAAACATCAATACGAGGATCAGTATTTGTAATAAGTTGGATTAGACCTTGCCCTCTAGCTAACTTAACAGACTTTATTTCTAAGTCATATTCTTAGAGTTTTGTCATCCACTTCCCAAGTTCATTCTATTTCAACATAAAATTTACATTTGAATTGGACACTATGGTATAAGTCTTGTTTCTTAGGATGTAGTGTCTGAACTTCTTAACAACCTTTACTAGTGTGTAGGCTTTCTTATCTAGAAAATGATAGTTCAGCTAAGAATTCTTCAAATTAGTGCTCATGAAGGTTATGGGGTGATATTTGTCATATTATATCTATGCTAAGATATTATCAATAGTGTGATCAAAAGCAAAAGAATGAAGATAAAATTCCTTGCTGAAATTGGGACTTATCAAAATAGGAGCCTGAACAATAACATCCTTAATGTCTTAGAATGCCTTCATTGCTTTAATAGTCCATTGTATCATAACATCCTTCTTTATAATTATGTTGAGTGGTCTCACAATCTCTATAAAACTAGAGATAAATTTTATTATCAAATTAATTTTGTAAAAAAAGGATTTTAACTCTTTTTTCCTATTAGAGACTTTTACCTTTAAAATTGCCTTGATCTTATCAGGGTCAATAGTCATACCTTATTGAGTGATTAAATTTCCTAAAATCTTGCCTTTAATTACACAAAATATGATTTTATTTGGGTTTACATAATTTCCATACCTTCTACATTTCTCTAACACTTATTATAATTGCATCATGTGATATTTTCTATTTTTAGAAAAAATTGTTAGATCATCCATGTAGATAATGATTCACTTACCAATTAATATGTGGAATGCATGGTCCATTTTACATTGGAAAGTGGATCCTACATTGATAAATTAGAATGGCATTCATTTGTATGAAAATGCTCCTTACTTGGTGGTCAAGACAGTCTCATTCTATCACTTTTATTTACCAAGACTTGGTTATAGATTGAAAAATCATTAAGAAATGACATCATTTTAGACCCACTCACCAATTAAATTACTTTTTCTAGGGATGGAAAGGGATAATTGTCCTTTTCTGAGGATCTATTCAAATTTATAAAATCAACACAAAGTTTGATTTATCCATTCTTCTTTCAGATAGGCACAAGGTTGGCAACCCATGTCAAGTGCCTTATGGGGAAGATTATCCTTGCATCTAGAAATTTATTTACTTATTTTTAAATTAGTTGCTCTATTACTAGATTTACCATCCTTTGTCTTTTCCAAAAAAATTTTAGGCTTCTTTAAATGAGATAGTGTGATTAATCACACTAGTGTTGACTATCTTAAGTTCATCATATGACCAAGAAATAACATCTTTGAATTTGGTTAGAAGGGTGGTGACTTCCTTTAACTCTTCATTAGTGAAAACTAAACCAATGTTAACATTTTGATCACTCTCAAGACTTCCCAATTGACTTGTTTATAATCTTTCCCTCTCACATTGGGTTATTTCTCTTCCATCCTTTGCTTATCCAAATTAAACATCCTTTCCAAGGAGATCATGCCCTTGGGTATTCAGTTCTCCTTGAGTTGGATCACTCCATCCTCACTATCCTTTGAATTTTGTACATAATTTTCATCCTATTCATTAATGATGTGAGACTCGAATATGCTAGAACTACATAAGAATTCAATTATTTATTTATCATCATTAAAAACTTGGAAGTGATTAATATTGTCTAGCATATAGGGGCATGAGATTATCTCCATAGTTAACTACATATTCAAAATCTCTAGGGGAACCAGGTTTGTTGTTGTTGAAGCTAGAGAATCTACCAATTAGTTTTACTTCCTAGGCAAGGAAACAATATTAAATGAGTTAAAATAATCAATTACATCCTAAGCTCTAAATTTACAATTTTTCAAATAAGAAAGATTACATTAATAATTACTTTGGACTTGATTAACCACTAACTTTGAATCATTATAAACCAACACCTCTTTTACTTTATGCTTGATTACAAATTGAAGTCCTAAAATAAAATATTATTATTAATACAAGTAGACTCTATTATATAAGAAGTTAGATATTGTTTCCCTTAAAAAAAATTAGTACAATCCCAATGCCAGAACCTTTCTTTGATCATGCACCATCGAAGTACAATATCTAGGGACCTTTTATTTCTTCTTTCACTTCATCATCTGCAACAATTTTATCAAATTCCAAAGCAAACACACCTAAATCAGAGGATTGGTAGTTTACCTTCTCATTCTTAACATTATATTCTATGATCATGTATTTCATTTTAGGTTTCTAGTCAATCCTTATTTAATTAGGAATCTCGTGCCAAGGTAGCCACATGTGAGCACAATCAATGGACATATATCCATTTAGAAATTTAGTCTAATCATGACTCAACAATAATCCATAAGCCTCAGGTATGTCAATAACTTAAATGTTGATGAACTATTAGATTTGAGGTTCCTAAGAGAGATGCAAGTGAATATTCAATAATTTTCCCATCACTTTCAGACTAGATTTTTCTAGCTACACCACCACCTTATTTGAATTGACTGGGTTCAATCCTAATTTTTCATAGATTCTTAAAGGCATAATGTTAGTTGAAGCACCATAATCAAGCAAACAATTATGAATATTCTTACCAAAAATTCCTATAGTCAAAATAAATGACGGAACTCCATGTTTTATTTTATACATCACCATATTTGCATGATATAATTTACCTTTGTTGGATATAAGTTTTTTATTTAATGATTTCAACAACAAATCATGCTATTTAGTTATCTGAGTAAGCTCATGCAATGTTATATTTTCCTTGATCTTCTTCATGTATTCCACTATGTTGTATCATCATTTTGACATTATTTAGGGACCTTATATTATTGGTTGACTCTCCTTACCTTTAGGAGGTGGAGAAACATTATTGATCTTTCTATCAAGAGGTGTATCCATTTTATTAGGTGGGGCATATGATGTCAGAGGTGTGTTTTGGCCTTTGCTTCTCAAAGCATAGTTATTCCTCTAATATTATTGGAAATTATGCACTTTTTTAGAATTTTTTGATAACACCTTAACTAATTAGGTTGAATCTTGTGCCCACTGAGTATAGGTCCATAAGTATTATATTAATCACCAAAAATCAAGTACATAAAAAGGGTACCTTTACTCTGTTAACCCTTTTATATGAAAAAATATTTATTTATAGGTTTTCACCTCATACCCGTAAAACCAACTAACTTATTAACCACTCCTATGGGTATTCCACCTGAGAGTTAGTTTACATTATTAAGTAACTCAAACATAAAAACTACCCAAATAAAAGTTAATCTAATTTATTTATGGGGGTGTCTTTATAAAATATGCATGCCTTATTTACAATTATTAAACTATTCTAACACAAAAAAATTGTAAGATAAGTTAAGACTTTGGATAAGTCCTAAAAAACCCCACTATGATCCAAAGTTAGGTCTTTAGACACATACCAAGCATTTTTCTAAACTTTTCAAATATGATCCTATCAAGGGGTTTTGTGAAAATATTAGTTATTTGATCAGTAGTTGGGAAATATATTAGATCAAGAGCTTTATTCACCACCAACATTCATAGATAATGGTATTTGACATCCATATGTTTTATTTTGGAATGAAATACTAGATTCTTGGACATATTGATTGCACTCTGATTATCAGTGTATAAATGTGTAAGAGAAATCTGATAAATTTGAAGATCTTCAAGAATGCACCACAAGTAAATAATTTCTCTAGAAGCATCCCATGTTGAAATATACTCTAATTTTTTGATGAATTTGCAATTGTATCTTGATTTTTACAACACTAAGCAATGGCAGATAAACCCATATGAATAGTGTATCCTATTGTGGACACTCTATCATCCACCAAACTTTGCATCATAATACCCAAAAAGTTTGAAGTTCTTGTTATGTTGGTACTCAAGGCCATATGTTTTTGTTCCATGAAGGTAACAAAATACTCTTTTTTCTACATTCTAATGAATTTATCTAGGCTCATGCATAAACCTAGATAAAATGCCAACTAAAAATGATAAATCAGGCCTGGTAGTCATCAAATATATCAAACCTCCCACCAACTATCTATATTTGGTGCCATCAAAAAAGGCATTTCCATCACCCTTATATAATTTTAAGTTAATTTTCATGGGAGTGAGGGAAGGTTTGTAATCACTAATGCCAAACCTATTTAATAACTTAGAAATATACTTAGTTTGTGAAATGATAATACAATTATCTTTCTAAGTTACCTCTATGCATAGATAGTAGTGAAGAATTCCAAGATCTATCATCTCAAACCCATATTTTAATTCCTTCTTCATAGAATTATTATGGTTTTCATCATTACTTGTGATGAACAAGTCATTTCCATAGAGAACAAGAATCAACAATTTATTACCCTGCACTCTAAAATAGAGAGTATCATTAGTTTCACTATGTTGAAAACCAATGGATTTCAAGTATGAATCCATTTTATCATACCAAGTCTTGGGTGCATATTTGATCCCATACAAAGCTTTTATCAATTTACACACTTTGTGTTCTACACCCACCTTTTCAAAACCCTGAGGTTATTTCATGTATACTTCTTCCTATAAATAACCATTCAAAATGGTACTTTTAACATCCATTTTATGGACTTTCCAACCATTTTTTGTGGCTAAATAAAGTACCATATGAATAGTGCACCATTTGGTAGTTGGTGTAAATGTTTCCTCATAGTCAATACCTTCTTGTTGTGCATAGCCTTTCACAACAAGTCTTTCCTTATGCTTATCAATGAATTCATCTAATTTATACTTAGTCCTATAAACCCATTTACATCCTATGGGTTAAAAATGTGTCTTAGGATCAAATAAAAGCCAAGCATTATTATTGAGTATTGCATCATACTCACGTTGTATTATCTATTGCCAAACATGTTCAATAGATGCCTCCTCAAAAGTAGATGGCTCAGTGGAAGAAGTGGTAACAACCATAACATAGTTTACCTATTTTCAAGAACTCTTAAGACTTGTTAAACCAACTTCATCTAATTTCAAGTTAGAAAAAGTGTTTTGAGCCCATTTTGGATACTTAGTCAAATTATTCAAATCAAGAACACCATAATTTTCATCATGTGCACCATTCGAAAGAAGATTTAGATAATTTTCAACAATTTATAAGTCATCAACATGTGAATTATTAGATGAAGGAGAGGAAAGTGAAGGGATTGAGTCTCATATCATAACCTCAAAGAGTTATCCCCATTATTCAAACCCTTAACTCATTTTGCATTTTTCCTTTTTAACTTGTCAAGTTGAGAATCAATCTCTGTAGTTTTCATAGTCTCAAACTCATCAAGTATTACATCTCAGCTCACTATGAATTTTCATGTATCCTATGCAAGTAAAAAAAACCCCTTTTTATTTTTAGAATATCCAAGAAAGATACATTTTTGAATTTGTGGTTCAAACTTAGCTATATTTTTAGTGATAACTAAGGCAAAATAAAGGCATCCAAACACTTTCAAATGTTTAAATTATGGTTTAAAACCATACCATGCTTCATATGGAGTTTATCCCAAAAGTGTAACAATGGGGGACTTGTTTCTTAAATACATTGCAGTATCAATGTCTTCTACCCAAAACTTATCATCAAGTTGTTTATAGTACAACATAATACATGTTGTGCCCTCTAAAATTCTATTCATTCATTTAGATACTCTATTCTACTATGGAGTGTAAGAATTACTATATTTTTTATGAATACCATGTTCTGGATAACAATCAAAAAACTCATTTGAAGTATACTCACCACCATTTTTTGAATGAAGAGTAGTCAAATATAAACCTATTTCTTTTTTAACTAAGTTTAACCAATCAAGAAACTTAGTCAAAAAATTGGATTTATTTTTCATAAAAAACACCCAAGTCATCCTATAAAATTCATCAATAAATAACATAAAATATCTACACCCACTAATGGATGACTTTTGCATGTCACATATATCACAATGAACTAACTGCAAACATTTGTTATCTCTCCATGAAGAATTCTCAAGGAATTTTTCTTGATTTTTTTGCCCAAAATACATGATTTACAAAGAATAATATCTTTGTCAAAAGTGGGAAATCCACTCACCATACCATATCTCTACAAATACACTAAAGAGTGAATATTCAAATTCCCATAGTGGATATGCCATAACTTCTATGTAGACATAGTAATTGTACCTATATCAACAATTGTCACAAGTTCTATAGTGGGAGGAAGCACTTTATAATGCAATCTAACCAAGTTTCCATCTTCATATCTTGTATACATGGTTTTTTAACCATGATTCACTAAATTAATGTAAATGAGGCCATTATAAAGCATAATTTTATAACCTTTCTTTCGAATAGTTACAAAGGAAAGAAGATTGTTTCTTCAATGTGGGAACATACCAAACATCCTCCAAGTATTTTATATATCCATTAGGAAGAAGAATTTGAATAGATCCAAGTCCTAGTGGAGTATGCATAGGCTTATCTACCAAGGAAATTGGAGAGATAGAACTTCTTTTAAAGTCCAAAATAAGTCTCACCTAAATGTCATGTGTTTGGTTGCTCCTGTGTCTAAAACCCATACATCTGTGAGCTCATCTCTAGTCTCATATTCCATATAATCAATGTGCCCCAAAGTAGTGAATGCAGATTCATGGGAAACATTACTAGACTCATCATGGTCATGATCAACATAATGAGCAAAGCTATATTTAGTCACTTTTTGTGGCCTCTATATTTTGTCAAAAGGAATCCTACACTAAAAGGCAATGTGACCAAATTTCCCACATCTATGACATTGAATGTCTGATCTACCTCAACCTCTAACCCTATAAGAGTTGTGACCATGTCCTCAATCACTTGTTTCATTTTAATGAGAATGGATAAATTTTTGTTTTTTTTAATAACCCCTACCTTTGTTTTCATATCTACCTCCTTTGTAACCTTGACCCCCTCTATAACTGTGTCCTTTATTATTTTGATGCCCAGACGAAGATGAACGAGGTTTAGAGTCTAAAACATGGGATTCCTCAATTTTATTAGATTTATTGGGTAGAGAGAGGTCATTTTGGATGAGAAACTTAGTCAAATTTTCAAAAGTGATTCCTGTGATCTTGTCAGCGACATGCAACATTTCTATAAAGTTCCTATAGGACCCAGGTAGTCCATTCAATGCAGTAGTGACTATGAGATCATCATCTAAATTTCCAAACCTAGCCTTAGTGTACTTAGTAAAAATGTTCTTCAACTTATACATGTATTCCCCCATGTCCCCATAATCCTCTAATGATAAAGTAAACAAATACATATGAATGCCTATCTTCTTATGTTTAGGTTTCTTATCATACAAATCAAACAATGTTTTCCATGCAGTGTAACTATGAGGATAATTTTCAATATGAATATAATTATCACAAGTAAAACAACATTTTATTAGTGCTAAGGCCTTAATATCATGCAAATTTAATGCATCAATATTATCCTTTTCTATTGGCAATGTGGGATTTTCATTCTTAACAATATCATATAAATCATTAAAGACTAATGAAGCTTCCATCAAACATTTCCAATAAGAATAATTAGAAATAAGTAATCTATCACCATCTAAAAGCAAATTTTAAATCTTTGGAATCTTGAAATAAATATAAGTATGATAATAAAAAGTGAGTTTGACTTAATGCAAAATAGAATGTAACAAAATGAAGAAACACCACACTTCACAGATAACACATTACACAAAAAACTACTTCTATGGGGTTTTTCACTTAACCTCCACATAGAGAAAAAAGATATTTTAATGGGTTTTGAACTTAACCATACCAAAAAATAAAAAACACACCCTTATTTTGCCAAAATACAACCTTATTCCACCAAGTACACCCTTATTTCACCACAACAATGTAAAAGAAATATAATTCAATTCCCCTTTTTCAAGTTTGAAAACAAATTTATACAATATTTATGCATTTCAAAATTTTCAAATCATAAAAAAATGAATTAAAAATAGAATATTCCTTTTACAAAAGTATATTCTGAAAAACAAATTCTTCCAAAAAGAAGGGATTTGAACCCTTGACCTCCTCCTTTCAAGCTCTTCAAAAAATAAGCTTAATTAATTTATCTAAGAAAATTTTAAAGTAATTAAGCACATAAAATTTTATTTATAGATAATTTTTTATATGAGGGAAATAAATTTTTTTTACATGAATGTAAATAGATCCAATTTTTCCCTTGTTTAATTATCCAGGCAATCCTTTTTACCTGTGGGACCCATCTGAGGCTCAAACTTTTAATAAACTATTCAAACTTTATCAAAAGATTAAAAAAAATTAATATGAAGCTTTCAAATGTCATATCTACCTAAAAACACCATAGATAGACCTAGAAATAATTTTTGAAACCATTTTCTCTCTCCTTGGCCATACAATTTTGTACAGGTCGTATAAGTGCAGTGAAAACCCTATTTGAGATTGATTTTATAGGATTTTTTATATTTAATGAAAAAATTGGATTACCAAGTCATTAAAAAGGCTATAAAAGTATGGATTTGGGGCATAAAACTCATAAAACAAATTAAATTTGCTTTTAGATGAGTTTAACAGGGGTTTTAAGATCATTAATTAGTATTTTTAGATCAAACATTGCTCAAAATGGTTGAAAAGACAATGACAACCATAAAAAATATATGTAGAGGGTTTTTGGTTATGAAAAATGTTGTACAAATGTAATTTTAAGTAGATTTGAGAATTTTAGAACATTTGAAGGCTAAAAATTCAATCTGGAATGCTAAAAAAAAGTTTGAAAGCAATCTTAGGGAGCATGAAAGGCTAGACCAATTGTATGGTTTTACAAAACCAATATATAGGCTTATTTATTTTTAAATTAACATTAATTAATTCAAAAATATTTGAAAAATTAAATAAATTAATAATTTTTCAAACTTTTCAACATTAGACTTAGACCAATCAAAGTTTATTTGACAGGGCATACCTTATACCACCCAATTTCAATTTCACAAGAATTATATTTTCACCTAGCCTTCTCCTAAATACACGAAGTTACACATATTCACCATGCTTTCCAAAACCATGCTCTGATGCTATTGATAAGACCTTAACCAATTAGGTTAAATCTTGTACCCACTAAGTATGGGTCCACAAGTATTTTATTAATCATAAAAAATTAAGTACATATAAATGGTGCCTTTACTCCATTAACCCTTTTATATGAAAAAACATTTATTTATAGGTTTTCACCTCATACCGGTAAAACCAACTAACCTATTACCAACTCCTACAAGAGTTCCACCTGAGAGGTAGTTTACATTATTAATTAACTCAAACATAAAAACTACCCAAATAAAAGTTAATCTAATTTATTTATGGGGGTGTCTTTATAAAATATTCACGCCCCATTTAAAATTATTAAATTATTCTAACAGAAAAAAATCCTAAGCTAAGTTAAGACTTTAGATAAGTCCTAACATTGTCCTCAAGGTCATTTTCATCTTGATTTGGGAAATCATAAGAATCAATTATGAGGACTATTTTTGGTCTTCTAGGAGCATTATTAGCTTTATCAGAGATTTTGGCACTATTTTTATCAGTAGGATTCATATCAAATCCCTCCATTTGGCTTTGAATGGTTTCAAATGCATGCCAAAAGTCTACATAGTCTAGTTCTCCATGTCTAGTTATATTGTGTACTCAACACTAGTTGGGTAAGTCCATCTCACAAATTTTGATCTTAGGTAACTTGCTCAAGGAGGACTCACTATTATTGTTAGACCTATTGAATGGTATGTTAAATCTCTAGAAATTATAATTTCTATTGGAACTCTGATTTTTTGATTGGGTTACAACTTGGACATTGATATTATTTATAGGCATCACCATTTGATTGACATTATTTTGAGGATGTATTCCAACATTTGTTTGGTTAAATAAAACTAACTCCTAGTTGGGTGCAACGTGGATCAAAATAAATTGGTTAATCACTGGAACTTAGTTTAGTGTAGGCATGTTTTATTTCATGTTGGGTATGACATTCAGAGTAGGCATAGTTGGGTTAATGTTTGGTATAACAAAGGCAGGATGCCCCTATGAGTGAATTTACTCATTAATATGGATGGCCTTAGCATACACTAAAATCAATGTGTTAATACCCACATCTCTTATTAGGAAGATAATTGTCATTGGGTCTAAGGTATTCTTGTATATCTCTAAAGCTAAATCATTTGCTAGCTTGTAGGTTGTAGATGTTAGGGTATACATATTTTGGAACATTCCATTAAATGTTCTAATTGGTTATTTTGGGTCCCTTTTTAGGGTGGTAAATTATTGATATATGACTCCCATGATAAATACCCTACCAAATTGGGCAATAAAGGTATCATTAAACTGACCCCATCCCATGATGGAATCTTTGGGCAAGTTGAAGAACTAATCATAAGCTGCATACCTAAAGGTAAAGGGGAAAAGGTGATAGAAAATGTCCTCATGGATCATTTTGAGTAGCCTCAGAGATAAATTAAATGACTTCATGTGTTCTTCAATGGTCACTCTCATAGTGGGGCTAAAAATAGGTAGATATTTTTTTTTAGATTCCTAAGCAGATCATGCACAAGCCTAAGGACAATGATGGATGAGATGGCTAAATATGCCATGATTGGCATGAGGGGTTGTAAATTTTGGTTATATGGGGAATTTGGTTTGTTACTATACTTCTTACATATACTTTTATCTGCTCTCACCTTTCTATGGGGTTTTAAGGATGTTAAATGGGTCCTGGGTTTAGATCAAGATCTAATTCTAATCCTAGGCAACTTTAGGGTGTAGAATGGTATAATAAGAGCTAAGGATATTTAAAGATGGATTAAAAATTGAAAAATATTATAAATATTAGTCAATATTTTACATAAAATCCCTATATTAAGTAGCTTTACCTTGATCTTTAAGGATCCAAGTTTAGAAACCTTAGATTGCTCAATACCTGCACAAGATTTGTTAGCCCTATATGTTAATCTACAAAGATTGATGTTAGACTAGCACTTTAAATAATTTACATATTTAATCTAAAAATAAAAGAGTGTTTAATCATTTCAAAACACTTTTCATTACTAAGATATGTAAAAATTTACTAAATTTCAAATAAATTAGAGCAATCGTGATCTTAAATGCCTAAATCTAACATAAATGAGGTCCCAGTAGTCGATGTTTGCACAAATTCTTAAAAATATTTATATTATTTAGCAAAATTATGATAAAATTTTTAAATATGACAAAAATATCCTTCAATATGTCCAAATAATGGGGTATTTCATCTATCTTTGCACAAATTTAGATAAATATCAAGATTATTTACCTAATTTATACAAATGAACACTAATTTTGATGAAATCCTTTAAATAATGCAAAGAATCCTAAAAATAATGCAAATATTCATGTAAATAATGTATATCCTTAGCATTCTTTAACAATATTTTCATACTTTTAAAAAATTAAGCATAGATTTAATGAAGTACACTACAATTCCACAAAGATGCATGAAATTAATTACGTAATGACCCTCCTTCTAGTGCCAGCTTTTTCCTTCCTTTTGATGCATGTATTATGTTCCTTATGTCACTAGGGGACAAGGGGAAAGTAAGAAACTCAATTTTTAGTCCTAGAAGACTTGATTCTTGAGTTGTTAACACAATTAATATTGGAAATAACAGAAATAGTAGAGATATGGTCACCACTTAGAAGTCTGCAAAGTAGACCCTATTGTAAGGACAACAGATGTTATGAAGTGGCACTTTAATTTAATAATATTTATGAATTATTTCAATATTTTCAAATTATTTCCCAAAATATAAACAATCAATGGATATTTATAGCATGAACTAAGCTAAAGTGAATCATGGGTGGATCCAAGAGTAAGTAGGGTAAGGCAGAAAAGAGAATTGGCTTAAGATGATCATAGTACCAATTCTTCTATCTTATATGATAACAACACATAAAAATAGAATTTAATAACTCTATAATATTTCTCAAAGCTAAATAAATATATTTTAAGCTTCAAATGAAAATAAATGCATGTATCTAAAAGCATACATTTCATAAAAATTGCTCACTCATAGTAAATTGCATAGCAAATTTAGTTGTAAATGAGAAGAAAACAAAGAAAGTATACTATGGATTTGTTATCCTAGTGTCAAACTCAAACTAAAAGATGAATATATGAAATGTAATTTCAAATTTAGCTTGAATAAAGGAAATTATGAGTCATCTAAAATTATGAGAATAAAAAATCACTGAATACACACAACAAAGCACTTTAGATAAACTCTCAACTTCTTTGGCTCTTTGCATTAATTATTGTAACAAATATTTTTTAATTATATATTAGGGAACCATCCCCATTTATAGGCTTCAAAATTTCCTAAAACAAGTTTAGGTGGGCCCATAAAAGGTGCCTAAATACAATTAAGTGGTTGAAATACCACACATATAATGGAATGTTCATAATTCAAAATTACAAAACATAAATGAATATTCCTTATGGTCATAAAGGGGGTTGTTCGCTAGATTAATATTTTTGTTTCCTCTATTTTTCCTCCACTTCTTCATTATTCCATAATTCTACACATACTAGGTAATCTTGGTCAATCTGAACAAAGTCCAAGATCATGGGCTGAAATAAGTCAGGTACTCCTAGATGAGCTCCCATGTTTTGCAAGCACTAGCCTAAATTCTTCCCAAATTGCCTCTACCTTTTATAACCTTTGATTGATAAATTCCACACTATTAATTACTTTGGTAGTAGCATTTTCACTAGCTACATCTTGCTATAATTTGTCCACAAACACTTTCATCTGAGCTCTAATCTCTAGATCATCCATGAAGGTGCCATCATGTTTGGTCACCCTGGTGACCATGGTATCCTTCAATAGCAAGGCTATTTTGAATTAAATTATCTCAAAGGATGTAGTTGCATCATTGATATTATCTATCCATCCCTTTCAAATCCTCCTATTATTCATTAGGGTGATCTATGTATGAATAATGTCCTCAAGTGGAAACACTTTGAGGTCAAGTAACTTATTACTTCTTACAACTCTAACCAAGTTTTCCAACTTGGCATCATAAAGTGTAAGATTTTGGTTAAGTTTAATGACCACCTTGGATTACAAGACCCCATCTTACTACATCCACTTCATAACTTTATACAAGTTAAATACATTAATAACAACATTTATTATTAAAATTATAGTTCCCTCTATAATAGTAGTAGTGATTTATCCTTCAACCTTTAAAACTCCTATTACATCCCCTTCATCAAGGAAATTATAGACTCTACCTAGGATTCAATTAAGGACACAAAGTCCTCTACATAGTCATATACCTCTTCGGGGCTAGATTTCCTTTTCTTCATCAAAGTGAAGAGGGGATCTTCACTCTCATGGATCATAGCTGAGTTTAACTATGGATGCTCAACCTATATTCTAACAACCCTCTTCATGGTTCTTGTGGTTACATCAAACCTCATGAAAACTTAGGGTTAAAAGAGGACTAATTGAAGTCTCTCTAACCTTGATACCTATATGATATCCCTAACCTAATTTGGGGTAGTAATAAGTGTTGGCTGATAAGGAGTTAGTTGTAATGGAGGTTCCTATGTAAAAGAAGAGGCCAAGGTTATGGCAGGGATAAATAAGTTCATTAGATATAACTATCCAAGTGAGTTTAATAAAGATCTGGTAGGGCCCATGTTGATAAAAAATGAAGGCATATTTGAAGACACACTCACTTTTATAGCTATGGTAATATTGAGTGGCTTATGGAAGGGGAACATATTTAAGATAGGATTCAATTGTCTTACATGCATAGGAGAACCAGTAGTAAGTGAGGCACTTGTAGTGGTTGTGTGGGAGGAGGCTATGTGTGTAGTAGCATGAGTAATGAAATGGGGAAAGGTGAACCCAAAGGATGCACTAGATTGGCTCATGCTAGTGTCAATTAAGGACTGAGTGGTGGTGGTTGTAGAAGTGGATGATGTTGAAGCTAAAAGAGAAGTAATGGTGGATGGAGAGAAAACTTAGAAGAGGAAGAAAGAGAAGAAGTATAATTAGTTGTAATTGTGAAGAGGGTATTTTGAAAGTAATTACATCTAGAGCCTCAAATGTTTTGGTAGTCTCTAAATTTTATTTTAGAGGTGGGATTTATCCCCTAATTGTAGTCATTGGATCCTTTTTCTTGTAGACATTTTCAATATTTCTCCTTAATAGTGCCTACAATTCCTCCATTGAGATCTTAATTCCATACTACAATTATTCAAGGTCAATTATCTCAGGATTAGGTTGAATTAGGGTCTCTAGGGTAGCTCTCATGGTAGACGTAGAAATGAATATAGGGACTTGGGAGGTGTCATGTTGGCTGCTTGATCCTCCTTGGTTAGATCTTGGAGTCATGCCTTGACCACTTAAAGTGGCATATAGTGGAGGTCTATAGGGTTTATTCCTAATGAGAGGATCATCATCTTCTTCTTCCTCTTCTTTTTTCTCCTCATAGTCTGCATCAAACTTGCTTTCATGAGTTGGTGGAAGTTGAAACCTTATGATATCTTCTTTCTTCTTCTCTCTATCTAGCCTCATTTCTAGATCAATATTCTTCCTTATAAAATTATTGAGAACCACTTCATCATTCATGGAATCTTTACATATCCATTCATGCACCTGTTATTGATGCTTATATTCCATAGCCACATATTTCTTAAAATTGAAAAAAGTATTGGAGATGACACCATTTGGGTCCCAAGGTCTGAAGTCATCCTTAGGTAATAGGTATGAGTTGCTACACCTTATAAACATAACAATATCTTTACACTTTGTAATCTTAGTCCTCCCTAACTTGTAAGGAGTCATGTGGGGGAGTGTATTATTTTTAATATTGAAGATTCCATCAACTCCATGTAACAGTTGATAGGACATCTCTTCCTTGACCATATTCATAGGTACATATCTTGGAAACCTAAGGGGATCCACCATCACCCCTCTATCTTTATGATGATGCAATCATGGTATACCCAATATCTACCCATGTCCCTTAATGTTTGTATAACCTTTAGGAGAACCCTTAACATCTAACACTCAATGATTGTTTTTTAGACTGCTAGATAGATATCTTTTAAATTTACCTTAATGTTTCATTTGAAGTAGTGAATATGCATTGAATAAAAAAACTAGGGATCAACTTCATCTTATGAAGGAGACCATGAGTTCTTACATAATTGGGTAGTTGTATAGATTATTTCCAATAGGTATCTCATCATGAAGAATGGATCACCATTATTGAAAGTATCATTAATTACATTAACTAGATTATTTTTTATGATGTCTCCAAGTGAGGGAATCTACTGGTTCTTTAGGATTATCTCCAACAATGGGATAGTTATTATATCCACATAGCCAATGTGTAAATTTACATATATCTTATTGAGGAGGGTAAGGTTAATATTGACTCCCCAAATTAATGAATAGGTATGTTCCCTAGGTCATCCATAAAGAAAACCCTAGTTGGGTTGGTCACATATGAAGCCAAGACTATCTTTGGTTTGTGCACCTCATACCAGTTGTTAATGATGATATGGTTATAGTCTAGTTATGGAAAAGGTAGGTCATATTAATTTTAAAATCTTGGCCCTACTATGAAGGTGATTAGGAGCCCTTGGTTCATTTATTTGAGTATCCCATCCTCATATTTTGTCCTCTCAAGGATGCCATATACTAGGTTAGTACATGACATGACCTCTATCTTCACTACAACCATTTGGAGACCAAAACATTGGATTGAAAGGGTGTATAAATCCAATTAGATTATGTGAGGCATTATCTCAGCCTCATCAACATCTCTAGATACTTTAACATTAAAGTAGATGTTACTATAATTCAGCCCCCCCAAGTTTATGGCCTTGGGGATGAATTCTTTATCTTTGAAAATAATTGAATTACCATAATATAAAAGGAAATTATAATTTCCAAAAGAGGTGTTCTTACCCAATGTAGAGGGATTAGCTTATGCCATCTCTATAATATTCTGAGTAGCAACCAACATTTTTCTATATCTTTCTACAACTTTCTAGCTCTAGCAATGGTAGTTTGGGTGTAATATATGAAAAGCTCAAGCTTTATCATACTGAGGAAGTAGATAGTAGGGAGAGAAAATGTGTATAGTTTAAAATGAAAATGTAGTTAATAATAGATAAGTTGGGTAGCATTTTGAAAGATTTTTTTGATTAATGTAATGTTGATGGTGATCCTAGTTCATGTCATATTAATGGAAAGCTTGTTATCTTTACATTTGAAACACTTCAAAATATTAATTTTGGCATTTAATTACATTAGTATTCAAAATTAATTCTTATTTGAATTTGATCTAACTTTATTTTTAGATATAAAGCTAAATATTACCACCTTTTGACAAGTGGCATGCCACCTCCAATCCAATTGGGCATTCACAACATCTGAATATGACTAGGTTGCTTAGTTGACTTGAAGTATGGACATGTGGAGCCTTTTGATTTCTCATGGGTCATTGGAACATGGATTCATTTGATGACTCATTTGTATCCTAACACATGTCATCTTTTAATGTTTGGTAAGCTCTTAGGTGGTGCCTTCTAGTTTTTATTTATTGCAGGAGTACCACATGTCACTCTTGTAGGTAATCAAGGATCTACCTTTTCCAAATGGATCTCTCATAGGGTACTCATGGATTTTCCTTACCATATGTCACATTAGAAAGACTATCAGATATTTGCCTAATAAGTGTCATCTTTAGAAGGTTTTTATAAAAAAATCATCAACTTGACATTAATTTTATGGCTCACGTGGAGACACATGTCTCTCTCCATGGTAATCTTAGGGATATCTGATGGAAGTAGTATGGGAATGACATGTGGTATCATCACATGAGTCCAAAGTGGATAATAATCATGTTAGAAGGGAATCTAGTTGATCTCAGGATGTAACATCATGGGAATGATGTGTGGTATCATTGTATGGGACTAAATTAGATATGTATCACTCTTCACAAGGCTTTATTCTTTCTTCTACCAAGTGTCACTCTTAGAAGGAGCCTCAAATAGTTTTACATTATCAAATTTATATCAAATAGATTAAATACAACCATGTGTTTATCTTGTGAGCTCTCATAATATCTAGATGGATATAATGCAATGTGGACATGCATCAATCTCAAATAAACTTGAAGGGGACATGCATCACCTTAGAAGGCTACTCAACTTTGGTTGGTCATTATTGAAACATGCAATGTCATCTTCTGGATTTAAAATTGTGGTGGGATGCACGGTGGACACATGGTGGCTTGGATTGAATGGGCATGCTCATGGGGGATAAGATCTTGATAAGTAGCCTCTAGATTTGAATTCTAGTAGCTAGTTCCTTCATAAGCTCTTTAGATGGTGCCATATGGATCATGAACTCGATAGATTTAATCTAAGTTTCTTGCATGGGGTAAAATAAATCTCTAAGGTATTGTGATGTCTGATGAGGTTTACAGCTATCCCTTTTAGGATACAATTTTAAATTTGATGTTTCACAAAGCATCACAAATTGTTGTTTGAATTTTGACATCCTATGAGGTCAAATGAGAAGTTAAGTTAGACTTTGAGGATGTTAAACACTTGTATTAGGAAAATTAAAACAAGTTTATAGAAAAAATCTATAAGTAAATACTTTAAACAAAATATAAGGTTAGTCTAATAAGATAGGTGAAGCTTATTGTGTTCATGCCAATTGAAAAACTGAGTAGAACATCCTTAGTGAAGCCCTATCTATACATTTTGAAGTGTTAATGGTTAATGATTCATTATTGAGTGAAAAATTAAAGGACTTGAAACAACTCATATATTTCTAAGTACTAATCTATATTGTAAGATGAATAATTAAATAGGAACTATAAAAGCACAAACATTGGTAAATTAAACCAAATCGATATATAGTTAGATGATTTAGCAATCTTGAAATCTTAGGCATTTTAAAACCTAAATAAAGGAGGGGTCCCCATTTTAGGAATAGGAGGTAGTTTATCATCAATAGAAAGGACCCTATAATTCCAACCAAAATAATAGTAACTAGCCTTAGGTTATGAATTTTAATTTCCAAAGACCCAATCGACAATGGAATTCCATACCTAATAATGAGAATGTGCTTATTAGTCTTGATAGTGACAATAAAAAAAAAACTTCCCATTCTATGAATTTCATAGACCTAGCCTTAAACACTTGGTATAGATTACATAATACCATAAACCACATGAAAACCAACTGCATAGAATTCTTTGTTACTTCTAACATCCTCTAGAAGGAGGTGGATAATATGAAGATTGTGCATACTCCCAAAGATAACCAAAACCTATAAAGAGATAACTCAAACACAACATTTGTGTTAGACACTTATGAATTTCTATTTGAAAATGAAAATGAGTACAAAGACAATCTAGAAGAAGTCCATACTTTCAGATAGTTATAGAGATGGAATAATTACCAACTTAGGAGTAAGTTAGCCAGTCTATTAACCACCTCTACTCCACTAAATAACACCTAGGTTCCATTTAATGTGAATTTAGGTAATAATCCCCCTCTACCTAAAGGACCTCCTACCTCTATTCAACCCAAGAATATTACTACATATACTCTAGATAATAAGTAACCAAATAAGATAAATCTTAATTATGATATAGTTGAATATCATAAAAAAACTAAAACAAATATAAATATCCTTTATTAATTATAATGTAGTTTGGTATGTTGTTCACCATTAGCAAGAAAGTGAAGAACATAAAGGTATTGAGTGACTCAAAATTAGTAGTTAGATATGTTATAAGCCAATATTATTGTAATGACAAACATTTATCTAGATATCAAATCTAAGTTTGGAACTTGATTGAAGACTTTGATGCCTTTGGCATTCAAACATTTCTTAGATAGAATAATTATGTAGCAGATGAATTAGTTACTACTATGACTACCTTGAAACCCATTTCCCATTCAATAATGAGAAGATTCTAAGTAGATCTAGTCTTTACCTCTTTAGTTCTTGATGACATCAATAATTTACAAGTATTTAATGATGACCAAGACATATAAGATTTCATCACTGATGTTGAAGTGTTTTCAAATCAAATCATTGATGACTATATTTGAGAAGAATTCAATTTGAGGAGGATGAGATGATGAACTTGAAAACTAGTAGCATACCTAAAGGGATGGTATCACTTGAAAGGTTATTCAATATGGACTATCATGAAAATAAAAGAAGTCCACCCCAGTCAAGGGTATGTTGCATGATTAGTGAAACCTAGGTACTACAAATGAAATGAATAATGTGTTTTTAGGAAACATTTTCACCATATGGAAGAAGTGATATTTCATTCAAACTCTCAAAGAATTCAAGGACATGATAACATAGAGTTATGAAGATCTCAAGGTATTCCATGCTTATATTTTGATGTACACTATCCCCCTTAAGCCTAGAAATAAGAATTTTAGGTAAATATAGAGGCCTATAAATCTACTATTATAACCCATAATTTTTAAAGAAGTGTAAAAACTACTAGTAGTAAGGATCATCTTCCTAGTGAGACATTCTACATGGGTTGTAAACCTGGTACCAGTGAAGAAAAATAATGGGGAGATCAAACTATGTGTTATTTTCTTAAACTCAAAAAAGATTCTAAAAAGAATAACTACCCCTTGCCTTCATTAGATGAGGTATATTAAGTTATGAATGGTTCTAAAATTATGTTCTTCCTTGATGGATACTCAGGCTACAATGAAGTGGTATTCAATTATGAAGATAAAATCAAGACAATTTTCACTACCAAGTTGGGTACCTATGCCTACAAAAGAATTCTTTTCGTCTTAATCAACATAGGTGCCAATTTTCAAAGGGCCATGGATTTTGAATTTAAGGACCTAATGGGCGAGTTCATAGTTGTTTACATGGATGACCTTATAGTCTTATCCAAGAAGAGATTAGATCATGTAAAAGATTTGAGGAATGTGTTGTAGAGGTGTAAACACCATGGGATTTCATTGAATCCTAAGAAATACATCTTAGGAGTGACTAAAGGTAAATTGTTGGGCCACATTATCTTTAAGAGGGGAATTTTTATAGCTCTTGATAGGGTGGGATCAATCTTGAAGATCTTGTAGACACCAAAATTGTGTCTACTCCTTAGTCGACTCCCCCCTTGGTCCCCTTGGTCCACTTCTAACACATTCCTAACCCACACACTTATTAATTTAAAATAATAACTTATTTTAAATTAATAACACCTCCCTTGACACCTCACCCATGACACCTCACCCCCACCTTGGATACCTCTCCTTGGATGCCTCCCATCACCCTATGACCAATTTATGACCTATTTCAACCCTCTCGCGCTTATTTAATCCACCTTCAACCATTTTCCAATGATAATTAGACTTGGCAGTTGGAAGAACGAGCAAAAGGTTAATTTTAGCCCTTTTTCCCATCTTCTAGCTGCTGATGTTGGTTACTAGTCAGCCGACACCGGTGGGATTGTCGATGTCGATCGCTTAAAACAACCTAAAGTCAAATTCTCTTCCCCCTAGGATGCTAAAATCATAGCATTGGATCAATCAATCACAGACCTAAATGCTAACTCTCTTGCTTTGAATCCAACTTCTCTCTCTCTCTCTCTCTCTCTCTCTCTCTCTCTCCTAGACACACACCAAGCATCATAGGCTACAGGTACTCTGCATCAGTCACTCTACCCCTAATTGAAACATTATAGGAAGTCTTCTACACTTTTGGTTCTCTGTCAAGGAGCTAAGTATTTGTCTTTTATGCCATTTCAGTAACTTAGAATGTATTTGTAATTAGTTTCTTCTTACTCCTTATAAACACCATCAACTAGACCCAGCTATCAACCAGGTCAGACCTAACTTTCTTCCCAGAGAGGCTGAGAGGCCTTTCTCCTACCCTTACCCCTTTTCTGCCAACATATCCCCTACCCCTATCCCTCTTGAAGACCCTATCTACTGTCTTACCACCCTACACAGACCCAGACTTCTTCCAAACCCGTCTGTCGACCAAAGACCTATCCCAAACTCGCCTAAATCCATTTCCCTGATCGACATCGACCATTTCCCCTACCGACGTCGGCAGATAACCGGCATCGACAACCTTAACCAACCAACATCGATAGACTAACCGAAATTGGTGACTGTGATAGACTGACAACATAATACAGGTATGAATTATCTCTATTTGTTTTGTTTTGTCTTTCATCATTTCTCTTGCTAGCAACATTCTTTTTATCAACTAGTGGATTGTCATCCCTCAAGGAAGTCTTTGTACTTCTGGGACCGAGCTTTGCTTGGCAATCCACCATATATCCATCTAACAATCTCTTTATTTAAGTCTTTCTCTCTACAGGTGTCATCCTCCACAGCTAAAGAGGAGTCCCTACAACATCTGGATACGGTGCGCAAGCTTCATCTGGGTACGTATAAACCCCTGACCATTTTATCTTAGTTTCTTACTTCCTTTGAATGTAGAAAAGCAAAAACAGTTGGAAACGTTCTGGCACGCCCAGTGGGACCCTAGGAGTTTTCTGTCAGGATACATGAAACATCGGAAGCACACAATTGATTACCAAACCAAGCAACTTAATATGCGGAAATTAACCAGAATCACAAGTAACTAGAATTTAGAATAACACATGATATGAGAGACAATACACAACTTGTATTAAAACTTATATAGAAAAAAATATAATAAAGAAGATGCCACTTCTTCTCCACCACCTCTTCAGAGGCTTCCCACACCTCAAGTGAACAGTAATTCTCTCCTCAAAGCTCTCTCTCTTAGGTCCTAACACACAATTTAAACACTGAGTTGGTGTTCACCTCCTGTGCTCCATGCACACCACAAGTGCTCCACGCACTCCACAAGTACACACATGTACTTCAAGTATATCTCCCATGAACCTGTAATAACTTGCACTTCAATAGACCATACTTATGGAAGGAACTCCCTTGCCTTCCTCTTTGCTCTATTCGAGTACACACCTGTACTCCAAGTAGATCCTGCCTGATTCTACTCCCTGTTGTGTTGCTGTCCTATCTGATCTTGCACACTTACAAATCAACCTGGTTCTGCACACCTGTAAACCTTGACCTTGCACACACATACACCTGTAGATCAATGATCTTACTTACCATGTAGATCTCCTATATAGGCCATGCACACCTGCTGACCAAGATCCTACACCCCTGAAGAATCCTTCTGACTCTCCAAAACCAGCACCCACCTTAGTACTGCTGTGGAACTAGGAGGAACACCCTTGCTCACCTCACACACAGAAGGAGCTAACTTTGCTCAACTCAAACTAGAACAAGTTTCCAATACAACCATGAGTCTATTATATAGATCTCATCCAAACAATAATTAGACATCTAATTACAATAATTAGATCCACAGCTATGAGTCTAAAAATAGCTCTCATCATGCAAACACTTGGTTTGTCAACTGACTACCCATAATAAACTCACAGTCGAACCACACAAGCGACCAACGTCGGTCTCTGTCTGCCTAGAGGTGACTGATGTCAGCCGATCCCTAACCGACGTCGATTACTTCTCTTCACTATCCTGCCAACGTTGGCTAAACAGACTGACATCAGTTGCTCTAACACTTGACAACCTTTAGCAATCCCTCTAATGGCCTTCTCCATGTCTACATCAGTGAAGATTTTAGCTCCACAACCTAATGATCTCCCACTTGGAGATAAACAATTGCACTGTACCTGTACCTGTACTCTATCTAATCTATTTCCTCGTTTGTATCCCTCTTCAAGATCAATCCTGAAGATAACCCACCACACATCCTATGGTGTACCTCCTGTCATCTGAGTACCCTGCCACATCCGAACCTACAAACCCATGTAGTGAAGTCCTGACCCTGTATAGCATGAATCCCTACTATTGGTCCCTCTCAAATACCTGAGAACCCACTTCCCCGAATTGGCTCCTAACTCTCTGACAGCTCCCACTGCATGGGAATACTCAGGTCTATACCAGACCTCATGTGATTTTAGACACTGTACCTGTCCAGCCCTTAGTGTGCTCTGGCTCTACATCCTGAACCTCACCAACACCTGATTCACATCAGCTCCCACTGGAGACAAAATAAACCTGTGATCTCCATGTCTCCCATCTCAAAGAATTTTGCTGCTCCAAACTCCTCATGACATGCCACTGAACTAACCTTACCCTTAGCTCAGCAAAACCCTGTATGTCTGAACCTGTACCAAGTTCATCCTCCACATACAGCAACAAGATAATGTTGCGACCATCATCCACCTGGTAAGACAAACACAATGGTTATACTGACATTGACTAAAGCCCTGCTTTGTCATCCACCTGGTACCACCTGTCAGTCTTGTCCCACTGTCCTGCAGCTCCTCAAGACCATATACCTTGGTCTTCCATCTCACGTATCCGTTCACTCTATTCTTCAACTAAGGAATCCATTCATCTCTGTGCTTTTGCACCGGCTGGCAACCCTACCAAAACTCCCATTTGGTTCTGCATCATATCCCTGCCATGCTCCCACCTGTTTCCTGGATCCTTCCTGCTCTATAATCAGCAATGAGTATAAAGAAGAGGAACAATAAATTTGAGGGCCTACTTACATCTTCAGTCCTCTGTATGGGTGTTTGAGACTCCTTGACAGCGCACTATCCACCCAAAATTTGTTACAGTGACCGACCTCAGCACTCCACAGTCTGCATCCAACCAACGTTGGTTCCCATGCGTCTGTCCCTGACTACCGACCATGCCGACGTAGGTGTCCCTGTTGCCGATGTCAGTCCTTCTAACTGACATCGGTCTTACCTACTACTTGACATCACCAGCTTCAGTCTGCACATGACTGACATTGGCACCTGTCTGTTCAATGCCGATTCCTCCTGACCGACACCAGTACCTGTGTTCGCCTGTGAGTGATGAATTTTTACCCGCGAGCTTCTTTGAATCAAAACCCATGTCCAAAAGTATCCACCACCATCCACTGGTTTCTGTTTGCCATCTCCTCCATAAACACCAAGGCTTTCTAGTTCTTCAGCTTGTCAAATATATATGTCTTCCACTTAAGAACATGCATCTCCTTCCTGCTCATGTGACCAAGCCTACGAAGCCACGTCTCTGCAACAGAAGAAGAATCAGTAATATAAACAAGTAGATAAAGAGTACCTATTTTATTACCACCAGCTAATTCAAGTGCATCCGATGTGAGAGTTCTTGTGCATCTCTCATCACCCAATCTTTCTGAAGAAATTAGCCATATCTCCAAACCTGGGACCTGCATGACCTTCATCAACACCTATGTGTTGGCCGCCTATGATTTCAACTTCACTTCCCCTTTGCCAGTTCTTTGGCAAGGCTCACCAGCTCCTCTACCTGGGGATGCATGGAAAGAGGCAACCGAATCTTTTATCCAAGATTCAACTTTATCCAAGAAACCTCCCAGAGCATCCTATGCCACATAACCTGCAACATCTGCTTCTTCAGTTTCTTCATGCTAATCTGCTACCAACCAATAATAATCTTTTACCTGCTCTTTCTTTCCATGGGACCGTAAGTGACCATCTGTGCTTTTCAACTCCTCCATTCTTAGCTTACTTTCATCTGCCATTGCTCTACTCCCACTCAATCAGAAACCCCTGAGAGTGACATGTAACCAAACACAAAACTTGCTTCCTGCAACCTTAGCTCTGATACCACTTGTCAGGATACATGAAACACTGAAAGCACACAATTGATTACCAAACCAAGCAACTTAATATGTGTAAATTAACCAGAATCACAAGTAACTAGAATTCAAAATAACACATGATATGAGAGACAATACACAACTTGTATTAAAACTTATATAGAA
Organism: Torreya grandis; assembly: GCA_037957365.1. Taxonomy (NCBI): domain Eukaryota; kingdom Viridiplantae; phylum Streptophyta; class Pinopsida; order Cupressales; family Taxaceae; genus Torreya; species Torreya grandis. Next base: position 266,313 of record JARHVA010006788.1, on the reverse strand, counting down.
AAGAATACAATAAAGAAGATGCCACTTCTTCTCCACCACCTCTTCAGAGGCTTCCCACACCTCAAGTGAACAGTAATTCTCTCCTCAAAGCTCTCTCTCTCAGGTCCCAACACACAACTCAAACACTGAGTTGGTGTTCACCTCCTGTGCTCCACGCACTCCACAAGTACACACACGTACTTCAAGTAGATCTCCCATGAACCTGCAATAACCTGCACTTCAAAAGACCATACTTATGGAAGGAACTCCCTTGCCTTCCTCTTTGCTCTATCTGAGTACACACCTGTACTCCAAGTAGATTCTGCCTGATTTTGCTCCCTATTGTGTTGCTATCATATCTGATCTTACACACCTGCAAATCAACTTGGTTCTGCACACCTGTAAACCTTGACCTTGCACACACATACACCTGCAGATCAATGATCTTAATTACCATGTAGATCTCCTATATAGGCCATGCACACCTGCTGACCAAGATCCTACACCCCTGAAGAATCTTGCTGACTCTCCAAAACCAGCACCCACCTTGGTACTGTTGTGGAACTAGGAGGAACACCCTTGCTCACCTCACACACAGAAGGAGCTAACTTTGCTCAACTCAAACTAGAACAAGTTTCCAATACAACCATGAGTCTATTATATAGATCTCATCCAAACAATAATTAGACATCTAATTAAAATAATTAGATCCACAGCTATGAGTCTAAAAATAGCTCTCATCATGCAAACACTTGGTTCATCAACTGATTGCCCGTAATAAACTCACAGTTGAACCACACAGGTGACCGACGTCGGTCCCTATCTGCCTAGAGATGACTGACATCAGTCGATCCCTGACCGACGTCGATTTCTTCTCTTCACTATCCTACCGACGTTGGCTAATCAGACTAACGCTGGTTGCTCTGACACTTAGCAACCTTCATCAACCCCTCCAATGGCCTTCTCCATGTCTACATTAGTGAAGCTTTTAGCTCCACAACCTAACAATTTCCTTGGGTTCATACTTTTTCTTCTAAAACAAACTTTCATATAGGTGCATTAGGGAATTTTCTCTCCTTGTATCCTTGTTCTATCTCTTTATTTTTGAAACGACACCATAAGCAAAGTTAAAAATAATCTTTCTTTTTCTTCTTGTCATTTCCTCTTGCATCTTAGAGTAGTCAAGTTCATGTTCTTAACCTTTTCTCAACTTGTCTGAATTTGAACAAAACATTTCAATTTGGGCTTAAAATCTATTGCATTTCATTTTTGTCTGAATGCATATTTAGTCCACTCATCTAGTAATTACAAAATGCATTTTGAATAAAGCGTAGTGCACTTATGTTACACGACCAGACCACTTTCACAACTAAACATCTAAACATACTTGAGACAAGGTCCGACTAGGATTTCATCACTTAGCAGATACCTTACCCTTCCTGGTAATCCCACTTGGACTTCAATACCAAGGGGAGAGCCCACTCTGTTCTCTGGTAGAGTATAAACTCTAGGGGAAGTATATGCTGGCTAAGTGACCCAGCTTATCTATAGGCTCGTGAAGTGAGGGGAGCTTGCTCCTTAGCACCAGGCCACGTACATAACCTAATATAGATCTTGAGCACCAAAAATAACTCGAAACCAACCTTAGACTACTTCTTTTAGGACTCGTTCTAAAAGCCAACTTTCCAAACACACTCTTCAAAGGCATAAGCCAACACGATCCTAAAATTTATTCTTAGGAATTAACGTTTAGTGGCTGCTTGTCTTCATCTCTTTTCCTATCTGCATCTGATTTTTTGAGTTGGTGAGGTCGCGTTCTGAGATCTAAAGACAACTCAGACTTTCTTCTTTCTTCCAAAAACTTTCAAATTTTGGAAACACATAGTAATTGACATCAATTTTTTCACCAACGTCGGCAACTATTCCTCATCGACATCGGTTATCTGATTGACATCGGTAGTTTAATTCATCGACATCAATTTTTAAACCGATGTTAGTCACTGTCAAAAATTTGACTTCTTCCAAAATAGTAGGCTTAAAACCTGACTTTCTTGCTGTTAAACACAAATTCTAAGTTTTTGAAACTGAAAAACATAGTTTTTGAAACTTGACCCTTTTTGCCTTGGATGGTTTTGACACGTAGTCAAACCAAAACTCTTATTGACCACGCAAGGCAACAACCACTTCCACCTTCAACTTTCATATCAAGTCCCCTAATGGAGTGTACTTCAGACGTTGAATATTCTCCTATTTAGTCAACCCCCAATCAATCTCCAATTGTTCTCGAAGGGGATCAAAATTTTGAGAGATTCCTTGACCATAACGTCAAGGCTCTCCAACACTATCTCGCTAAGGGCCAAACGCGAGACTCTTCAACTCAACCAAGTTCATCACATTTGCAGAACTTGATTGTCTCAACTCCACACACTCTTACGCCCATAAATACAAGAGTGACTACCTACCCTTTGGCTAATGTTGCCACCATCCAACCACATCTGGCAACATCAAGCCATGATGTGCCTCTTAGCTTCATGACACAACCACTCTTGGCTTTGACATCAGTCCCTATGAGTAGTTGCCAATATGTTACACCTATACAAATGCAACCAACTACATCATATGCCCCTCCTCACACCTTCCAAGTGCCCTACAACCCAGGGGGTGCCCCACTTGCAAATCCATCAACCGATCTAATCAAGATGTTGATGGATAATATGTCTAATCTTGAGACATCCATTTTTGGTTCAAGAAATGTTCTCTCATATGAAAAAATATGTAATGAACCCATTCATCCTTCAGTCCCAATCCGACCATATCCAAGTCAGTGGGAACTTCCCAAGTTTACTCGCTTCTAGAGTAAGGAAGACCCATAGCAACATCTACGAGCGTTTAGACACGCTTGTTACCTTATAGCCCATGATGATGCATTGTTACTACGCACATTTCCCATGTCACTTTCTGGTGCTACCCTCGATTGGTATAGCTCCCTTACTAGTATCTCTATCTTTTCTTTCACTCAACTCACCCAACTATTTCTTGACCACTTTTCAATTAACATCACCAAAAAGGTCTCCATCACAAACCCATACTCCATCAGATAATTTGATGATGAATCAATAGCTGATTTCATTACTCATTAGAGAGGCTTAATAAACCAACTCTCCTTTTCCTTACCTCAACCTGAGCTCATCGAGCTCTTCTCTAGAGCGTGTGCCAAACACATCTCATCTACTTTGCAGGTCCAAACATTCTGCACATTTGATGAAGCTTTCACCATGGCTCAAAAGCTTAAACTCTGCGTGATCGAAGAAGATAGAGTCAAATTGCGTAGTAACACAAAATCCAATGACCTTTTTCCAAACCTTCTTCCCACTCCAAATCTAAGGGGTCAGCAAACGCTGTGGTCTTTAGATCACCATCTTCAACAACAACTAACCAATCTCAACCCTCCACATCACAAAGTATCACAAAACAATTCCAATAGTGGTATATACAGCGTCAATACACTCCATTAGGAGAATCATATGCTTTCGTGTTGGACAAACTCATCATGTAGGGGGTCCTCAATCTCCCTCAAATTTGACCACCCCAATTTGAACCCTCAAAATCCATCCCTGCATGGTACAGGGAAAATGACTTTTGTAATTATCACCGTGTCAAAGGCCATGACACAGACAACTGAAAAACCTTTAAAAACATTGTCCAAGACATGATAAACAAGGGGGATCTTGTCTTGGATAACTCAAATGCGCTGCCTAACCAAAACTTGGACATCTTCAAACAACCTTTCCTTAACCATCCCCCCAGTCAAAACAACATTCATACCATGGCCGATGACTCCCAAGAGCATAACATACGCATGGTCAACACGGTCTTTCCTGTCATTTCTAACCAACCTCTCCCATAGTCTGAAGAGGTTAATCAACCTATTTGTCCACTACAGGTAGAAGAGCCATCTTCTCTTATTTGTCCATCACAAGTAGAAGAGTCTTCTTCTCCTATTTGTCCACCTCAGGTAGAAGAGCTTTCTTTTCCTATTAGTCCTCCATCCACACCTCTTTCACATGTGGGAGAATCTACTTTGACCTCTCACATATTGGAGGATGCCTTGATGATACCAATGCCAGCGGCCTCACCCTCATCCTTCTTATCATCAATAGGGGATCATACTTTTTCTGCTCCTCGACCACATGAAGAAGCCATGATTATCCCTATGCTCTATCCAACTAAAGAGCCACATTATCCAATTCCTTCTCCACTGAGAGAAGAAATTATCACTTCACCAACTATGACCAAAGAATATTCGGTGACGATTCTCTCACAATTACTTCAATCTTTTAAATGAATGACTATAAAACCTCATGCAACCTCATCCAAACCCATGCAGTCATCTACCTGCTGAAAGAGGTTAAATCCCTCGGTGTGTGCACTACATCCAACCTCCCTCACCCACAAGTGATGGTAGACTTAAACCTCACCCCAAACAATAGTAATCCTCACACTAAACCAAAGAAGGCTACTAAACCCCGTTAGAGAACTTCACCCCCACCTTCGGCATTACCATCCATCTTGGGTCCACATCTGTCTATTTTAGAAAGATTGCTCCCACATCCAACACCTCTTAACAAGAACATGCCATCTCCACATGTGGCCATACCGCCAACTAAAAAGGTGACACAACAAACCCTCCAAATAACTCCTAAACAGAAATGGTCAACCTCTACTACAACAAAGATCACAAACCCATTAAAAGGTTCTTATGCTTTGATGTTATGTCAATTGTTGTAATCATCTAGCATCGTCCTCCTGCCTATCAAGCCTTACCAACCTCTTGAACCAAAACCACCTTGGTTCGATGACACTAAAATATGTTGGTATCATCGCACACTGTGGCATGATACTGAGCACTGTTGCACCCTTAAGGCTGTCATCTATCAACATCTGGCAAAGGACACCCCTCACGTTGAGGCCTCTTTTGACCACATTTTTGACCAACTGCCGACACCATCTCATACCTCTCAAACCTCATCACCTAAATCGAGATCCCAACATAAGACTATAGTCCCTCCACAACCTTTATTTGAAATTAACACAGTTAATGTGGCCACCAAGCCCCAAATTGTGAAGGATAAAGGAAAAGACCAGACTTCTACACCTTTGAGATATCCATTATTTGTCAAGACCTCTCAACTAATACAACCCAAGATTTCTATCTTGGACATGTCTCGACCATCATCACTGGGGGAAATTCCTCCTAACCACTCTAGTCCACATGACGCTTGGTATAAGCGACTCGTGGACTACTTGACATATTCTATCATCCCTCCCAAACTCTCTAGCAATAGACGGTGAGCTTTTATCAAGAACACTGCTCTCTACACCATGCTAGGGGGACTTTTTTACAATCGAGGTCTCAACGGCCTCCTTATCCAATGCCTAACAACCACTAAAACATCCCACGTCATCAATCAAGTCCATGACAGGATTTGTGGGGGACATTTCAGCGGTAACTCGCTTGCCAAGCGCATCCTCTGCCTGGGCTATTATTGGCCCACTCTTCACCAAGATTGCAACAACTATGTTTGGCATTGTCCCAAATGCCAACAACATCCTAACCAACTTCACATCCAACATCGACCAAAACATGCCAACAACACATCAACCAACCAAGCATCGACCAGACATCAACCACCCAAACATCAACCAACCTTTTAATCATGACCTCAACCAAACATCGACCAAGCATCAACCAACTTCTTAATCATCAACCAACACGTGACCAATTTGGAATGAAGCAAATGGGGAAAGTTTGCTCCTAATTGACTCAGACCTTGCATCATGACACATAAGCATAGATCAGGGACTTCTCATTTGTCCTCTCTTGAAGGCCGACTAGAACCTAAGCCCCTTAATGCCTTGCATCCTCGACCAGTCTACTGTTAGTCAAGTAATTAGTCACTTGACGTTTAACTTGAGCTCAATCCCTTGAGCAACCTCTCATCATCGTCATTCCTATTCCTTTTCAACTCTCAACCCTACAAACATCAGTTAACCCTTTTGTCAAGCATGAATGCTTCATCCTAATAAAAGGGAAACCCTCTAAACCTCTACAGTCAAGTCCATGACCAAAATTTTAGTCAACAAAAACATATAAAACTGGGATGCTTATTCTAAGGTCATACAACTATAAATGTAGACTGCTCCCTTGAAGGACAACTACATAATTGCTGTAATAAATAGACTACTCCCTTGAAGGACATCTATTCAAAGAAATTCAAACATATAAAGAAAAAATATAGACCACTCCCTTGAAGGATGGCTATGCCTAAGAATCTTGCTACAAACAACACTCTCTAAGAAGCTTCCCACATTGATCAGCTTCACATATGACCACAAAACAAAATGACATCCCCATGTAGACTTCCTGCATTGATCAGTCTCCCAAAAAAAAACAAGGTCATGGACTTAACTTATAGTCATTCTCGGGGTCACCTATAAAAGGGGCAAAGTTGTTCCTGCCAAAAAGGGTTCCCCCATCCATCCATCTCACATAATCAAACCTATCACCCCAACATACTCAAGGGATTTCGAGCTCATTTTAATGTCAAAATGATTCGATTACTTCTCTAACACAACCAATTTTCAACAATGTAATGCATGAACGGGGCTTTTGTTTCCAAAAACCCTATCTATGCCATCATTATGGTCCTTGTCAATGAAATGGAAACGCACCTTTCACTTCCTCCATACCTTTGTCACATTCAACCAAATCATTTTCTCAACCATACCCAACCAACCCAAACATTTCCAAGACCACTCACACCATCATAGCCAATTCACACTAGTTTCTATGGACAACAATACACATGGAAACATTCGACCACACAATTTATGTCAAGCGTAAACCATTACTTGCTGAAGCATAAATAATCTCATTTCATTTTTAGAATACATCCATCACTGATATGGACACTTGCTAGGGATGAAAGACCACTTAACAAATGTTACAGAATACACCATTACATAATATGGAAAAGGCTATAACATCATCATACCCTCATCATTTATAACCTGACCAAACCAGCCTATCAACCAGCCTGAACTACATTGGCCTGAGGCCCTCAACACAGGGGCTATGTAGGCAACACTCAGATGACATGATGTCTTCTGGGGTTAGCTTAGCCACATCTATTTGTTCATCTATCTGATGGACAAACCATATTACCTTTTAACCATGACTTAACCTAGTCCAAACCAACTATCAACCACTTTGAATCCCAACCTAAACTACATTGGTCTGAGGCCCTTCCAATAGGGGCTATGTAGGCAGCACTCAGATGACATGACATCTTCTGGGGTTAGCTCAGCCACATCTATTTATTCATCTATCTGATGGACAAACCATTTTAACTTTAACAACAACTTAACCTTGTCTAACCCATCCATAATCGACCCTCTTCCTCCCTTTTTAGGGAGAACTACATTGGCCTGAGGCCCTTCAAACAAGGGCTATTTAGGTAGCACTCAGTTGACATAGGGTCTTCTAAGGTTAGCTCGGCCATTCCTTCATCTATCCATCTAATGGACCAACTATCTATCTCGACACGACTCGACCAACAACCACTTGAGATCACTTCTATCTCGACTCAACTCGACCAATGACCATGGAGATTGTGACTATCTCCTCTGACCATGACCAATTTCGAGACAACTTTGCCTTATTTGTTTTGATTGTATGTAGGCTACTTCACGAATAGTTAGCCAAATTATCCGCACACCACATTATGAACCTCACAAGTATTGGATCATGAGTAAGTTGATCCCCATTGCTTCTGACATTGTCGTGTTTTTTAGGAACACTTCCTAAGCCCAGGATACTTGGAACGCGATGACTATTAGAGCTATAGCTTGGATCAAATAACCCAATCAGCTATGACTAAATGCTGGGGCCCGGTTATTTTGATTTTAGCACTCCTCGACCTTTGACTATGATAATTTGACCTAACCATCATGTGAAGTGGTATACGCGTAATCTCAACTATTGCAACGTTCACACTCAAACTTCACCATATCCATCCTCTATCTGTCAAATCGACACCTGATATCAGGTTCCCTTCCCTTGACTCCCACTTTAAGGGGGAATACCTCATCCCATAATCGGGACAACCAACATTTATTTTTGTCTTACAGTTCACCAGAACAACCAATAGGACAAAAACTACCTCATCCCATACCTGGGGCAACTTACTCCTATTTTTATCTTGCAGTTCATCCAGAACAACCAACAAGTCAAAAAGGGGCAAATGTAGACACTGAAATTGTGTCTACTCCTTGGTCAACTCCCCCCCTTGGTCCACTTCTAACACATTCCTAACCCACACACTTATTAATTTAAAATAATAACTTATTTAAAATTATAATAACACCTCCCTTGACACCTCACCCCACCTTGGATACCTCTCCTTAGATTCCTCCCATCACCCTATGACCTATTTCAACCCTCTCACACTTATTTAATCCACCTTTGACCATTTTCTAATGACAATTAGACTTGGGAGTTGGAAGAACGGGAAAAAGGCTAATTTTAGCTCTTTTTCCCATCTTCTAGCCATCGATGTCGGTTACTAGTCAGCCGACACCGGTGGGATCACTGACGTCGGTCACTTAAAACAACTCGAAGGCAAATTATCTTTCCCTTGGGATGCTAAAATCACAGCACTAGATCAATTAATCACAGACTCGAATGTTAACTCTCTTGCTTTAAATCTAACTTCTCTCTCTCTCTCTCTCCCAAACACACACCAAGCATCATAGGCTATAGGTAATCTGCATCAGTCAATCTACCCCTGATTGAAACATTGCAGGAAGTCTTCTACACTTCTGGTTCTCTATTAAGGAGCTAAGTATTCATCTTTTATGTCATTTCAATAGCTTAGAATGTATTTGTAATTAGTTTCTTCTTACTCCTAAGCACCATCAACCAGACCTAGCTATCAACTAAGCCAGACCTGACTTTCTTCTCAAAGAGGATGAGAGACCTTTCTCCTACCCTTACCCCTTTTCTGACAACATATCCCCTGCCCCTATCCCTCGTGAAGACCCTATCTACTATCTTACCACCCTACACAAACCCAAACTTCTTCCAGACCCATCTGTCGACCAGAGACCTATCCAAAACTTGCCTAAGGCCATTTCCCTAACTAACATTGACCATTTCCCCTACCGACATCAGCAGATAACCGGCATCGACAACTTTAACCAACTAATGTCGGTAGACTAATCGACATCGTCGACTGTGACAGTCTGACAACAGAATATAGGTATGTATTATCTCTACTTTTTTTATTTAGTCTTTCATCATTTCTCTTGCTATCAACATTATTTTTATCAATTAATGGATTTTCATCCCTCAAGGAAGTCTTTGCACTTTTGGGACTGAGCTTTGCTTGGCAATCCACCATATATCCATCTAACACTCTCTTTGTTTAAGTCTTTCTCTCTACAGGTGTCATCCTCCACAGCCAAAGAGGATTCCCTACAATGTCTGGATATGGTGTGCAAGCTTCATCTGGGTACGTAAAAACCCCTGACCATTTTATCTTAGTTTCTTACTTCCTTTGAATGTAGAAAAGTGAAAACAGTTGGAAACATTCTGGCATGCCTGGTGGGACCCTAGGAGTTTTCCTTGGGTTCATACTTTTTCTTCTAAAACAAACTTTCATATAGGTGCATTAGGGAATTTTCTCTCCTTGTATCCTTCTTCTATCTCTTTATTTTAGAAATGACACCATAAGCAAAGTTAAAAAGAATCTTTCTTGTCATTTCCTCTTGCATCTTAGAGTAGTGAAGTTCATGCTCTTAACCTTTTTTCAACTTGTCTGCATTTGAATAAAACATTTCGATTTGGGCTTAAAATCTATTGCATTTCATTTCTGTCTGAATGCATATTTAGTCCACTCATCTAGTAATTACAAAATTCATTCTGAATAAAGTGTAGTGCACTTATGTTACATGACCAGAGCACTTTCACAACTAAACATCTAAACATACCTGAGACAAGGTCCGACTCGGATTTTATCACCTAGGGGATACCTTACCCTTCCTGGTAATCCCACTTGGACTTCACTACCAAGGGGAGAGCCCACTCTGTTCTCTGGCAGAGTATAAACTCTAGGGGAAGTATATACTGGCTAAGTGACCCAACTTATCTCTAGGCTCGTGAAGTGAGGGGAGCTTGCTCCTTAGCACTAGGCCACGTACAGAACCTAATATAGATTTTGAGAACCAAAACTAACCCGAAACAAACCTTAGACTACTTATTTTAGGACTCATTCTAAAAGCCAACTTTCCAAACACACTCTTCTAAGGCATAAGCCAACACGATCCTAAAATTTATTCTTAGGAATTAACATTTAGTGGCTGCTTGTCTTCATCTCTTTTCCTATCTGCATCTGATTTTTTGAGTTGGTGAGGTCGCATTCTGAGATCTAAAGACAACTCAGACTTTCTTCTTTCTTCCAAAAACTTTTAGTTTCTAGAAACACACAGACACTGACATCAATTTTTTCACCGACGTCGGCAACTATTCCTCACCGACATTGGTTATCTGACTGACATCAGCAATTTAATTCACCGATAGCCATTTTTCAACTGACGTCATTCACTGTCAAAAATCTGACTTCTTCCAAAATAGTAGGCTTAAAACTTGACTTTCTTGCTGTTAGACACAAATTTTGAGTTTTTGAAACTGAAAAACACAATTTCTGAAACCTGACCCTTTTTGCCTTGGATGGTTTTGACATGTAGTCAAACCAAAACTCTTGTTGACCATGCAAGGCAACAACCACTTCCACCTTCACCTTTCATATCAAGTCACCTAATGGAGTGTAATTCAGATGCTGAATATTCTCCTATCTAGTCAACCCCTGATCAATCTCCAATTGTTCCTGAAGGGGATCAAAATTTTGAGAGATTCCTTGACCATAATGTCAAGGCTCTCTAACACTATCTCGCTAAGGTCCAAATGTGAGACTCTTCAATTCAACCAAGTTCATTAGATTTACAGAACTTGATTGTCTCGACTGCACACACTCTTGTGCCCATAGATACAAGAGTGACTACCTACCCTTTGGCTAATGTTGCCACCATCCAACCACCTCTAGCAACATCAAGCCAAGTTGTGCCTCCTAGATTCATGACACAACCACTCTTGGCTTCGACATTAGTTTCTATGACTAGTTGCCAATATGTTGCACCTATACAAATGCAACCAACTACGTCATACGCCCCTCCTCACACCTTCCAAGTGCCCTACAACTTAGGGGGTGCCCCACTTGCAAATCTGTTAACTGATCTAATCAAGATGTTGATGGATAAGATATCTAATCTTGAGACATCCATTTCTGGTTCAAGAAATGTTCTCTCATATGAACAAATCTGTAATGAACCCATTCATCCTTCAGTCCCAATCCAACCATATCCAAGTCAGTGGGAACTTCCCCAGTTTACTCACTTCCAGAGTAAGGAAGACCCACAATAACATCTACGAGCGTTTAGACACGCTTATTACCTTATAGCCCATGATGATGCGTTGTTACTACGCATATTTTCCATGTCTCTTTCTAGTGTTGCCCTCGATTGGTATAGCTCCCTTACCAGTCACTCTATCTTTTCTTTCATGTAACTCGCCCAACTATTTCTTGACCACTTTTTAATTAACATCACTAAAAAGGTCTCCATCACAGACCTATACTCCATCAGACAATTTGATGATGAATCAATAGCTGATTTCATTGCTCATTGGAGAGGCTTAATCAACCAACTCTCCTTTTCCTTACCTCAACCTGAGCTCATTGAGCTCTTCTCTAGAGCATGTGCCAAACACATCTCATCTACTTTATGGGTCCAAACATTCTGCATATTTAACGAAGCTTTCACCATGGCTCGAAATCTTGAACTCTACGCGATCGAAGAAGATAGAGTCAAATTGCATAGTAATGAAAAATCCAATGACCCTTCTTCTTCCAAATCTTCTTCTTCCCACTCTAAATGTAAGGGGTCGGCAAATGCTGTGGTCTTTAGATCACCATCTTTAACAATAACTAACCAATCTCAACCCTCCACATCACAAAGTATCACAAAACAATTCCAATAGCGGTATATACATCATCAATACACTCCATTAGGATAATCATATGCTTCTGTGTTGGACAAACTCATCACTTAGGGGGTCCTCAATCTCCCTCAAATTTGACCACCCCAATTTGACCCCTCAAAAGCCATCCCTGCATGGTATAGGGAAAATGACTTCTGTAATTATCACCGTGTCAAAAGCCATGACACAGACAACTGTAAAACCTTTAAAAACATTGTCCAAGACATGATAAACAAGGGGGGTCTTTTTTTGGATAACCCAAACGTGCTACCTAACCAAAACTTGGACATCTTCAGACAACCTTTCCCTAACCATCCCCCCAATTAAAACAACATTCAGACCATGGCCAATGACTCCCAAGAGCATAACATACGCATGGTCAACACGGTCTTTCCTATCATTTCTAACCAACCTCTCCCACAGTCTGAAGAGGTTAGTCAACCTATTTGTCCACTACAGGTAGAAGAGCCATCTTTTCCTATTTATCCATCACAAGTAGAAGAGTCTTCTTCTCCTATTTGTCCACCTCAGGGAGAAGAGCTTTCTTCTCCTATTAATCCTCCATCCACACCTCTTTCACATGTGGGAGAATCTACTTTGACCTCTCACATATTGGAGGATGCCTTGATGACACCAACGCCAACAGCCTCGCCCTCATCCTTCTTATCATCAATAGGGGATCATACTTTTTCTACTCCTTGACCACACGAAGAAGCCATGATTATCCCTATGCTCTATCCAACTAAAGAGGCACATTATCCAATTCCTTCTCCACTGAGAGAAGAACTTATCACTTCACCAACTTCGACCAAAGAAGATCCGATGATGATTCTCTCACAATCACCTCAATATTTTAAATGATCAACTATAAAACCTCATGCAACCTCATCTAAATCCTTGCAGTCATCAACCATGCCGAAACAAGTTAAATCCCTCAGTGTGCACCTTACATCCAACCTCACTCACCCACAAGTGACGGTAAACTTAAACCTCGCCCCACACTATAGTAGTCCTCACACTAAACCAAAGAAGGTTACTAAACCCCGTCAGAGAACTCTGCCCCCACCTTCGCCATTACCATCCATCTTGGGTCTACATCTATCTACTTTAGCAGGATTGCTCCCACATCCAACTCCTCTCAATAATAACATGCCATTTCCACATGTGGCCATACCGCCAACTAGAAAGGTGACACCGAAAACCCTCCAAACAACTCCTAAATAGAAATGGTCAACCTCTACTACAACAAAGAGTACAGACCCATTAAAAGGTTCTTCTGCTTTGATGTTATGTCAATTGTTGCAGTCATCTATCATCATCCTCCTGCCTATCAAGCCTTACCAACCTCTCAAAATAAAACCACCTTGGTTCAATGACACTAAAATATGCTGGTATCATCACACACCGGGGCATGATACTGAGCATTATTGCACCCTTAAGGCTATCATCTGTCAACATCTGACAAAGGACACCCCTCACATTGAGGCCTCTTCTAACCACATTTTTGACCAACTGTCGACACCATCTCATACCTCTCAAATCTTGTCACCTAAATCGGGATCCCAACATAAGACTATAGTGCCTCCATAACCTTTATTCGAAATCAACACAGTTAATGTGGCCACCAGGCCCCGAATTGTGAAGGATAAAGGAAAAGACCAGACTTCTACACCTTTGACATATCCATTATTCGTCAAGACCTCTCAACCAATGCAACCCAATATTTCTATCTTGGACATGTCTCAACCATCATCACTGGGGGAAATTCCTCCTAACCATTCTAGTCCACATGACACTTGGTATAAGCAACTCATGGACTATTTGACATATTCTATCATCCCTCCCAAACTCTCTAGCAATAGACGATGAGCTTTTATCAAGAACACTGCTCGCTACACCATGCTAGGGGGACTTCTTTACAAACAAGGTCTCGATGGCCTCCTTATCCAATACCTAACAACCACTGAAACATCCCACGTCATCAAACAAGTCCATGATAGGATTTGTGGGGGAAATTTCAGTGGTAACTAGCTTGCCAAGGGCATCCTATGTCTGGGTTATTATTGGCCCACTCTTCACCAAGATTGCAACAACTATGTTTGGCATTTTCCCAAATTCCAACAACATCTTGACCAACTTCACATCCAACATCGACCAAAACATGCCAACAACACATTGACCAACCAAGCATCGACCAGACATTAACCATCCAAACATCAACCAACCTTTTAATTATGACCTCAACCAAACATTGACCAAGCATCAACCAACTTCTTAATCATCAACCAACATGTGACCAATTTGGAATGAAGCAAACAGGGCAAGTTTTCTCCTAATTGACTTGGACCTTGCATCATGATGCACAAGCATAGATCAAGGACTTCTCGTCTATCCTCTCTCGAAGGCCGATTAGAACCTAAGCCCCTTAATGCCTTACATCTTCGACCAATTTACTGTTAGTTAAGTAATTATTCACTTGACGTTTAACTTGAGCACAATCCCTTGAGCAACCTCCCATCATCATCATTCCTATTCCTTTTCAACCCTCAACCCTATAAACATTAGTTAACCCTTTTGTCAAGCATGAATGTTTCATCCTAATAAAAGGGAACGCCTCTAAACCTCTATAGTCAAGTCCATGACCAAAATTTTAGTCAACAAAAACATATAAAACTGGGATGCTTATTCCAAGGTCATACAACTATAAATATAGACTGCTCCCTCGAAGGATAGTTGCATAATTGCTGTAGTAAATAGACTGCTCCCTTGAAGGACAACTATTCAAAGACATTTAAACATATAAATAAAAAATATAGACCACTCCCTCGAAGGATGGCTATGCCTAAGAATCTTTCTACAAACATCACTCTCTCAGAAGCTTCCCGCATCGATCAGCTTCACATATGACCACAAAACAAAATGACATCCCCATGTAGACTTCCCAGATTGATCAGTCTCCCAAAAAAAAAACAAGGTCATGGACTTGACTTATAGTCGTTATCAGGGTCACCTATAAAAGGGGCAAAGTTGTCCTGCCAAAAAGGGTTCCCCCATCCATCCATCTCACATAATCAAACCTATCACCCCAACATACTCAAGGGATTTTGAGCTCATTTTAATGTCAAAATGATTCGATTAATTCTCTATCACAACCAATTGTCAATGACGTAATGCATGAATGGGGCTTTTGTTTCCAAAAACCCTATCTGTGCCATCATTATGGTCTTTGTCAATGAAAGGGAAACACACCTTTCACTTCCTCCATACCTTTGTCACATTCAACCAAATCATTTTCTCAACCATACCCAACCAACCCAAACATTTCCAAGACCACTCACACCATCATAGCCGATTCACACTAGTTTCTATGGACAAAAATACACATGGAAACATTCAACCACACAATTTATGTCAAGTCATAAACCATTACTTGCTGAAGCATAAATAATCTCATTTCATTTTTATCATACATCCATAACTGATATGGACACTTGCTAGGGATGAAAGACCACTTAACAAATGTTATAGAATACACCATTACATAATATGGAAAAGGCTGTAACATCATCATACCCTCATCATTTATAACCTGACCAAACCAACCTATCAACTAGCCTGAACTACATTGGCCTGAGGCCCTCAACACAGGGGATATGTAGGCAACACTCAGATGACATGATGTCTTCTGGGGTTAGCTCAGCCACATCCATTTGTTTGTCTATCTGATGGACAAACCATATTACCTTTTAACCATGACTTAATCCAGTCCAAACCAACTATCAACCACTTTGACTCCTAGCCTGAACTACATTGGTCTGAAGCCCTTCCAATAGGGGTTATGTAGGCAGGACTCAGATGACATGACATCTTCTGGGGTTAGCTCAGCCACATCTGTTTGTTCATCTATTTGATGGACAAACCATTTTACCTTTAACCATGACTTAACCTAGTCCAACCCATCCATAATCGACCCTCTTCCTCCCTTTTTAGGGAGAACTACATTGGCCTAAGGCCCTTCAAACAAGGGCTATGTAGGCAGCACTTAGTTGACATGGGGTCTTCTGAGGTTAGCTCGGCCATTTCTTCATCCATCCATCTAATGGACCAACTATCTATCTCGACTCGACTCAACCAGAAACCACTTGAGATCACTTCTATCTCGACTCGACTCGACCAATGACCATGGAGATCGCGACAATCTCCTCTGACCATGACCACTTTTGAGACAACTTTGCCTTAGTTGTTTTGATTGTATGTAGGCTACTTCACAAATAGTTAGCCAAATTTTCCACACACCACATTACGACCCTCACAAGTATTGGATCCTGAGCAAGTTGATCCCAACTACTTGTGACATTTTTGTGTTTTCTAGGAGCACTTCCTAGGCCCAGGATACTTGGAACATGATGACTATTGGAGCTACAGCTTGGATCGAATAACCCAAATAGCTATGACTAAATGCTAGGGCTCAGTTATTTTGATTTTAGCACTCCTCAACCTTTGACTGTGACAATTTGACCTGACCATCATGTGAAGTGGTATATGCGCAATCTCAACTATTGCAGTGTTCACAATCAAACTTCACCATATCCATCCTCTATCTATCAAATCAGCACCCGATATCAGGTTCCCTTCCCTTGACTCCCGCTTTGAGGGGGAATACCTCATCCCATAATTGGGGCAACCAACATTTATTTTTGTATTACAGTTCACTAGAACAACCAATAGGATAAAAACTACCTCATCTCATACCTTGGGAAACTTACTCCTGTTTTTGTCTTGCAGTTCATCCAGAACAACCAACAAGATAAAAAGGGGAAAATGTAGACACTAAAATTGTGTCTACTCCTTGGTCAACTCCCCCCCTTGGTCCCCTTGGTCCACTTCTAACACATTCCTAACCCACACACTTATTAATTTAAAATAATAACTTATTTTAAATTAATAACACCTCCCTTAACACCTCACCCATGACACCTCACCCCACTTTGGATACCTCTCCTTGGATGCCTCCCATCACCCTATGACCAATTTATGACCTATTTCAACCCTCTCGCACTTATTTAATCCACCTTTGACCATTTTCCAATGACAATTAGACTTGGCAATTGGAAGAATGGGCAAAAGGCTAATTTTAGCCCTTTTTCCCATATTTTAGCCACCGACGTTGGTTACTAGTTGGCCGATGCCAGTGGGGTCATCAACATCGGTCACTTAAAACAACCTGAAGGTGAATTCTATTCCCCTTAGGATGTTAAAATCATAGCACTGGATCAATCAATCACAGACCTAAATGCTAACTCTCTTGCTTTGAATCCAACTTCTCTCTCTCTCCCAGACACACACCAAGCATCACAGGCTATAGGTACTCTGCATCAGTCACTCTACCCCTAATTGAAACGTTGCAGGAAGTCTTCTACACTTCTGGTTCTCTATCAAGGAGCTAAGTATTCATCTTTTATGTCATTTTAGTAGCTTAGAATGTATTTGTAATTAGTTTCTTCTTACTCTTTCTAAGCACCATCAACCAGACCTAGCTATCAACCAGGCCAAACTTGACTTTCTTCCTGGAGAGGCTGAGAGGCCTTTCTCCTACCCTTACCCCTTTTCTGACAACATATCCCCTGCCCCTGTCCCTCTTGAAGACCTTGTCTACTGTCTTACCACCCTACAAAGACCTATCCAAAACTTGCCCAAGGCCATTGCCCTAATGGACATTGACCATTTCCCCTACCGACATCAGTAGATAACTGGCATCGGTAACCTTAACCAACCGACATCGGTAGACTAACTGGCATTGGTGACTATGATAGACTGATAGCAAAATATAGGTACACATTATCTCTATTTCTTTTGTTTTGTCTTTCATCATTTCTCTTGCTAGCAACATTCTTTTTATCAACTAGTGGATTGTCATCCCTCAAGGAAGTCTTTGCACTTCTGGGACCGAGCTTTGCTTGGCAATCCACCATATATCCATCTAACAATCTCTTTTTTTAAGTCTTTCTCTCTACAGGTGTCATCCTCCACAGCCAAAGAGGAGTCCCTACAATGTCTGGATACAGTGTGCAAGCTTCATCCGGGTACGTACAAATCCATGACCATCTTATCTTAGTTTCTTACTTCCTTTGAATGTAGAAAAGAAAAAATAGTTGAAAACATTCTGGCATGCCCAGTGGGACCCTAGGAGTTTTCCTTGGGTTCATACTTTTTCTTCTAAAACAAACTTTCATATAGGTGCATTAGGGAATTTTCTCTCCTTATATCCTTCTTCTATCTCTTTATTTTCGAAACGACACCATAAGCAAAGTTAGAAAGAATCATTCTTTTTCTTCTTGTCATTTCCTCTTACATCTTAGAGTAGTGAAGTTCATGCTCTTAACCTTTTCTCAACTTTTCTGTATCTGAACAAAACATTTTGATTTGGGCTTAAAATCTATTGCATTTCATTTCTGTCTGAATGCATATTTAGTCCACTCATCTAGTAATTACAAAACACATTATGAATAAAGCATAGTGCACTTATGTTACACAACTAGACCACTTTCACAACTAAACATCTAAACATACCTGAGACAAGGTCCGACTAGGATTTCATTACCTAATAGATACCTTACCCTTCCTGGTAATCCCACTTGGACTTCACTACCAAGGGGAGATCCCACTCTATTCTCTGGTAGAGTATAAACTCTAGGGGAAGTATATACTGGATAAGCGACCTAGCTTATCTTTGGGCTCATGAAGTGAGAAGAGCTTGCTCCTTAGCACCAAGCCACGTACAGAACCTAATACAGATCTTGAGCACCAAAACTAACCCAAAACCAACCTTAGACTACTTCTTTTAGGACTCGTTCTAAAAGCCAACTTCCCAAACACACTCTTCTAAGGCATAAGCCAACACGATCCTAAAATTTATTCTTAGGAATTAACGTTTAGTGGTTGCTTGTCTTCATCTCTTTTCCTATCTACATCTAATTTTTTGATTTGGTGAGGTCACATTCTAAGATCTAAAGACAACTCAGACTTTCTTCTTTCTTCCAAAAACTTTCAGTTTCTGGAAACACACAGACACCGACATTAGTTTTTTCACCGATGTCGGCAACTATTCCTCACCTACATCGGTTATCTGACCGACATCAACAATTTAATTCACCAACATCAATTTTTCAACTGACATTAGTCACTATAAAAAATTTGACTTCTTCCAAAATAGCAGGCTTAAAACCTGACTTTCTTGCTGTTAGACACAAATTCTAAGTTTCTAAAACTGAAAAACACAATTTTTGAAACCTGACCCTTTTTGCCTTGGATGGTTTTGACACGTAGTCAAACCAAAACTCTTGTTGACCACGCAAGGCAACAACCACTTCCACCTTCATCTTTCATATCAAGTCCCCTAATGGAGTGTACTTCAGATGCTGAATATTTTCCTATCCAGTCAACCCCTGATCAATCTCCAATTGTTCCTGAAGGGGATCAAAATTTTGAGAGATTCCTTAACCATAACGTCAAGGCTCTCTAACACTATCTCGCTAAGGGCCAAATGCGCGACTCTTCAATTCAACCAAGCTCATCACATTTGCAGAACTTGATTGTCTCAACTCCACACACTCTTTTGCCCATAAATACAAGAGTGACTACCTACCCTTTGGCTAATGTTGCCACCATCCAACCACCTTTGGCGACATCAAGCCAAGATGTGCCTCCTAGCTTCATGACACAACCACTCTTGGCTTCAACATCAGTCCCTATGACTAGTTGCCAATATGTTGCGCCTATACAAACACAACCAACTACATCATACGCCCCTCCTCACACCTTCCAAGTGCCCTACAACCTAGGGGGTGCCCCACTTGCAAATCCGTCAACCGATCTAATCAAGATGTTGATGGATAAGATGTCTAATCTTGAGACATCCATTTTTGGTTCAAGAAATGTTCTCTCATATGAAAAAATCTATAATGAACCCATTCATCCTTTAGTCCCAATCTAGCCATATCGAAGTCAATGGGAACTTCCCTTGTTTTCTCACTTCTAGAGTAAGGAAGACCCACAACAACATCTACGAGTGTTTAGACATGCTTGTTACCTTATAGCCTATGATGATGCGTTGTTACTATGCACATTTCCCATGTCGCTTTCTTGTGCTACCCTTGATTGGTATAGCTCCCTTACCAGTCACTCTATCTTTTCTTTCACTCAACTCACCCAACTATTTCTTAACCACTTTTCAATTAACATCACTAAAAAGGTCTCCATCACAGACCTATACTCCATTAGACAATTTGATGATGAATCAATAGCTGATTTCATTGCTCATTAGAGAGGCTTAATCAACCAACTCTCCTTTTCCTTACCTCAACTTGAGCTCATCGAGCTCTTCTCTAGAGTGTGTGCCAAACACATCTCATCTACTTTGCGGGTCCAAACATTCTACACATTTTACGAAGCTTTCACCATGGCTCGAAAGCTTGAACTCTGTGCGATCAAAGAAGATAGAGTCAAATTGCATTGTAACACAAAATCTAATGACCCTTCTTCTTCCAAACCTTCTTCTTCCCACTCCAAATCTAAGGGGTTGGAAAATGTTGTGGTCTTTAGATCGCCATCTTCAACAACAACTAACCAATCTCAACCCTCCACATCACAAAGTATCACAAAACAATTCTAATAGCAGTATATACATCGTCAATACACTCCATTACAAGAATCATACACTTCCGTGTTGGACAAACTCATCACACAGGGGGTCCTCAATCTCCCTCAAATTTGACCACCCTAATTTGACCCCTCAAAAGCCATCCTTGCATGGTATAGGCAAAATGACTTCTACAATTATCACCGTGTCAAAAGCCATGACACAGACAACTGCAAAACCTTTAAAAACATTGTCCAAGACATGATAAACAAGAGGGATCTTGTCTTGGATAACCTGAATGTGTTGCCTAACCAAAATTTGGACATCTTCAAACAACCTTTCCCTAACCATCCCCCCAGTCAAAACAACATTCAAACCATGGCCGATGACTCCCAAGAGCATAACATATGCACGGTCAACATGGTCTTTCTTGTCATTTCTAACCAACCTCTCCCACAGTCTAAAGAGGTTAATCAACCTATTTGTCTACTACAGGTAGAAGAGCCATTTTCTCTTATTTTTCCATCACAAGTAGAAGAGTCTTCTTCTCCTATTTGTCCACCTCAGGTAGAAGAGATTTCTTCTCCTATTAGTCCTCCATCCACACCTCTTTCACAAGTGGGAGAATCTACTTTAACCTCTCACATATTGGAGGATGCCTTGATGCCACCAATGCCAGTTGCCTCACCCTCATCCTTCTTATCATTAATAGGGGATCATACTTTTTTTGCTCCTCGACCACATGAAGAAGCCATGATTATCCTTATGCTCTATCCAACTAAAGAGCCACATTATCCAATTCCTTCTCCACTGAGAGAAGAACTTATCACTTCACCAACTTTGAACAAAGAAGATCTAGTGATGATTCTCTCACAATCACCTCAATCTTTTAAACAACCAACTATAAAACCTCATGTAACCTCATCCAAACCCTTGCAGTCATCTACCATGTCGAAACAGGTTAAATCCCTCAGTGTGAACCCTGCATCCAACCTCACTCACCCACAAGTGATGGTAGACTTAAACCTCACCCCACACAATATTAGTCCTCACACTAAACCAAAGAAGGCTACTAAACCCCATCGGAGAACTCCATCCCCACCTTCACCATTACCATCTATCTTGGGTCCACATCTGTCTACTTTAGCAAGATTGCTCCCACATCCAACACCTCTCAACAAGAACGTGCCATAACCACATGTGGCCATAAGGTGACACAACGAACCCTCCAAACAACTCCTAAATAGAAATGGTCAACCTCTACTGCAACAAAGAGCACAGACCCATTAAAAGGTTCTTATGCTTTAATGTTATGTCAATTATTGGAGTCATCTAGCATCGTCCTCCCACCTATCAAGCCTTACCAACCTCTCAGACCAAAACCACCTTGGTTCGATGACACTAAAATATGCTGGTATCATCCCACACTGGGGCATGATACTGAGTGTTATTGTGCCCTTAAGGCTGTCATCCATCAATATCTGGCAAAGGACACCCCTCACATTGAGGCCTCTTTTGACCATATTTTTGACCAATTGCCGACACCATCTCATACCTTTCAAACCTTGTCACCTAAATTGGGACCCCAACATAAGACTATAGTCCCTCCACAACCTTTATTCAAAATTAACACAGTTAATGTGGCCACCAGGCCCCGAACCGTGAAGGATAAAGGAAAAGACTAGACTTCTACACCTTTGACATATCTATTATTCATCAAGACCTCTCAACCAACGTAACCCAAGATTTCTATCTTGGACATGTCTCGACCATCATCACTGGGGGAAATTCCTCCTAACCACTCTAGTCCACATGACGCTTGGTATAAGCGACTCGTGGACTACTTGACATATTCTATCATCCCTCCCAAACTCTCTAGCAATAGACAACAAGCTTTTATCAAGAAAACTGCTTCCTACACCATGCTAGGGGGACTTATTTAAAAGTGAGATCTCGACAGCCTCCTTATCCAATGCCTAACAACCACTGAAACATCCCACATCATCAAACAAGTCCATGACAAGATTTATGGGGGCCATTTCAGTGGTAACTCGCTTGTCAAGCGCATCCTTTACCTGGGCTATTATTGGCCCACTCTTCACCAAAATTGCAATAACTATGTTCAGTGTTGTCCTAAATGCCAACAACATCTTGACCAACTTCACATCCAACATCGACCAAAACATGCCAACAACACATCAACCAACCAAGCATCGAGTAGACATCAACCACCCAAACATCAACCAACCTTTTAATCATGACCTCAACCAAACATCGACCAAGCATCAACCAACTTCTTAATGATCAACCAACACGTGACCAATTTGGAATGAAGCAAATGGGGTAAGTTTGCTCCTAATTGACTTAGACCTTGCATCATGATGCACAAGCATAGATCAGAGACTTCTCGTCTGTCCTCTCTCGAAGGCTGACTAGAACCTAAGCCCCTTAATGCCTTGCATCTTTGACCAGTCTACTGTTAGTCAAGTAATTATTCACTTGACATTTAACTTGAGCTTGATCCCTTAAGCAACCTCCCATCATCATCATTCCTATTCCTTTTCAACCCTCAACCCTAAAAACATTAGTTAACCCTTTTTTCAAGCATGAATGCTTCGTCCTAATAAAATGGAAACCCTCTAAACCTCTATAGTCAAGTCCATGACCAAAATTTTAGTCAACAAAAACATATAAAACTAGGATGCTTATTCCAAGGTCATACAACTATAAATGTAGACTGCTCCCTTGAAGGATAGCTGCATAATTGCTATAATAAATAGACTACTCCCTTGAAGGACAACTATTCAAAGACATTTAAACATATAAAGCAAAAATATAGACCACTCCCTCGAAGGATGGCTATGCCTAAGAATCTTACTACAAACAACACTCTCTCAGAAGCTTCCTGCATCGATCAGCTTCACATATGACCACAAAACAAAATGACATCCCCATGTAGACTTCCCGCATTGATCAGTCTCCCAAAAAAAAAAAACAAGGTCATGGACTTGACTTATATTTGTTCTTGGGGTCACCTATAAAAGGGGCAAAGTTGTTCTTACCAAAAAGGGTTCCCCCATCCATCCATCTCACACAATCAAACCTATCACCCCAACATACTCAAGGGATTTCAAGCTCATTTTAGTGTCAAAATGATTCCAGTACTTCTCTAACACAACCAATTGTCAACGACGTAATGCATGAATGGGGCTTTTGTTTCCAAAAACCTTATCTATGCCATCATTATGGTCCTTGTCAATGAAAGGGCAATGCACCTTTCACTTCCTCCATACCTTTGTCACATTCAACCAAATCATTTTCTCAACCATACCCAACCAACCCAAACATTTCCAAGACCACTCACACCATCATATCCAATTCACACTAGTTTTTATGGACAACAATACACATGGAAACATTCGACCACACAATTTATGTCAAGCATAAACCATTACTTGCTAAAGCATAAATAATCTCATTTCATTTTTAGCATACATCCATCACTGATATGGATACTTGCTAGGGATGAAAGACCACTTAACAAATCTTACATAATACACCATTACATAATATGGAAAAGGTTGTAACATCATCATACCCTCATCATTTATAACCTGACCAAACCAACCTATCAACCAGCTTGAACTACTTTGGCCTAAGGCCCTCAACATAGGGGCTATGTAGGCAGCACTCAGATGACATGACGTCTTCTGGGGTTAGCTCAGCCACATCCATTTGTTCATCTATCTGATGGACAAACCATATTACCTTTTAACCATGACTTAATCCAGTCCAAACCAACTATCAACCACTTTGACTCCTAGCCTGAACTACATTGGTCTGAAGCCCTTCCAATAGGGGTTATGTAGGCAGCACTCAGATGACATGACATCTTCTGGGGTTAGCTCAGCCACATCTGTTTGTTCATCTATTTGATGGACAAACCATTTTACCTTTAACCATGACTTAACCTAGTCCAACCCATCCATAATCGACCCTCTTCCTCCCTTTTTAGGGAGAACTACATTGGCCTAAGGCCCTTCAAACAAGGGCTATGTAGGCAGCACTTAGTTGACATGGGGTCTTCTGAGGTTAGCTCAGCCATTTCTTCATCCATCCATCTAATGGACCAACTATCTATCTCGACTCGACTCAACCAACAACCACTTGTGATCACTTCTATCTCGACTCGACTCGACCAATGACCATGGAGATTGCGACTATTTCCTCTGACCATGACCACTTTTGAGACAACTTTTCCTTAGTTATTTTGATTGTATGTAGGCTACTTCATGAATAGTTAGCCAAATTATTCACACACCAGATTATGACCCTCACAAGTATTGGATCGTGAGCAAGTTGATTCCCACTACTTGTGACATTTTCATGTTTTCCAAGAGCACTTCCTAGGCCCAGGATACTTGGAACATGATCACTATTGGAGTTACAGCTTAGATCGAATAACCCAATCAGCTAAAACTAAATGCTAGAGCCCAGTTATTTCAATTTTAGCACTCCTTGACCTTTGACTGTGATAATTTGACCTGACTATCACGTGAAGTGGTATACACGCAATCTCAACTATTGTAGTGTTCACACTCAAACTTCACCATATCCATCCTCTATCTATCAAATCGACACCTGATATTAGGTTCCCTTACCTTGACTCCCACTTTAAGGGGGAATACCTCATCTCATAATCAGGGCAACCAACATTTATTTTTGTCTTGCAGTTCACCAGAACAACCAACAGGACAAAAACTACCTCATCCCATACCTGGGGCAACTTACTCCTATTTTTGTCTTGCAGTTCATCTAGAAGAACCAACAAGACTAAAAGGGGAAAATGTAGACACTAAAATTGTGTCTACTCCTTGGTCGACTCCCCCCCTTGTTCCCTTTGGTCTACTTCTAACACATTCCTAACCCACACACTTATTAATTTAAAATAATAACTTATTTTAAATTAATAAGACCTCCCTTGACACCTCACCCATGACACCTCACCCCACCTTAGATACCTCTCCTTGGATGCCTCCCATCACCCTATGACTAATTTATGACCTATTTCAACCCTCTTACACTTATTTAATCCACCTTTGACCATTTTCCAATGATAATTAGACCTGGCAGTTGGAAGAACAGGCAAAAGGCTAATTTTAGCCCTTTTTCCCATCTTCTAGCCATCAACATCAGTTACTAGTCAACCGACGCTAGTGGGATCGCTGACGTCGGTCACTTAAAACAACTCAAAGGTGAATTCTCTTCCCCTTGGGATGTTAAAATCATAGCACTGGATCAATCAATCATAGACCCAAATGCTAACTCTCTTGCTTTGAATCCAAATTCTCTCTCTCTCTCTCTCTCTCTCTCTCTCTCTCTCTCTCTCTCTCTCTCTCTCTCTCTCTCTCTCTCTCTCTCTCTCTCTCTCTCTCTCTCTCTCTCTCTCTCTCTCTCCTAAACACACACCAAGCATCATAGGCTATAGGTACTCTACATCAGTCACTCTACCCCTAATTGAAACATTGCAGGAAGTCTTCTACACTTTTGGTTCTCTATCAAGGAGCTAAGTATTTGTCTTTTATGTCATTTCAGTAGCTTAGAATGTATTTGTAATTAGTTTCTTCTTACTCCTTCTAAGCACCATCAACTAGACCCAGCTATCAACCAGGCCAGACCTGACTTTCTTCCCAGAGAGGCTGAGAGGCCTTTCTCCTACCCTTACCCCTTTTCTAACAACATATCCCCTACCCCTATCCCTCCTAAAGACCCTATCTACTATCTTACCACCCTACACAGACCCAGACTTCTTCTAGACCCGTTTGTCGACCAGAGACCTATCCAAAACTTGCCCAAGGCCATTACCCTGACTAACATTGACCATTTCCCCTACCGACGTTGACAGATAACCAATGTCGGCAACCTTAACCAACTGACGTCAACAGACTAACCGGCATCGGTGACTGTGACAGACCAACAGCAGAATATAGGTATGCATTATCTCTATTTCTTTTGTTTAGTCTTTCATCATTTCTCTTGCTAGCAACATTATTTTTATCAACTAGTGGATTTTCATCCCTCAAGGAAGTCTTTGCACTTTTGGGACTGAGATTTGCTTGGCAATCCACTATATATCCATCTAACAATCTCTTTGTTTAAGTCTTTCTCTCTACAGATGTCATCCTCCACAGCCAAAGAGGAGTCCCTACAACGTCTGGATACAGTGTGCAAGCTTCATCTAGGTACGTATAAACCCCTGACCATTTTATCTTAGTTTCTTACTTCCTTTGAATGTATAAAAGTGAAAACAATTGGAAACATATCTCTTATCCTAGCACCAAGAAATAATTGAAGAGTTTCTTTGGTAAAATTAACTTTGTGAGAAAATTTATCTCAAGTTTTGTTGAGATAATCAAACTACTCAATATCATGATGAAGAAGGATTCCAAGGTTAAATGGACTATTGAAGTGAATATGGTCTTCAACAAATCAATACTACCATTGTAAACACACTAGTGTTCATCATCCCTGACTATATACAACCTTTTTACCTTTACTCATTTGTATTAGAGAACTCTATACCAATATTATTAACATAAAAGAAAGAATTGGGAGATGAAAGACATGTGTCTTTCATGATCAGTCCACTCAAGAATATTGATATTAGATACTCTACATTGGATAAATAAAAATCTGCTTGGTCAAGTATATTAATAATTTCATACATTACATTATGTGTAGTAAAGTCTTTGTTATGGTACCTGACCCAGACATGAAGGCACTACTGATGAAGAATGAATTGAGAGAGAGACAAGGTAAATGGATGACCATAATACAAGTGTTTTACCCAGACCAATAATCAATAAAGATTATTTGAGGTCAAGGAATTTACAAAGCCATTTCCAAGGTAGATCCACAAATTATTTTCCAACAATACTCAGTACATGACATAACAAATGATGTTTGGTACATATATATTGTTGGATATCTACTAAATTATGAGTATCACAGGCACATGAATTACATGTAACACATGTAATTATGCTTGATAATTATCCATTTAATGATTAAATATGGTGTTCTTTATATAATTAACTATAAAGATATATATCTAAGATGCCTAAATAAAGAGGAAGCAATTACAATACTCAAAGACATCCATGGTAAATATGGAATTAGACATGGTTTAAGAAGTACTACATCTCATTAAATACTAAGGATATGTTATTATTGGCCTCATATTTTTAATTATTATCACATGTATGTGAGGAATTACCACACCTACCAAGTTACTGCATCTTATGAACACATTCCAGAAATACCACTACTGACAATCATTGAGGCTTGACACTTTGCCAAGTGGGGACTAGAATTCATGGGGACCATCAATGCCAATTCCTTTATTTGTCACAAATTTATATTTATAGCAATGAATTACTATACTCATTTGGATAAATCCCAACCTTTCCATAATCTCACCATATATATAATCATTCAATCCTTGGAGGAACACATTACACAAGGTTTGGTATGCCCACCACACTGGTATGTGATAATGGCCTTGTTTTCTCTTATTTAAAATTCATTAAATGGGATTATGATCATTAGGTTATTCTTTAATTTTCTTCCAATTCTTATCCATAAGGTAATGGGTTGGCTAAATAAACAACCAATAATTTTTTGAGTATAATTAATAAAAAAATTATAAATAAACCCAAGGGATTGGCATAAAAATCTTAAATTTTCTTTATGGTTAGACAAAACTAGGATCAAATCTACTTTAAGGACCTCTCCTTATCATATATTATATGACTAAGATCTTATCTTCCCAACCAATATGAAGATCCCTACCTTGTAGTTCACTAAAGAGTACCTAAGAACTGATGACCCAATAGAGGCCCACCTCTTGAATCTCATGCAATTAAAATAAAAATTAGATGTATTTTTGTTTCACTTCAATAAACATCAAGAGGTATTCAAATGCTGGTTTGACAAAAGGGCCAAAGTGAAATCCTTTGGGATCTCAAATTTAGTCATTTTATGGGATAGGGCTCATGAAAAAAAGGGATAACATACAAAATTGGATGCATTATGGCTCGGTCCCTACCAAATATCTAAAATCATAAGTGAGAATGCATTATTACTAAGGTGTCTTAATATCAAGGATGTCCCATTTCCTATCAATGGATGATTCTTCAAGCATTACTTCTAAGCTTGATTGTCTTAGAAGCCCTGTAAATAACTTCTCTTTTACTTTATGTTTTTATTTCTTGTTCCTTGTTTGTTAGATTAGGTTTTAATTTTGTTTGTTTTTTATTTTCTTCCTCATTGGGTTTATCCCAACTATTTTTTTCCTCAGGTTCCCTTTATCAATTGAAAGAATGAAATGAATAGTTGTAATAATAACATAGATGGCACTCAAAGAGCCTAACTATATTTTTTATTGAAGAGTTTGTGTGTAATTATTATGATTGAATGTTTCATTTCTTGAATTTTAAAGGTTTATGATTCTTAATAGAACTTTTCAATTTAGAATAATTATTTTTTATTCAAAACCATTTAATGCACTCAATGAAATATATAAATAGAATACAACATTACTCTAATTCTGGTTTGTTGTAAGTTGTCATGGACTTGTTGATTTCTTTTTACTCGTGGTTTGGTCCCCAACCATCCATGGATAAAATTAAAAAATAACCTTTATAAAGAATTAAGTTAAAATTTAAGATATAAAAATTTCCTTGACAGGGTGTTCTTGGTATCCTCCACCATAGGCATTTTGGCATGATTCTTAGTGGATCAAGACCTTTGGAATGGACCAGAACTACCTATATTGGGTTTATAAATGCCTAAATGGTAGTAGATCAATGCCCAAACCACATCCCCCCAAGCTACCTTGTAAAATATTTTACCCTTTAGTGATTATGACCTTATTCAAATTTGAATCTCTACATGTGACTGAAAAATAAAGGAATAAAACACTAGAACACACATAGATGGTTTTGATAGGATCATAGCTTAGTATGTCACTCATTCTTATAAAATTTTGTGCCTATTGAATTCTAGTTTTTTATAAGTAATAGCTTATATCTAATTATTTATTATTATTATGAAATCATAGATTATAGATTCTTGAAATACTCAAGATTATTTACCAGTAGGAGTCACCATTTGTTATTGATTGCAAAACATGCCCCACTTTTAGTCAAAAAATGAGGACCCTATTTTGCTTTGGAGTTTGGTATTATGCTTCTAGAAAGTTCATTGTGGTTGATGGTTTATATTGACCTTATTTAAAATGAACTAAATGATTAAGTTACAAGTGACTGAGTGGGTTTAATTTAATATCTTTGCATTTCTTTAGCTTAGTCTAAAATTTCATTTAGGAATACATTCATTTAATACTTGATTTTTCCAAAGTTTACAAAGTCTTAGTTTGATTATCTACTTGTGTTTTGAAACATATTTTATAGCTTCTTGTTAGACTATTTCACCTTAGTTTTATGAAACTTATCTAAATTTTCAAAATTTTATGGCTTCTTTTCTTTGGAAATTTGATCCATTTCTATTTCAATTTAGATATAAATGGTTGAATGTTTATAATGTTTCACTTTTTGACTTAGTATCTTTTCATGTAAATGGATGAAATCCCCTTTTAAATCAAGAAAATGGCTTTATACATGGTTATATTTTATACTTAATAATTTTTTTGACCTTGCACTTAGTATTTTGAATTAAAATTCATAGCCATTGGTTTTTAAACCTAATTTGTTAACTTTGTGTTTCTCTTAATTTTTGCTCATTTCTTAATTTTGGAAGAAGATAATAAACTAGTAATAAGAGTGTGATATAAATAACTAGTTGCTGATGTGCACATGATCCAAATGAATGTAGATATATCCTTTTTATCTTGGAAATATTACCTATAGATAAGAAGCACTAAAAAAAGGGGTTGTTAGCAAGATAGTTAGGTGGACTACCTAGTGTGAGCTAGATCCAAGAAGCATGAGCTTGCTAGGAGGTTGTCAATCCACTCTTTGATAATAATTAAGTTGAAAATGATAAAATAAATATGATTACATTAAATAATATAAGGTACTAAAACTAAATACAAGAATTAAATGAATTCTTGATAGAGAAATATGACTAAATATAGAAAAAGTGGGTCAATACTAGTACTAAAATAGATCAGGTTAGGTTCAAAAAATTAGGTAGGGTCTATGAATAGGAAGGGACACAAAAATTCAAATTTGGTTGGGGTTAAAGGGTTAGAAATAACTTTTTATTTCATGCCATAATGACCATCAATAGTTGGGTTGATCATCAATGATTAAGCTGATCGTTAGCAATTGGGTAACCATTGATGGTTGGGGGTGATCATTGGTAGTTATGGTAACTATTGGAAATTATTTGTGGATTTATAGAAGTAATTAGAAAATATTTTTAGACTAGATCAAAGGTTTTATAATGGTCTATTAAGGATATTTTCATAGATAAGGAAGTTAGAAGATAGGTTTAGTAGATCTAATTTAGGCCTAGAAGCCAGAAACCAAATAAAACTAAAACATAAATCATACCTATTGTTTGCTAAATGGTTAATGGTTGGAGCAATTTTAGCAGAGTAATAGTACTTTTCCTTGAGAGAAATTTTGGTAGAGGTTCACATATCTATTGATATTACTAAATTATTGAAAGAAGACAAGGTGGCTAGAGAGCTTGAATACCTATGTGTAAGAATGTTTGTGATGATGGATCCTTTTCACTTCCTAATCCCCTCCTTTTATAGACAAAGAGAGATGGAGGATAGAAGGTTCCCTAGTAAGTTGGCTTACTAATTTCAATGCTTGGGAGTTTGTTAGCATCGCATAAGGTAAACATATTTAATTATTCCTCATTATCTCACACATTGTTGGTGATGTGTTAGAAGGGTAAAAACCTGACTATCAATGGTCAGACTAACTATCAATGGTTAAGTTGAAACTCAGTGGTCAAGTGTTTAGAGGAAAAGGGTCAAGGTGAGTTAAAAGGGGTGGGTTAAGGTTTGTTAGTAAGTTATTGACTTTAGTTAGCAAAGTATCTAACTAGACCTAAGGTCTGATAGGTTGGTCAGTGGGTCAAGAAGGGTTAGGTGGTCCCTAAGGTATCTCAAGGCATTTAGACATCTAGTATGGTTTTTTAGTGCCTATATTTTCCCCCTTTTTTATGTAGCTTTGAATTAATAATTTTAAAAATAAAAATGGATTACTCGGTCAAAGGTCTATTTGCCTTTATGGGAGGAGGTTGTATGAAATTAGAATTACATGATGCATATGAATCAATCCTAGATTAGATAAGATAGATCACACTTACACTTCTGATTGGGGCATACACTTGTTAAGTGGGAGCATGACCAATATGAGGATCTGCTAGACCTAGTTATGGGATCACTTATATCATCTGTCACAACACATCATACTAAATAGGGTTCCAAAGCTTACAGTCTAACACAATCACACAACAACCCTAAAAGAGTCCTATGGTTTCTATATTCACTTATGATAATAAAAAGGAAAGTAAACTAATCTAATAATAAGAAAATTAAAATAATCTAGTTCTCACCAAATCTTGCGACATAAAGTAGGGGTTAGAAAAAAATAAGTAAATAACAACTAAACTAAACATGTATAGGAGACATATACTCACATCAATGTATATAAAATAATAATACATGAGAGAGAAAAATACATACTACATTATCTATCTACTCTTACAAAGGAGAAATAAAGTTAGGAATACTTACCTTTGAAGATGAATCTGTCAAGTCTCAACCTCTCCCTTGGCCAATGGTGATTCACAAGAGATTTTTGTGGCTTGTAAGGACAACCAAAATAAATCTAATCCATGATACATGACCTACCTAAGAATCAAAAATACTTCTCAAAAAAATAATATCAGATCTCTAAAAGAAAGTATTAAACCCTAAAGATTTATTTCTCAAGTAGAAAGGTTAATAAGCAAATTTTCATTCACACTTCTTCACTTAATTCAACTCTCTCATTAAATGGTAAAGAATGAACTTGTATATATAGTAGTATCTCACCCTAAATAATTTTGGACATGTCAGTTATGCTAGTTTGACTAGGTCAACCTAGCACATTATTGGGCTAATGCCTAAAGTTTGTCCTAGGTTGATCAGGATGCAAAGTAATAAAGAAAGGCAAAGTATCCCTAGAATAAGCTAGGTTAACCAAGTTGACCTAGCTTACTGAACAGGTCCAAATGGAAATAAGGTAAAAAAATAAGGGATAAAGCATGACAAATGGTGGTAATAGATATGAAAGAGAGAAATAAGCTTAGGGTTCAATGTTTTAAGAGGCAAGAGTATATATATCAAGTGGTAAAAGGAACAATAATATTACGAAGCACCAAAGTTTTGCCCACCACTTTCTTGGTGAACCCCTTAAGGCATGCACTCAAAGATATTGAGACTTGGTAGGTTCTCACAAGATATAAAGTGTTAGTAATCAATAAAAGTGTGAAATATTATGTATACATATGCCCTAACCAAAGCTCATCATGTGTCACATAAGTGAAACACGGGATGGTACTTTGAGATAGAACGTGATGACACATAAAATTGATGCTAATTAAAGTGCAGTAAGAAGAAAATAAGACAAATGAAAGGACAAAATGTAAAAACACATACCTTTAACTTACCTTACTATCGAAGAGGAAGACTATAAGAAAGTGAAGGTGTCTAATGTAAAACACATTAGGAAAACCTATAGAAGTTAATGTAAAAATAGCCAAAAATCAAAAAATTTAGAAGATATCATATAATAGTGGAAAATATTCTCTATGTTATAATGAATCTAACACATTTTATGGTTTGCAAAATGGTTGAATAGAAACAAAGATATGAGAAAAAGAAAGAATCTAAAGAAAAATAAATGAAGAATTTGAATGGCTAAAAAGTAGTTTTAAATATGAAAAAGAGAATTCATTTTGTTATTTTGTATTGTAAGAGAAGAGAAAAAGAGCTCTAGAGATAAAAAAAAGTTAGAATGTTGAGGGAACATCATGTTAGATGAGAGGGATCTCCAAGAGTGAGAGTGGGTGCACTATAGGTATGCATCTAAGAATCCCAAACTAGATTTTGAAATTTGAAATGAATTAAGTGAATTTTGATAAAAAATAATTTTAAGCATTTATATATGATAAAAATGAATAAAATTATATTCTACGGGTGGGAAATGGGTTGGAAGGAATTAGGGAAAAAGCCAGAAAAGGCAAGTTTTTAGTAAAATATGCTAGGTCAGCACACTAAAACCTACTAGGTCAACCTAGTAGAGTAAGTCAGGATAAAATCCATGTGGTCAACCTAGAGGGTATAGGTTGACTTAGCACATTTTGGAACCAAAAATCTAGTGCAAGGTATCAAGTTGGTCTGTAAAGGCCAAAATAGAAACTTAGCACTCAATAAAAGAGAATAAGAAGGAAAATAAGAAATGTGGCGAAAAATAAGATAAAAATATGAAAATGTTTGGTCAAACTAGGTTGACCATGGAACTAAAGAAAACATGAAAAAACAAGTAAAAATCTGAAAGAGATTTAGAATGGTCTAAAATGACCAAATAAGGGTAAAGGGGACCAAAATAGGCTAAAATAGATAAAAATGAATAAATTATACTTATTTATGATTAAAAAATAGAATGTATAAAGAATTTATTATGATTATACATGACATGGAATAACTAATTCATCCTTTTTTATTTCTTGATTATAGAGATGATGGTCATTTTGGAGATTGATAGATGTTTCTTGGCTATCAGACTTGCTGGAGAGACTACCAGATAAAGATAGGGATAAAATGATATCCATAGGTCTAGGAGGGATAAAAAATATGTGTAGGATGCCCTTGAGCATAGACCTGTTAGTCATGTTCCTTGGTTATTGGGAATGACTGACTAACAACTTTAGATGGGAGGTGGATGGGGATGTGATAAAGGTGGCTATCACACTAGAGGATGTCCATGGCATCCTCAAGATACCTATGGTATGAGAACTAGTGACCATAGGGATACCAGATAGTGGAGAGGAGAGGAGAGCCTTAGACATGTGGGTTATAAGATTAGAGATGATATTACTGGGGTGTAGAGTGAGCATGGATGATGTCTATATATCATAGATTATAGATCTTTGGAAGTCAATGATAGGCCTTATGACATAGTAATTACTCTATCATAATTCAGATGGTAAGGTACCACTATACATGGTAGCCTTGTGTAGGATGATGTTGGAGGAGTGAGTATTATATGATCTAGGCTCTACCATCTAGGTTTATCTTGTGCATGATCTATTGAGATGCTGGTAAGAGGGTAAAATACTATAGGACCAATCATACTACTAATAGCATGGATATATGACATATTTCCTATGTATCATCTAGTTGGGTTGCCCCATGTGATCAATGATAGGTCATATTGAGTGAGGAGATGGAGAGAGGACTAAGTAGTGTGGGTCATGCCCCATGTGTAAGCACTACATATGGTGAGATGCACTGACATAGTATGGTGACCATATAAGCAACTAGTGACTACCTAAGAGAGTTAGCACATAGTTGGACTAGTGATAGAGAGGAAAGAGGTGATAAGACACTATATATGGTGGAGAGATCCATATTCAATGACATGGGTTCTAGGACAAATGGGTCTAACTCATCCAACAACATCAATACTCATGCCTGAGTAGTGGAATTAGCATTTGAGGGAGCCATTAGGGAAGAGTAGATTTAAACCATTTATACTAAGGGTGACACTATGGCCATGCTAAGAGAGACCATAGACTGGTTAAACATGATGAGGGGTAGAGTAGGAGAATAAGGTGGAGGCAGTGATACTAGATGTACCACCACTAGATCCATAGAGATAAGAGCTATGACCACTAAGGATATGACATCACCAAAGGTAGGAAGAGAGAGTGGAGACCATCATCATCCTTGGCAAGTCAATAGAGGAGCCATAGGAGACACAGATGAGTGAGAGACTTCTTAGGCATAGGTTGAGATGGACATGAGCTATGACAGTCAAGTTTAAGATAAGGAAGTGACCTACAAAAGAGGTAATAGGAGGTCATGAAGATGGGGAGACTGTGCTAGGTGATCGCATGGATTGTAAGACCATAGTAGTTGAGATATAGATAGGTAAGTAAAATATGATTAATTTATTGCTTAAGATTTGAAATGAAAGATAGATAGATAGATAGATAGATAGATAGATATATATATATATATATATATATATATATATATATATATATATATATATATATATATATATATATATATATATATATATATATATATATATATATATAGATAGATAGATAGATAGATAGATAGATAGATAGATAGATAGATAGATAGATAGATAGATAGATAGATAGATAGATAGATAGATAGACAGACAGACAGATAGATAGATAGATATTATGATATATGATAGTGATCTAATATCCATCTAGTGTGATTTTGTAGGAGTGCCTAAGGATGAGGAGGAGAGATGTGGGTTCTTAGTTATGGGATCACTCTATGACATCATAGATGTGACTCTACAAACATATGACCTTATGACACTAGAGGATCTAAGCATACCATCTACCCCAACTCAAGTGAGCTGGTTTAGACTAGTGAGAGAGGCCACAAAGTAGATATGGATGTAGAGAGAGAGGACATAGCCACTAGTAGAGATGGGTGTAAGAGAGAGGTAGGCCTATAAATCCCTATCTAATGAGAGAGTGATGCATTTGGAGATAGTGACATAGATGGTGTAGGCATATACATCATTGTAGAGCTAACTAATGTAGGCACATGCAGTGACCCAAATCAAGTTATTACAAGCATAAGTGTAAATAACATGTCTATAGGGATAGGTAGGGGGATTGAGATCTCAAACTACCTTATTATAACATACCATTTAGAGGAGTCAGACTGAGGCCTTAATAGGTAGCATGGCTAGGCCACAAGATAGATAGGATGGACCCCAGCCCTAGAGATGGAGCATTACTTATGGTTATATATGTTGTATCAAAATCATGAGATATATATATATATATATATATATATATATATATATCTCATGATTTTGATACAACATATATAACCATAAGTAATGCTCCATCTCTAGGGCTGGGGTCCATCCTATCTATCTTGTGGCCTAGCCATGCTACCTATTAAGGCCTCAGTCTGACTCCTCTAAATGGTAAGTTATAATAAGGTAGTTTGAGATCTCAATCCCCATATATATATATATATATATATATATATATATATATATATATATATATATGATGTATCATTTTGGCTTACTGATGTGATTGTGTATGTAGTCACTATAGATATATTGTTATGATTTTGCTAGTTGTGTACATGGATGCTTTGGATATTTTTCTTTCTAGCATATGTATTTAGATTTTTTGTATATGCTATAAGAAATATATGTGATGTGGGTTTTTTTCTACCATTATGGGAAACACATGCATGGTTTAAAAATAAATAGGCAAAAAGACTTATAAAAATATAATCAATCAAAAATGTACTACACACTAATTCAAGCTAGGAAATGTATAATAACATGAAAAATGACTAAGTATAAAGAACCAAGAAATGGAAAATAAGATGGTAAAAAGGATATTTATTTTCAAACCAAAGATGAAAGATTTTTGCACCAAATCAAAACAAGTAAAATCATACTATATTCCATTTGGAAGTATGAAAAACAAAGTAATAAAATGGAAGGTATGTAGAAGGTCACATAAGGTAAGAAAAATAAATGAAAAGTCAATGACCATTTGGTATTAAATTTATCACACTAATTCAAGCTGGAAAGAATGACAAAATTAAATAAATGGTTGAAATCTTATATGCACTCAAAAAATAAGAAAATAAGAGGCAAAATAAAAATGAAGTAGGCATAAAACATACTAGTTCAAGCTAGGAAGCATGTCAAATGACATGTAACTTCATAATCAATCGAATCTTATCTCAAACTTGACACATATAATTTTATGGTGACTTGATTGTTGGAAAACTTGGTGAGGAGGTCTGAGTCCTATCTATAGTCTTACACTAAAACTAAATAAAGGGAACACAAAATGGGGTGGAATAAGCATGAACAACTAAGTACATGAGGAATAAGGGTAATAGGATAAAACACTCATAAATGAAAAACCCAAAAGGATGCCAAAATAACATTAACAAGAAAAATAATAATATTGGATTGAAATTCAAAAGGGATGGTAATTTTGTGAGTAATTTTTAGGTCATATCCATGGTCTTATGCTGCAACTCACAAAACAAAAACCCAAGGGGTGTGATCAGAAAGAAAGACAATATTTCTCAAGAGGAAATATGAGGAAAGGGAATGAAAAAGGGAGTGTAAAAATAAAAAACTTAGGCATCTTAAGAGAATAACTTAGGAGATAAGAGGAATAATAAAAACATGAAAAGACACTAAGTGACTAGTGGTCATTTATGTACAAAGGAAACCTATTCCCTATAGACACAAAGATTTGTAGGTAGATAAGTGTGCTACTAAGATCAGCTCATGAAGGTAGATTGTTACAATGAAAAGTAAAATGGGCTTACCTCCCCATGATGTGCTCCTCACTCCTTAGGACCCCTTATAGATTCATTGATCTACTATGAAGATTGGGTACTTATATGAGAAAGTAGGTAGCACTAGAAGATTTTTTTTTGAATTTGCCTATTCCAATCTACTAGCCTATCGTACCCCAAAATACTTTGGCTCTATGTGAAGCTGACTATGGAGTTTGAGCTTTGATTGGAGATAGGATATGTGCTTGAATCATGTATTTTAGTGTGATTAGACTTTTAAGAATATTTCATATTTTTTCCTTTTGATATCATTGCCTTTTATTTAAATTATTTAGATTTAAAATTTCAATTGAAGGCTTTTTTTTAGATTACTCCTCCATACAGATTTTGAATGACCAAGCTGAGAGAGATAGTGATACACACAAATGAGATTTAGGCTAAGGCTAAAGGAAGCTAAGTAACCAAAGACAAAAGATTGACTAGGACACTTAGGCTTGATAATGAACAAATATGTGATCTCAAATCTCAACCGTGTGTATTCATAGTTTACAGAAAAAGGAAGAAAGGAAAAGGGAGATCCAAAGGTGAATTGATAAAAGTAAATAGTAATGAGAAATACTATTTGCTAATTGATCACATGGTAAAAAGAGACAATAACCAAATGGAACAAGGTAAATACAACCAAATCACCATGACAATTATCTTCAAAAATCAAGGATAAGAAAATAAACAATCATGAAGATACAAGGCAACAACAAGCTAAATATGGTGATTTTGTGAGGATCTATTAGTTCTTATCTGTAGTCTTACAAAGTAACTTAGAAAATAAATATCTAAGGATGTAATAAGAAAAAATATAAATATAAAATAATGATAAGGAAGAACAAACATATGTGAAAAAGATAGAATATAAAATTAACAAAAAATATAGTACAATAAAGAAGATAATGATATAAGATAAACATGAATTTGGCATATTGTCAAATTATATAATCAAATATAGAAAAAGAAATAAAAATTAGAGAACATGTCCAATATAAATATAAATGTAAAACGACCATTCATATGCTCATAAGTACTAGTAAATATATCCACACACATTATCTAAGAAATTGGATAAATCTCTATGATGTTGGGTATAAACTATTGGTAATGTGTCACCAATATTTACAAAATACTAGGAAAATACTTCTTTTCTAATATCCTCAATGGAAAAGTTAGGAATATTCATTAGATCATGATGAGGAGGGAAATTGGGAAAATGATGATCAAAATTATGTGTGGGAATATAATCTATGAGATAAGGAGGAATCACTAATGGAAAAGGATCCATGGGTGATGGAGGGTCCACGGGTGGAGAAGGAACCATAGGTGGAGGTACAGAAGGAACCATAAGAGGTGTAATTATGGGAGAAGAAGGGGGAACCTTCTTTTGAGAATGACATATGGGAGGAATAGTAGCTAGTCTAGGGATAGCTATAAGATGATCCTTAAGATGCTACTAAAGGATATGATAATGATCAGTATGATATGTGCCACATTGGTGCCATATATAATACCTCTCACCATAATTAGGTATATAGTTAGGAAGAATCTTTGGAGGAGGTATGGTAGTGTCTATGAAAGGGGAATAAGGATGCAAAGTATCAATATATTATCAAAACTTATGAGAATGGGTATAATAATGAATATCTATCCCATGAAAGTAATAGATACGCTTGTGAGTTTACTTAGGAAGAACACTTATGAGAGAAGGTGTAAAAAGTGTGTAAGAATAGGGAGATGACTCATCACCCATTTGGTGGGTAAAGGATCCATCTTAGGAAAAGGAATCAGAACATCACCAAGAGGAGGTGATGATGAAGAATGAATAAAACTAGTCTTAAAAAGAAGAGAACTAGTGAAATAAGAAAGAATAGGCTCACCAATAGGGGAAGAAGCAATAATAATTGATTCTGACATAGGTTCTACTATGGGAGGAATAATATCAACAAAAGGTCTAAGAAGGGTAACAATAACCTTAGGAGTAAACTAATGATGGGAATCAGGGAACCTAGAAAAAAGGTAAGGGTCAATCATAACATGATCTATGAGCATAGTCCTATAGGGATCCTCAAAAACTAGATTTGCCAGTACCATATCTACTCTATGATAAAGAGGAAAAACAAAA
The DNA here is from genome assembly GCA_037957365.1 of Torreya grandis. Lineage (NCBI taxonomy): Eukaryota > Viridiplantae > Streptophyta > Pinopsida > Cupressales > Taxaceae > Torreya > Torreya grandis. The sequence goes on along the minus strand of JARHVA010006788.1, from coordinate 225,779 downwards.
GAATAAGGAACTACAAAAATTATAACATGAGAGGATACATAAAAATACTCAAGTAAAGAAGAATGATAATGCACAATCTCAGCATCATGGGCTTAGACAAGACCACCTAATAAAGGATCATCTAAGGAATATCCATCATCATAATTAGGTGAATGAAGATTGATGACACAAGTTAGAATATCATTGTCATCAAAAGAAACATGGTGAATAGAATGATGATTCTTGGATAAGACTACATTAATGTCATTGCAAGGAGGTTTGAGAGAATGAGGTTGCAAGGAAATAAGAAGTTGCAAGATGAGATGAGGCATGAGATTAGAATTTTTGATCTTGATATTAATCTCATCAGGATCATCATCATCATATTTTAAAAGGTTGGGAGGAATATTACCAATAATCTCAAGATTCCCATTGTATCATTTGTTTGAGTTGATAAGAAAATTTAGATGCTATGATTCACAAAATGGAACACTAAGTAAAGGGTCAAGAGTAAGAATCTTAAAGACACAATGATCTTGGAATTATTTAAAATTCCAAGGGTTGTTATCTCCTTGAATCCTATAAATGGATCAATCATGAGGAAAGTTAAAGCATTGGCAGGTGAAAGAAGTGATAGATCTTATACAATGAGTTTATGGCCTACCAAGCAAGATGTTATAAGAAAGAGGAAAATTAAATATAATCACCTTCACATGAATGGTGATAGGTGGGATAGTAGTGGGAAGCCACACTTACCCAAGAAGATGCATTTACCTTCTATCATATCCTTGGTAAGTGTTATGTGTGGACTTAAGATTACATTCAAAATATCCAAGGGTTTTAATGAAATCAAGAGAAATAACACAAGTTTTAGAACCCTTGTCAATAAAAGTACACTTAACTTGGATATCACTTAGTTGAATTCTAATAAATAGGGGGGATCATATGAATGAGGTAGAATATCATTAAAAATCATAGAGGTGATGGGAAATTTTATTGAAAGATAAGTGTCAATAGTTTCATAAATATTGATGGACATCTCTTCACATTATTGTAAGATATTATCCTCAGAACTAGATAAGGCTACCTCTTGTCTTTCTAGGGGAGGATGAGGGACATTCATCTAAAATAATAGTTTCATAAGATGGTTTTTATGATGGGGAGATGTCCTCATGAGTTTAAGAAATGGAATTTGAGAAGGGATATTAGCAAGCTCTGCAGTGGGATCCTACTCATCATAACCCATGAGAAGATTATTAGATATAGGTGCGTAATGGTTAAGTAGGTCTTTGAATGGAATAATTGAAGAGAATTTAAATTTGTGTTGATAATAATGAGAAGGTTTAGAAACAAGTTGTAAATCATGTTGAGATGATGAACTAATAGGTTTAACTTGATCTTGAGGAGTAGAAGAGGTGTTAACATAAGGTTGATTAACATTGGAAGGAAAAGATGATGGAAGAGTGGTAGAAATAGAATGGGATGTGTTATACAAAGGAGAATCATAAGTTAGATATTCATCAAAGGTTATAATATCTTCTTGCCCCAACTCATTTAAATCGATTAGAGAAGAATCTTAGATAACATGGTATGTTTGAGAAGGAGGTGGAGTGTAGATAGGTTGAGAATCAATGAAAGCCACTAATCTTTACATATTAATCATGCTAAACACATTTTATATAGAAATTGGTTCCATAAGAGTTTTTACATTATTGGTGGAAGAGATGGGCTTGCCTTGGTTTTTTTGAATTGGTTGATGATTAGGTAAATGATTAGGTAAAGTATCCTTATAAATAGTTAAATGATCACTTACTTCATTCAAGGCTTGAGATTTATCACGAGTTTTGAATTCTTTGAACGCATGATCATAAGCTTGTTGGCATTGGCATATGATAGAATCATAGTCAAAATTAGGTCCAAGAAGAAATTACATATCTAAATTATGAAGTTGTCTCTAGGTCTCATGAGAATGACCCCTACTAGCATGGAACCAAAAAAACTTGCTAGGATTATAAAAAAATTTTGTAAGATGAGTAGGGTCTATTTAGTGAGGAAGAGGCCTAGGTATATGTTTAATAAATTTAGCTAAGGAAAGAGGTTTATGAAAATTAATGTTATTTTTTGAGATATGAGGATTAGTAAATTATTGAGAAGAGGAAGCTAGTTCTAAAGAAGTGGTAGGAACAATAACTTGAACATGGTAAATGGTATCATATGAATCAGAAACACCATCATTGGTAATATTGTGGTTTTTGTTTTTAATTAATATACATGAACCCATGGAAGGTTGGGGTGGTTCAAATTGATGCATAAGGAAATCTTGTCATTTAGATTTATCAATATCTTCTTCCAAAGTATGTGGAGAAAGGGTGCAAACTCGATATTATAATTTGGTATTAAGAGCATTTTTAAAGAGATGAAAAAGATTATCATTGGCCATGTTATGTTCACATTTTTTTGATAAAGCCTTCTATCATTTAACAAATGCTTGGGTAGTTTCATTTTCACTTTACTTGTAGTTGATTAAATGGGCCAAAGTGTTTTCAAGAAAATCACTAGTTTGGAATTCTTAAACTAAAGCATTCACTAAATCGTCTAAAATAGTAATGAAATTAGGTCTAATTTGATTGTGCCAATCCAAGGAATCCCTGTGAGGGTCTTAGCAAGGAGCTTGGTAGTGGAAAAGGTGTTTAATTTAACCTAATCTTTATAAATATGATCAAATGTTTTAAGATGAAGAGAAGGATTAGTTAATCCATTATAAGAGATTGTAGGTGTTATACCTCCTATATCAATGCTATAAATTTGAGTAATGAGAGGTTTATTTTATAGATTCTTGATAGTTTTAGTGATTAAAGGAGGTTGAGGAATAAGATTTCCTTGAGAATATTGAAGAGGAGGAGGAACACTTTGGTTATGTGTGCCCTAAGACATTGGTTGTAGTTTCATTTAAAGATGAAAAAGGTGATTTTGCATTCTCATCATGTGATTTGTGTTATATATTGGAAATCATTCATTTGATTGAGAGTTTACAATAGAAGTTGGTGAGTTTGGCCAACATTATTAGAAGAGTTGGTGTTGGTATTAGTGGATTGAGTATCATTATTGGCATTGTTGAGAGATTGAGATGAATGATGAAAATGAGAGGCACTAGTGGCAAAGTTTGATTGTGTATCAAAATATGGACTAGTAAATGGAAGAGAGGAAGAAGCACTAGGAGCATGAGTTCCTTGGGTAACAAACAATGAACTAGTGGAAGGATTAAGGATAGTGCATCTTAAAATAGGTCCACTAGATGTAAAACCATCCATGGTAATTGAGATACTAAGCATGGAGGTAGAAGAAAGTAAAGAAGAAGAAGAATAATCATGAGAAGAGGTCATGATTAAAGGGAGAGGTTGTGAAGCAAAGAAATCAATACTACCAAATCCATTTGAGAATGTAGAATATGGTGAATGAGGTTTATTATCTTGACCACTAATCATGAGATTGTAAATGGTAGATGGATCTTTCCCTTTATGTTGGGGAAATTGGTTAATAAATAAAAGCATTTCAGGAGTATACTCTAACTCAAGTTGGTTCTCTAAGAGAAAATAAGGATTATTTTACAAAGAGTTATCATGAGGGAACCCAAAGTCTATTGTGCAAGTTACAATATGGACATTACTAGCATTTGCAAAAGGAATTATGCTTTGTCTATGGGAAACCTTAAGATGATTAGTAGATTCAATCATGCCTACTATTTGAGATTCAGTGTTGTCACCCAACAAGAAATCCATGATGAAAGAGGAAGGAAAGCAAGATGAGAAAACAAAGGCTTCAGAAAGTGACATAAATAAAGCTACGTCAACCTGGTTGACCTAATGTTAAATAGGGATAATAAAGATGAATAGGGTCCATAAATTGACCTAGTATAGAGAGAAAAAGTTGATAAAAAAGGGAAAAAGGCTTGAAAACTATGCTAGGTCGATCTGGTTGACCTAGTGCAGTGCATAATAGTTGTAGAAACTACTAGATTGACCAGATTGTCCTCGTGTAATTGACATAGGGAGAAAGTAAGGCTTAGGATAGTACAAAGTTGAGCTGGTTGATGTATCACAATAAATAGGAAAAGAGAAAGGATTGATAAAAATATGAAAAATGAAATGAGATATGCCTATAGGTAGGATAGAAAATTAAATACTAAAATGAAATACATAGTCAACTAAATTGATGCTAGCCAATCCATTTGGTACATATAAATAGATTGAAATTTTAAAATAAAAGTACATAATAGAGTAGAAATAGAGAAATAGAAACTGACCTTGGTGTTTTGTAGATGAAAATAGAATAGGTAACTGACCTATAACCTTGGAGAGAACTAGTCCAATCTATAGAACTGGGTCGAGTTAGTCGACCAAGTGAGATAGGAACCTATTGTAAAAGATGAAAAAGTGTTTAAAGTTGACCTAGTAGACTAAAAAGGATGTCTATAAATGTGCTAAGTTGATTTGGTCAACCTAGTTGATTAGACTATAAATCTAGAAGTCTAGAATCTGGAACCTACACTATGAATCCTAAACAAGAACATATTATAAAGTGGCTAGAAATGTGCTAGGTCAACTTGATTGACCTAGTAGTCTGAATAGAAAGTCTACAAAGTGATAGAAACTTATGCTATTTAAAGCTAGTTGATCCATGTTCATGTTCATACACATAGAGAAAAATAGTTGGGTCAATTGAATCAAGCCAATAAGTGAAAACACATGATAGAAAAGATGACAAAATCAATAAAATAAGTGAAAGAAACCTTATAAGGGTTTGATTCATGCTAGGTTCACTAGAATGTATGCAATCAGAATTTCATGATGCACATAAATCAATCCTAGATAAAATAAGATAGATGACACCTACACTTCTCATTGGGGCATACACTTATTGAGTAGGATCATAACCAATATGAGGATCCACTAGACCCAATTAGGGGATCACTTGTATCATCTATCACAATACATCATGTTAGGTAGGGTTCCAAAACTTATAATCTAACATAATCGCACAACCCTAAAATAGTCCTATGGTTTCTATATTCACTTATGATAATAAACATGAAAGTAAACTAATCTAATAACAAGAAAAGTAAACTAATCTAGTGCTCACCAAAGCTTGTGGCATAAATTAGGGGTTAGAACAAAACAAGTAAATAACAACTAAACTAAACATGTATAGGATGTATATTCTCATGTCAATGTATATAAAATCCTAATACATGGGAGAGAAGAATACATACTACATTATATATCTACTCTTAAAAATGATAAATAAAGCTAAGAATAATTACCTTTGAAGATGAACCTATCAAGTCTCAACCTCTCCCTTGGCCAATGGTGATTTGCAAGAGATTGTTATGGCTTGTAAGGACAACCAACATAAAACAACTCTAGGCTAGATGACCTACCTAAGCATATAAAAGACTTCTCCATAAGACAATATCATAACTCCAAAAGAAGTATTGAACCCTAAAGCTTTATTGCTCAAGTAGAATGGTTAATAAATAGATGTTCATTCACACTTATTTTCTTAATTCAACTCTCTCCTTAAATGGTAACAAATGACCTTATATATATAGTAGTATCTGACTTTAAGACATGTTAGCTATGCTAGGTCATCCAGGTCAACCTATCATATTATCGAGCTAATGCTTGAAGTTTGTGCTAGGTCAATTAGGATGAAAAACAATAAGGTAAAGTATCCCCAAAATAAGGTAGGTTAACCAGGTTGAATTAGCTTACTGAATAGGTCAAAAGGGAAACAAGGTAATAAATGAGGGATAAAGCATGACAAATGGTGGGAATAAATAGGAAAGGGAGAAATAAGCTTAGGGTTTGATGTTTTAAGAGGCAAGAGTGTAGATAGTAAGTGTAAAAAATAAAAACAATCTTACAAATCACCAAATGTCTTCCCACCCCTTTCTCGGTACACCTCTTAAGGCATGCACTCAGAGATATTGAGACTCGGTAGGTTCTTGTAAGATACAAAGTGTTAGTAATCAATAAAAGTCTGAAAATATTATGTGAATATAGAGATGTTCCCCCTCAAATTGGGAATCAATGAGGTAAAACCAAAATTGAGTCAGGGTTTGATAAATGGTTTATGGTGAGTCATGAGGTTGGTGATAAAGGTGGTTGGGCATTCAAAATGTAAACATGCACATAAAATGTTACTAAGTGTGATAGTCAGGATCACACATAGACTAAGATCACCAATGTTGGTAAAAATAAGGTTAGTTTTAGAAGTACAAGTGATAGGGTAACTAGTCCATAACATTAGTCATAGATAATTGGGTTACTATATAAGTCTCCTAGATAGGGTCAGTATTATTATAGGTATTTGAGAGAGGAAGTGCTCCCTTGAATTAAAAAAATGGTATATTTGTGTATGAGTTAGTGTAAATTAAAATGTTCAACATGGCAAGGTTGGTGAGCAGGGTCAAAAATCACCAAGGTAGGGTCTTTACAAAATATGGAATAGTTTGGGTCAAAAATGGCCAACATTGAGGTGGATGTGGTTGTGTGGTTGGTTGGATAAGGGTAATACCTAAAAGTTTAGGTTTTGGTTTGGGTGAGAAAGGTCATCTCCAAAAATTGGGCACTTAAGTTGGGTGCTTAAAAATGTTTTAAAATGTGGGCTATTCTGACCATCGATGGTCAGGGGTCCCAAGGTCAATCGCCAATGGTCACCTTGACCATTGATGGTTAAGGGAAACCCTAAAAAGGTGAGGATAAAAAGTGAATGAAATTTAATTTTAAATTTTAACTTTTTGAATCCAAGCTTTCACTATGGTTTGGTAAGTTGTTGATTTTGAATTTTTCTAAGAGGGTTGACTGAGTGTTTAGTTAAGGTGGTGATTGCTAATTGGTTAAGCATGTGTTTAAGGTGATCTAACTTAGACTGAGATGTAGGGTGGATGAAGATATAGTTGGGTAGTTGGACATGGGATCCATCCTTAATAACAATTGAAGGATGAGGTAAGTGATGTTTTTAAATTGGTAGATTAATTGATTAGGTTAGTTATTAGTTTAATTTGATTGTTTTTATGGTTGTTTGGATATGTTTTTGGGGGGTTTTTCCCTAGTTTAGGTTTTGGGTAAATTTTGGAAAATTAGGGGTGAAATTTAATTTTGAAGGAGGTTTTGGGTTTGGGTTAGGTTATAGGATAGATTTAGGTAATTTCATTTTTGAAATTTTGTGTTTTGGTTAGTTTTTGGGAATGTAGACTAGGTCTTTTACCACTGGTGGTCACACATAATGACCATCGATGGTTATACCTGGCTATCGATGGACAGACTTGATTATTGGTGGTTAACCACTGAAGTACCAAGTGCACTTGACTATCGGTAGTTGAGTGTTTAGGGAAGGGATGGTTTAATAAAAAGTTATAGTAAAAGTATTTGAAAATGTTTTTAAAGGGTTTGGGTGAGTGAAAATGAAAAGTGTAGGTTAAGATAGGTGATGTGTTGCGTGATGGGTTGAGATGGTTCATGGAAATTCTCAAGTAGGAATGTTGTGTGGAGATGCTTAATGGGTAGAGTTAGGTGTTGGTTTGATAGGTTTAGGGAAGGTGTTTATAGGTTAAGGTAGGGTGTTAAAAAATTTGTTAGTTAGGGTATATGTTAAATATTTTGTGGGTGGGGTTAATTTTAAGTATTATAGGTAATGTTGTAGAGGTAATAGTTAGAATAGGTTGATGTAGGTGAGTTTAGGTTGATAAAGAGGTTGAAGTAAGTAGATTGAATGAAAATGATCAATGGCAATGGAAAAGTAAGTGTGTGTGCTAACTTGATTACTTGAGAGAGGATGTGGAGTGTTTGTTACCTGAGCCACAACCAAAGGAGGTGGTTTTATATCATGAAGAGATACTTTTGAGAGTAGGGATAGATGATGTTTGATTTGTTGATGGCTACGTAAGATGGTAATAGGCTTGATATGTAGTATCTAATTTTGGATGGGATGATGGGGGTTGATAGGCCATGGATGTGGATCCATCTAGGGTAAAATTATAGGGTGGTGGCCCTAATGGATAAACAAGGGAAGTATTGATAGCTGCATAGGCATAGATTATAGGGTTATAAGCATAGTTGTGATTTTTTAGGGTTAGGTTACTATCATTATAGCTAATAGAGATCAAGCTCAGACCTCACTAGGTTTGGTGACCCATGAGAGGGACACCTTGAGACAAAGGGTAGGAGTAGTGGTAATACTAGCAAGACCACCAATACTATTCCTATGGTGTGGTGCTTGGCAATAGTGGAGGAGTTAAGGTATTACTAGGATATAGTTGTGGTATAATGTCTACTAAACCCCTGATGGGGTGAGTATAGAGCCAATTTAGTAGGTGGGGTAGCTATGGCAACTTCAAGTTAGTGGCCCATGTCAGTGAGTGGACAAATAGGCATCCCAAAAGGATTGACACTAGAAGGTAGTGGTAGTGTAGGAGTAGGAGGGGCCAGTGGTAGTGGTGCCCTAGGGGTATGATATGTGATATGTTATATAGGTGTAGATGTATATGTATATTATTTTGATACCGGTCTACATGTTGATGTAGCGAGATGTATATGATTTAAGAGAGATATATACATTATTATATGTATTATTTATTTGATGATATGATGTATATGATGCTCAGGGGAAATCAAGATTTGATTATATCTCTATAAACCATCCATGAGAGATAACATCTCATGGCTAGCTATATGATTAATAAGTTGGTTAATGCTAGGCAAAGTGAATTCATCCTTTGGGTAAGCAAGGTTGAGGTCATGAAATTTGATATAGAGAAAAAATCCCCTTATTTTTTTGGTAATGGGAATGATGTTGGAAACCTATTGAGGATAATCAATGGGTTGGATGAAGTTGATAGATAAGAGATACTATAGCTCTTCTTTGACTAAAATGGTGATGCGAGGGTGAATCATACAAAGCTTTTGCCAAACAGGCTTAATGTCAGGATGGGTGACAAAGTTAGAGAGGGAAATACAATGGTCAATTCTAGGCATATCTTGATAGGACAAAGAAATTATATGATGAGTCATGAAGGAAAAAAGGTTAATATTTTTACTCCACAAAATCTAAGGATTGACCAATCTTGACAATGTGAGGGTTATCCTAAGTACCCAAGTTGACATCAATAGTGGATTTGTTCAACATGGTTTGGTTCTCAAGAGGAAGGTATTTGTGGATAGAATAATCCCCTACCATTTTAAGATGGATGAGAGGAAGGGTTTTATGGTGTTGATGGTAGGAGAATCATTTTCTACCATTTTAGGATGAATGAGAGGAAGGGTTTTAGTTCGGCCATGGTTTTGATAGGTCAGGGGCCCAAACTAATGATTTTGATTAAAAAAAGTTAGATGAGATGATATCAAAATATTTTAATTTTAAAGGATATGGTGTTGGTGAGGATGGGATGTCTTCCTAAATGGTGATGATTAGTTTGGGTGAATTAGTGGGTTCTTCTAGTGGTATGAACCCAAGAACAAATAATGCATGATGTTTCTAAGTTTTGATGAAAGGTAACTCATGAGCTCCATGTTCATAATGGCCTAGGCCAAATGCCTTCTAGGCATGCCTATGAAGGTATAATATATCAAATGTTGAGTTTTCAAGATAGGAGAAGTCAAAGGTAAATGGTAAGGTGATAGAGGTATCAATGGATGTGAGGAGTGGATGATCAAGTCCCCCATAGATTAAGTTAGTTTGATGGTTATGAGGAATGAAAGGGATGATGTTCTAATGTTGGGGTCATAACTAGGATCATGGGTGAGGTTACCATACTCTTGATGGGTAGGGAAGGCATCTAAAGCTAACATATGATACTTCCCTAATGATAGACATTAGAACATGTGTTACAAGGGGTCCTCTATAGGGATCTAAGAAGAAAGGATGGATGATCTAGTTGAAGCTTCATTGATGGTAGGGGTGGCTTGATTATTGGTTGGTGATGAGGTAATGTTGTTGTTATTTAATTATTGGAAGAAGACTAGGTGGTTAGAGATCTTGAATACCTAGAGCTTGAATACCTATGTGTAGGAATGTTTTTGATGATGGATCCTTTTCATGTCCTACTCCCCTCTTTTTATAGGCAAAGAGAGATGGAGGATAGAAGGTTCCTTAGTATGTTGGCTTACTAATTTTGATTCTTAGGAGTTCATTAGAACTACATAAGTTAAACATATTTAATTATGCCTCATTATATCATGCATAGCTAGTGATGTGTTAGAAGGGTGAGAACCTAGCCATTAATGGTTAAGCTGATCCTCGATGGTTGAGTGTCTAGAGGAAAAGTGTCAAGATGAGTTAAAAGGGGTGGGTTAAGGTTTTTTATTAAGTTATTGTGTTTAGTTAGCTAAGTATCTAACTAGACCTAAGTTTTGATAGGTTGGTCAATGGGTCAAGAAGGGTTAGGTGGTACCTAAGGTATCCTGAGGCATTTTGACATTTAGTAAAGTTTTTTAGTGTCTACACTTTGTTTTGAATTTTTGTTCATAGGTTAGTTTTTAAAATTTGCGTTTGATAAATTAGCCTCCAGACTTTAGGTTTAAAAAATAAGAATTTGGAGGTTTTCAATGGTTACCTTCATTGAAATTGTCTAAGTTTTTTAATCTTCAAGAATTTTTTTGAGGAAATAGTCATAACTTTTGTTTCAATCAAAAGTTTTGAAGATTACATAGAGAATGGCCAAGTTTTGAGTCTTTGAAAAAGGTGTTAAGACTTTGTAAAAAAATTTGTTTACCAATATTCTAAAAAAATACCTTAAACAAAAGTTGAAATGACACAAATTGTAAAGGTAAAATTCATGAAGAGGTAAAGGTCATGAATTTTATAAGTATTTTCTCTTTCAAAAAAAGTATAGTGAGAATAGTTGGAACGATTATTCTGAGTAAAAGTTTTGAAGACTACACAGTCAATGTTCAAGATCATAATATTTTAAAAAGGTGTTATGAATTTTTTAGAACTTTTGATCTAAAATTTTATGAATGGAAGTTACAAATAATTTGGTCTTCACAATCAAGTATGAAAAGGATTTATGGCATTGGACTTAATCATTTCAATTTGAATTTTTTTAACTATTGGTTTTAAAATTTAATTTCCAAGCTATTTGTTTTCAAATTATTTAATTAGTAATTTATATGTTTTATCATAGGTTATTCCACATGTCAATCTCTTGTCGATCCTAAGATTATTCCAAAAAACCTTTGATACTTACCCAATTTCATCAAAAGTTACCTAAGGACACAACACTTTTTGGCTACTTCAAAAGACTTAGTTAATTCTTCAAAAGGTTTTTCAGTGGGGTGATGACCCCAGTGAGGCTTTGGGATAGTTTCCAATTCAAAAATGGTAATCATTATTGCTTTTATGATTTGAATTTTAGTCATTTTTTGGAAAAAAAATGTGTCTTTGACTTAGTGTATTTTCAAAGAAGGCTTTAGGTCTTCAAAAAATGTGTCTAGGGAAAATGTTGTGAATTTTGACATTGAGCACAAATGAAAAAGGAAAAAAAATGGTTAGAGATTTTACTTGAAATATTTTCTAAACTCTTTTTTTAACAAAATTTTTTAATACCATTTTCATGCATTGGAGTTTTTGCATAGAAGCCCATGCTAATAAAAAATTCTATATACCAAATGCCTTCAGAAAGATTGTTCAAAGTTAAGTCTTCAAGTAAAAATGAAAAATAGGTTTAGAATGTCTATTATAAACAAAAATTTTGAAGATAAAACTTATGGAGACCAAAGGCTAGCATGTCTGGGCAAATGAAAAGAGGTCACATGGAATGGAAGAGGATGAAGGTGAACAAAGAAGGATGAATATGGGGGCACTAATGAGATACTACGTGTGAATTAGGGCTCATAAAATTAGAATATTAGTGAAAAATAAGGGAAAAACAAAGATAATCTAAGATAAATCTACATGGTATGGACCCCACAGAATCAAAGGCATATTGGTTGCATAGCCAAAAAATCATACATATAAGATTGACATCTTATCTAGTCCTCAAGACCATCAAAGGTTGAGAATGAACCATGCATCTAATTTAATTAATATAATTAGATAATTACCCAACTTGACTCACTCTCAAAGGTTGGGTAATTATCAAGGTATTGAATTCCCTCCTAGACTCTTGCATTGTATTTAGTTGGAGTTGTGCTAAGTCTAGATCAACTAGATATTAGTTTAAATGGGAATTCACTTGGATAAATTTAGTTTAACTGATGTTTACAATAGGAATTTTATTTATCCCCCCTTAATATTTTTATCTTTCTTTATGGTGAGGTTAACTTAGGAATACATCAATTTGAATCTAATTACTTATCCTAATTACTTTTATATGAATTTTCTCAGAAGTTTATCATTGTTGTTACATTGTTGCATTCTTGGACATGATAAACTAATGAGAGGAGTCAAATGTTGAAGGGAATCAATATTTTAGGCATGAAATTTATTTAATATCTTAGTTATATGTAATTATTTTGATTCAAATCATCAATACCAAGACCCTTAACATGGAATAGTGCATATCAGCTAACTAGGTTACCCTACATGCCAAGACTTGGTAATTAAGACCCTGGGGAGGCTTGTTCACATGAGTTTCATTTTAGGAGAGGGAGGGATTACCAACCACTACCTAATTTTTTTATTACATGTCACTACCCACATCAATAGACTAAAATATTTAGTTGGTTATATAAATCCCTTAAGATAAACTTCTCATCTTACATATTGGTAGATGATATTCTTTTTAAATTTAGACATGAAAACATATATAGATACTTGGGTCATAACCAAATAACATCTTGACTCTTTTCCATATTTTAAAACATAATTTACATATTTTTACTTCTTAAAATCAACTAGTTGATTTCCAAATTCATGTGAAATTTCTTCATGTATAGAGCTACTCAAATTTTACAAACCACTACAAGTGTTACATACTCCATCTAAACATTATTTGGAAAAAATTTTGTCCCTTAGGTATTTTATAACAAGTACTTGGGATTAACTCTCTTGATATTTTAGGTGGGGAAGACACCATACATTCTTGCATAATCTTTTTAGTATTTAAATTACCAAATATATGGAAAAAAAAACATGAAAATACATATAAAACTCAACATGGATCCTACAACAACATGTCGTGTATGTTTGATTGATTTTAACATAGAAAGTTTTGCACATGTCAAATTCCCATTAAATTTTTAAATAAATGTTTTATAAAATTTTGTTTGGGTCATGTCCAAGAAATGTTTTGCATGTGGTTCATAGTTTCTTAAAACTTTTCTACTTTTAATATCTTCTACATTAGATTGGACCCTTATGTTTTTGTGCTAGAATGTTTCAATCAAATATCTTGTCCCTTCAACTAATAAATTATCTTTTCATGGGATTCTACCACTAAACACCCAACAATCTATATGTGAAGGGTCATCAAGTATTATTCTTATTTTTATGGTATTTATTATAGTTTTCCTATTCAAGTTGAAGGAAGTACTTATTTAAATAAGAAATCAATCTCTAGATGTTGACTTACTCACTATGGATTTTATTATTACTCATCTTACCACATTACTATCTTTTTTGTGAGTTTTATTTCCTATTGAATGAAATGAATTAAATAGATTATTTACTATTGAATTATCTATTCCCTCAATATTTCTTGTTCTTAACCTTAAATTATTCATCATAGAGTGCATTTTTTACATTTTCATTGATTGAACAAATAATTGACATAATTTTGTATGGCTTTTGTTCTCAAATACATAGTCCCATACACATTGGGCATGATGTTGAATTGATATTTTTGACATTTTACCTTACATAGGTTCTAGTATTTTCTCATCTATTTCAAACAAATAGTTTGTTTTTCATCACATTATCCTTGGAGGTGTGTGTCTAGGAGCAATATTTTGTATTAAATTGGATGATGTTATCACTTTAACCATAAAAGGTATATTATAGTGTTGTCTAGGTAACTAGAACCTATAGATGAAGTGAATTCTTCTTCATTAGGAGAGAGATAAATTGGTGTCATTAATTGATGTTGGTTATTATAATGCTCAAAAACTTCATTATGGATGAATGTTTCATCATATTGTGTTTCTCCATGTGTTTCATCGAACAATGTAATTTCATTATTTACATGTTCTACATTTGTAATTATTCAACAAATATTTATTAAGTTCTCTTATCTCATTTTAATACACATATAAATTAAATTCCAGTGTATTGGGCACATTAGTTTCATTTGAATTATTACCTAGTGTGGAGGAAGTACCTTCATCTTGTGTAGAAACTCTTATGGGTTCTCTCCTATCTTCTTGTCTTTCTCCTTTTTTTCTCTCTTGACTTCAATGTACTCAAATTTTAATTATTAAATTGGTATTTTGAGGTGATGACCCAACCCATTAGTTATATTTATGTAAATAATTCTAGGTCTAGAGTAAAAATTAAATAAATTATAGCAATAGAGATAAATTAAATGGGGAATTTATAGAATTTGTAAAATGTTAGCAGAAAAAACTAGTTGAAGTTTATAAAATTTAGAATTAATAAGTTAAGTTTTTGGATAAATAAAATAAATCCATGAACTATGAAGGGTGTACGCCTTTTTAAAAATCACACTCTCCTATTTTAGAATAGTTCCAAACAAGAAAATTTCTTTAATGAGGCATAGGCCCTTTATAAAGGGTGTATTCCATTTGCAAAAGGGGTACACACTTTTAAAAGGTATTACACCCTTTGTAAATGGATTCAAAGGTCATGCACCCTTTAAAAATGGATTAAAATGGTGTACACCCTTTGAATATTTCAATGTTTGACTTCACCACCTTCCCTCCAAAAGTGATTTGGGTTTAGGATTGGGAAAGTCCAAACCTACCCTAAAACCATTCATGAAGAAACCCACATGATATTTAATAAATTCAAGAATATTTTACATATTTTCATGCATATTTGATCAAGTAGATTATATCTTTCCTTTTAAAAATAATGTGTTTTTAGAGAGGAAAGCATAGTTATTGAATATATATTTTTTTAATGTTAAACTATTATTTTTTATTATTACTTAATTTATACACAATAGACCTCATTATAATCTATATACACATTATTAAAAATACCTTTATAAGTTTATGACCATTAATCAAAAGTTGGTGATGCTTTAAAAAAAGGATTTTCATGAAGTTAAGGTCCAAAAATTATGTTCATACACTTGCATTTCCAATTTTCTAGCTATCTTGACTTGTAAAATTATTTAAAAACTATATGTTTATTAAAAAAATTAATAAAAAATATCCTGCCCAATATTTGATATTTCATCTAAATATGAAATCTCATATGATAATTCATTTGTTTACTCAAAAAAGTGTGTTTTTAAACTTTTAGTCTCCTTATATTTTCATAAAAGTTATCAAGACATTATCATAAATGCATTAATTTAACACATTTTTATCATTCGGGTATTGAAAAAATTATATATTTAATAAGTACATTTAGAATGCCACAATTTATATTCTTACATTATTGTCTAATTATTTTTCCAAGTTTCTCTAAAAATCTCTCCAAGTTCAACTATTGTTATTTTCATAAAAAAAGAGTCACTTTAAGCCCCCTCTTTTGTCTCCCATTATCTTGCATCTACCCATATCATTTCAAAAAATTATCTATCCACAAAATCAAAAATGTAAATTACCACAACAACAATGTACTATTGTATCAACAAAATAATATAAAATCCATAAAATGAAAACCAAGTCACTCAAAATCACTACTAAAAACCAAATTGATCAATGGAGCACCCTTATATATTTGGTACTTATTGTACTTTATTAAAGTAGTAGGTAACTCAATCAAATTTATGCCTCCCCAAAAATCATTAAATTCCATCTTGAATTTATTTATCACATGAATCACCAATGGTTGATCTTTAGGGATTATAACATGTTTCATGTTGGAAGAGGTAGGTTTATAGGGTATAAGACAAAGAAATCCTAGTAATCAATGGCAAAGAGTGATTTGGATCAATAAACATAGGATTTAGTCCAGGGATATTTTTAGGCTGAGTGGGTAAAGGAACATCATGTGGAATGGATTCAATGTAATTATATATCCATTGGAAAGATTCACTTGGGTTACCTCAACCATAAGGATGAGATCTCCAAGGGGATCTCCTCAAACCTCTAGATGTACCACAAAAATTTAATGAAGAAAAAGGAATATTATCAAGAAAATTATATAAAATGGGGTAGATATATCAAAGTAAACTAAAATATGAATTTCATAATTGAAAGGTCAAGAAAATCTGTTAGAATCCCTATGACCATGAAAATTCCTCCTACTATAACTACCCTATGAAGGAGTCCCCTCACTCTATCACTATTTCTTCCCCGTACTTTTTTGCCTAAATCATGGGAATCTAGGGTCCACCTTGACATGTTATTTTGAAATTATTTCACAATAAGAACAAAAATCTAAAACTTATAGTCACACACACACACACACACACACAGATATATATATATATATAAAGATAAACATATACATTATATATCATTCACATTCATTCACTATAAACTAATAACTATCAAAAAATTTGAAAATTGCCAAATCATCTTAATTCTACCATTACTTGTAAATTTCAATAAAACAACCTTTTGTAACTAATTTAAGTGCAATATGCATGAATTTGAAGTCATAGTTAACATCATTTTCCAAATGAAAATATTTAAATCATCAAATGATACTATGATTTACACTCTCAACCTAATGTTCATATGATATTCAACAAAAATCTAAATATATTCATCATAGAAAATAAAACTTTAGCCACTGAAAATGTCAAAAAAATCATACTACACAAATTTTGCATGCAACTTTAACATTTTGAATGCATCAAATCCTACCTAAGTTTAAAACCAATACTCTTATGCAATTCAAATGAGTCATAATGAAATGAACAACTCCTTATAATATGAATTTATCATTTGTGACCAAAACTATATGTCATAAACTACACACCTAGAACTTTTTTTTCACTTAAAAATTGAAAGCTTCCACAATCTTTACCAATATGAATAATTCTTAAAACCATGGAAAAATTTAAAAAAAAAAGAATTTTTGCACAAGAAAACATATTTCATATTCATTTTATTAAATATATGTATGTCAAATATTCAATGTATGCAATTTCCTTTCATATGAATTTCAAAATAGCTAACCCTCAAGTCTTTAAAACTTATATCAATAAATACCTTAATATTTTCATGCTAAATGATAGCATATCAAGCTTAAATGTATGCAATTTGTAATATCTAAAAAATGCATGTAGAATACTATATATCTAAGTGATTTCCAATAGGACCAATAACATATTTTCACCCTAACAACTTCAAAATTCCTTATATCATATAGCCTCATGTTTCATATTCAAGTGCATATACTGACTAAAAATTCAAAAACATAAGGTTTACAGACTTAATATTCATGAGAAAACAAATCCAATAGAGATTCCTTATATTGAATGAAAAAAAAGCATGAAAATGTACCATATTCATTTATTGAATAATAGATACATGAAAACATCCATTTCATGCAATTACTGAAAAATCTCAATTCAAAACCCTTTTTTTCATACTCCTCAAAGTGAACCAAGAAAAATATTAAACAAACACATTATTATGAGTATGAAAAATAAATAATAGGCTTGAAATTATTAACAACATCCAAAAGAATGGTGATATTTAGTTATTTAAAATAAAATAAACAGTTCAAAACAAAAATGTGAATCAATCAAACATTGAAACCTTGTAATAAAGATAACATGTGGGCTTGAGAAAAAATATGTGACCCTCAACATAAAAATGCATCGATAAGGCTTGTAATACCATTTGAAATATTTCCAAAATAACTACATACAATTGTTTATGATATATTTTTTCTATATAAAATTACATGCACAAAGATGAATCTATTCAAGGAGAAATTAAAAAAATAAAATTACATATTCCATCTATGGAGAATGTGTATACTACTAAATTGAGAAAGGATTCACAACCCCTTTATTTATTTTTAGAATATTGACATAAAATATAAATCCATTGGCTAAAAATAGCTTATGTTGATATAGGTTAACTTTAGTTATACTAATGTGGTTTAGGGGTTAGTGTTTTGTTAGAATATTTAACTTATAGTAAAAAATAATTATTGTCTATATCTATAGTAAATCACACAATACACAATAATTATTACACTAACTTCTCTTTCTTTAAATACACACACACACACACACACACACACACACACACACACACACACACACACACACACACACACACACACACACACATCTATCTATAATTTAAAATGTTGAATACAATGTTTTATATAACTCTTTACACTATATCACCTTAAACAATTATACAAGTTAGTCTTCTCTTTAACCTCTTATAATTCCTCTCTATATCTTATCTCTTATATGAAATATATAGTTTAGTATAATGATGTGGTAAAAATATCAATTCAATAAAAAACAAAACAATACTCATGTATCTATGAGACATGCCCTTTCTCTAATCTAGTTTTCCTTTGCTTTTTTAAATATTCATTTCTGATTGTAGCATCTAGTTAGTGAAATCCTCTATTCTATTTACTTGAAGAGTGTCATGTTATTACGGTAATGGAATTAACTATGAAGTGTTACAGTGTGATCCTTTTGATCATAAAGTATCCTACCAACATTTTCCTAACTTTTATACCTTTTTATAATACTTGAGATAAATTCAATTATTGACAAGTCCCAAAATTCTTTAATTCACCTATGTATAACAAAACTATGAACTTCTTCAAAATTATGGTTATTATAGAGTGGGTGCCCCTTATTTGTGTAGGTACTTCTCATACTTACTCATCATGTTCTAATAAATATCATCCCAATCAAGAATGACCTTATTGGATTTCATAATCCTATTTTCTTATGGCCATATTTTATTTTGTATTCATGAATATTTCATTCACGATTGGAGACTTTTATTATAAGTCTAGATAATTTCTGAGTCTTGATTTGAATCTCCATTTTCCTCATTTAGTTGTTTAAGTACTTACGATATTCCTCCATTTCTTCATAGATGGATATATATTATGTTTTATTCTATTTTTATTTCACATTTAGAGATATCATATTACCCTATTCTATTATAGAAGGTATGCATTCAGGTCTAAAGCTAGTAAAGGCTACACTCAACTTTTATCCATTTCCTCCAACTTGGTTTCCATATCATTGGTATACAGAGTCCAAAAAAGTGAGTAAGAAAAGTAGGTGGTTGTATCTTTTAATTTTTCCTTTATCTTCCCTAATTATTCTTTGTATTATGTTCTTGGCCTGATTTTCTACTAAAAGTGGCCCTAATAGTTCCTTCTCATACTCTTCCTTAGCCTTAATTGATAAAATATGTAGAATAATAAATATGAGCAATAGATATAGATATGATATCAATAGAAAAAGAATGTGAGACCATGAATATTAAATATACATGGTAAAACTCCACATGGAGGTTAAAAAACCACAAAGATTATTCATATAATAGAATTTAAAAGTACCCAACACAATCTTTCCTCCTCTCACTTCTTCTCAATCAATTTTTACAAAACATGGAAATGAGTTCTCATGTTTTAATTATTTGGGACTTAATAGATGTAAATACTAGGTTATTAAAGGGTTGAGTATAGTAATAACTTGAGATAATATAGGAAATAGTTAATTTGATAAGTTATTTACAAAGTAGTAAAGATGGTAAGAAAGTGTACTTATCTAGAAAAAAATAGGTGTTTTTGTAAATTAGGAGTTTGAAACAGGCTTGGAGATCAACCAAACACCTTTCATTTTGTGACTATATTTAAAAATAGGGTTTAGATAATATCACACTTATGATGATAGTCGCACAAATGATGCTAGTGTACAATTATGTTACTAGTGTCCTTATGTATAATAGCTACCTAAAACTTCCAAAGATGCTATGGGAGAGTTATGGAGACATGTAGGTGAGACTGTGACTTCTGGAAGTTCATTTGTGTCACTATTTTTCATGGTTGTATTTCAAAACCATATTGAACACATTCACACATGAAATAAAAATTAGATCAAATGTAAAATAAAAGGAAAAATTAAGTTATGGGATATTATGATTATGTAGGATAGAACCCTATTGTCCTAGTCACTACATACATTAACCCAAATGCTAGGGGTTTTAGATCACATGTATTTATCCCTTAGGGAATGCACATAATCAACATGCATGGTAAGCTAGAATGACTTTCTCTTAGGCCCTTACTTTATCAAACATGTAATTTTATATGTAATAAATGAGTGATATGTAGTGTGTTGAGTTGTATTATTGATTGATTTTATGTAATTATGTACCAAGATAGTAAGTTCTAGATGTAAAATTCCTTATGATGTTATTTATATATAAGGAAATTTTATTTAACTATAATACTTTTGTTCGCTAGTTGATAATATGTAAAAGAGCGATAAAAACATAAGAGAAGGCTCAAAGGATGGTTATGACCCAAAACACAGAATACAAATGGTCATTGGACATAAGTGCTAAAATTGTACACTAGTGCCAATGGCACTACTATCTAGATAAGGTCGATAGTATTCTAAGGTCCTAAAATAGAGTAAATACCAAAAAAATAGGTTAGGGGACCTTGTGAATAAGAAGGGATGACCCAGGACAATTGGGGGAGTAAAATAGGGGAAAATAACACATAAAAAGACCAAAATATCCATAATAATGATGCAAAAAATAGTTATATTCATCATTAACACCTTCCTATAAAAGAGTAATAGAATATACAGTACTTATGGTTTCTTGACCAAATTAGGGTGTGTATATTTACCCCACTTTTATTATATTAATGCAATGAAATTAAATTACTAGAGTAAAATAAAAAGAGGAAAACATACCTATACTTACGTATGCAGATGTGCTTTGGAGATGGATCGTTTCATGGCTAGAGAAGTGGATAGAAGCTAGAATGGTTCTTGTGAAGAGTAAATCCATAATGTCGGTGCCCCTTGTATTGAATTTGAATAGTGAACTAAATTTATAAGGAACAAAAAACTATTTTACCCCACCCTAATATCTAGATGGAATATGAGAGTGTAATCTAAAAATATGGAGAAATAAGACCTACTTGCCCCTAATTTGATATATGGAATGAAACTGAGTATGCAATTTTAAAATGTGGAAAAATAAGGCCTAATTTCCCTCACTTTGATATCTAGACTGAATCTTAGTATATAATCTAAAACTGGAGGTCAAAACTATCATTTGACCTCTATAATCTAGGTCTAGTGAAAGGCTATGGATCAACCACTATAGATGGTCATGTGACCCAAACTAGTGAAATATTGGTGACATTCTTGTGACATCCTAGTGGTGATATTAGTGTAACTTGGAAATATAAACATAGAGAATGGCATAAATTTCCATTATATTTATACAATTTGGTGAGTCCTTACAAGATCAAGGACATGTGCCCTGCATCATGCCCCAAAACCTAATAATTGACTAATGTAACTATATGCCCTATGTATAAAAATGTATATGTATAAGAATGATGTACCATCTACATGCCCCTATAGGCATAATATAAATATAGACTATGCTAAAATCTTGTGTAAAATATGAGAATGTGAACCAATATTTGACAAGATAATGGAACCCTGGAAATTAAAATCAAATCTAGTATCTATATATCTATATATATGATTAAACATGTGTATCTGAATATATGTATATCTGAGTAAACTTGTGTATTTAAATATTTGTATGTCTATATATTTGAGTAAACCTATGTGTATAAATATTTATATATCTCAGTAAACATGTGTATCTAAACCAATCTATGTATCTATATATCTAAGTAAACCTATGTGTCTACATATCTATATATCTATGTAATCTTCTATGTCTAAATATCTATATATCTAAGTAAACCTATGTGTTTTAATATTTCTATATTTAAGTAAACTTGTGAATCTAAACCAATTTATGTCTCTGTGTGAATCTATATATCCGAGTAAACCTATGTGTCATAATATTTGTATATATAAATAAACCTATGTGTTTAAATATCTATATATCTAAGCAACCTATGTATCTAAACTGATATGTGTGTCTATGAGAATATGTATATATCCCCCTTTTATTGAGAAAATCAAAACTATGGTAAGGGTGTCTAACAAAAATTGATACAGGTTAGTGTATTAGTAATAGTTAGTTGGGCTGATGGATTTTGATTAATTGATTGATTATAACAGAGTATGTTTTTTAAATTGCTAGAAAGATAGACCTTTAGTCTATATTGATTTTATTAATGAAATATAGGTTTTATCATTTTATATATTTTAATTTAATCAAGATATTAGCATAACTAACATAGGTTGAGGTATTTTGGGGTCAAATCCCACACACAAGAAATGGATTGAAAATTAGAGCTACAACTCTCTAGATATCATGTTTAGAAGAAATTGGTATTTGTTGGCAAAATTAACATGGAGGTCAACCTTAGTAAGGTGGAATTTATAGAAGGTGGCTTAAAAATGTTGGTTGATTGGTTTTACAACTCATTTGATATATTTGAATTGATAGTGATTGTTTGTTATAAGCTAGAAAACATGTCAAGGAGATGAAGAGTTAATACAACCCAGTATGAGGAGGTGGAGGCACTCATCCATGATGAGGAGGAGGTTACCTTAGTAAATGATTTTGCCTTTTTTCCTTTTTTTGACACATTTAGTATGTTTTCTATCATTTTTAGTGAAAATTTGGTAGGTTAGTTCCATTTCGATAAATGTACCACTATTGTCTTGAGAATGGCACTAGTGTCATAGGTAGTGTGATATTGTCCAACACTACTATCCCATATGTAGATCTAGTATCCATTAGGCCAAGTTTTGGTGTTTTTTTTAATTTTATTGGTGTTTTATGACTATTATTATGTTTATCTGATATTTCATGATGTTAATGTTGGATTAAGCTATATTTTATAGGCAGATGTGCATATGAGAGATATCTAGAGTGGCTAGATGATGGAGTATTTAAAGGTATTACCCTTAACAAATGAGGAGAGGGTTGTGATAGATATATCCAATTTGGTTCAAGTGGTATTGTTAGCTCTAACACCCTAGGATGAACATATGATGAAAACATTATGTGAGAGGTGGAATCCAAAGACTAGTATATTTTGGCTACCTATTGGGGAGATGACTATCACATTAGAGGATGTCTATTGGATCCTAAGGTTTTTAATTATTGGTTAGAGGGTAGTGATATAAGAAGCCACTAGTGATAAATCTATATATTAGAATGTGAGGTATTTTTAAGTGATGCCCTTGGGACTCATTAGGCAAGGTGTAATCATAATGTATTATTGTCATTGATTGTTACAATTAATGTTCCATGATTATATAATTTTTTATCAGTTCTATTATCTTGTTTGTTTCTATGGAGTGGATCAAGGTATCTATCTCATATAGGATGCATGGGATAGTACATGATATAGAGGAACATGGTACTATGTACTTATGGGGTGGAACTACATTATCCCACATGTATCAAGATCTATACCACTTCACTCAGAAGATGTGTGTAGGTAGTACTAGGTCTTCTATATTATTACATTGTTGGGTTTATGAGCATATAATAGTGAGTAGTCTAGTATTTCCTTGATGAGTTGGTTGGGCTCACCCCTAGACATTTACTGAGAGGTGAACTAGTATGAATTATGTGCCCAAGAGGAGTATGATGCATTATCAATAGGTATTGGATAGGTTGATGGTTAAATATATGATTTGGAGACCTTACATGGGCTATGAGGGATGGCCTAAGGATGGTGCTCAACCAAGATAAGTGTGAGTTAATTGATAGTTACATGAATATTGGGTCAATGTATTTGAGAGGTTTTAGTATGAATGAGTGACATAGAGATTTAGTGTTACTCAAGATGTTCCACCAGTACCATTGGTATGGTTGAGGAGTTATCAGGTTCTAGTGAGGCCAAGGAGTAGGCCCAGACCATCAACTTCAAATTTAACTCAATTTCAATAATAGATCAGGATACATTACTTGATATATCTAATATGATTGATGTATGAGAGACCAATGCTTATATAACATGGTGGAGGGAGAATAGATGGGCACCACTATTTCCAAGAGGTGGTATCATCACAAAGGATTTATTAGATGCCAAGACACTTAGGTCCAATGAGGTTAGGTTTCCATCATATATTTGTATGTTCTATTTACTTCATTACTTATTTACTTGGGTAGGTATCTAATATATTGTGTTGGTATGTTAATTTTTAGGTGATGATGAGTATTGGGAGACTACCATTGAGTCTACACTCTAAGTACTGACATGGCGTATCCATAATGATGCCATGGATTATGGACTGGTGGAGATTATAAAAAATGTTTTCTATATCCATGCTCACTTGTTTGATTGAGCAACCATTTCTAATATGGCATATAGCTGAGTATGTGTTGATAGGAATGAGGTACATGTAGATCTACAAATACAAACTATTCCCACAACTAATGTTTTGGGTGGGGTAGGTATAAATATAGTGGATGAATATATATGTCTATAATAAGATCATGTGGAGTTGTTGGTCAAGTTGGTAGTGTTATATAGGAGAGAGAGAGAGAGAGAGAGAGAGAGAGAGAGAGAGAGAGAGAGAGAGAGAGAGAGAGAGAGAGAGAGAGAGAGAGAGAGAGAGAGAGAGAGAGAGAGAGAGAGAGAAGACATAGGTATAAATCAAGGTCTCAAAGGGATAGTGGAGCCTCTAGATCTATTATGGATGTATTAAAGAGTGAGAGTGAGGGGGCTAGACCTGGTGACCAAGCCTAGATTATTGAGTGACTTGTATTATTGTACTAAAACTATGTATTAATTTATATATATGGATGTTTGTTATTGTATGGGTATCATGTATATTGGTATCTTGATTTACGGTATCATGTATTTTCATATATGTTTGATTATATTTATTATTTTAAATTGTGATATTGAAATATGTTATGTGTCTAAGTAATGTTAATGGATTATTTATCGATGCATGAATGTTTAATTAGACATGTATAGTGGATTAGGAATGTTAGTTGTTAGTATGGCTCTTATAGAAGTATCATAGGATATCTGAGTGTATATCTTGTAACTATATTATGAAATATCTAAACCTAGATGGCATGGTGAACAAGTGACCATACTACTCATGATGTGTTAGTGTAGAATTAGATTCTGGAATTGATATTGTACATGGTACATTTCTAGTAGCTAGGTGTGTAGACTCTATAACAAATAGCTTAATTGACTATCATACTAAAACTATGATCTGATATATGTGATCTCTATAAAATATATTGATTGGATATTAAATTATGTCTTAATTTCTATGATCTATGGAAAATATCTTAATTAGTTATTGAACTGTGTCCTAATTTTTATGATCTCTAAAAAATATCTTAATTAGTTGTTGAACTATGTCCTAATTTTTATGATCTTTGATAAATATCTTAATTAGATATTAAATTGTGTCTTAATTTATATGATATCTAAAAAATATATTATTTGGTTGTTGAACTATGCCCTAATTTTTATGATCTCTAGTAAATATCTTAATCATTTGTTAAACTATGTCTTGATTTCTTTGATTTATAGAAAATATCTTAATCATCTATTGAATTGTGTCCTAATTTATATGATCTGTAGAAAACATCTTAATTGTCTATTGAGCTATAATTGGGGGTTAAATTAATTTCTATTTTTATACCATGATGTTAAAATTAGGTGGATCTTTTTGAGCTAATTTCAATCTTTGCCAACTTTATCGTGCAAGGGATATCACATAAGTAGGTGTCCTAGAAACCACATGGATTGTATTATGATTAACCAATGGATCTTAAAAGGAATGTCTAAGGATAATTCAATCATAGAGGAGTGTGATATAGAATCTTATGGAGACTAATATCTCAATGCCCCTATGTAAATGTTATAATGCCTCTATCAACATATTGGTTAATATGATCTCAAAGTTCATAACAGTTGTTGTCTAAATGTCTGTTTATCTTATGAAAATTGTAATATGGTTTATTCTATGTCTTGTGTAGATGATGTGTTTGATGGTGATGACTAGAAGTAAGTGTGATCATCTCCTTATCTAATAATGTAAGTAAGATATCATGAGTCTTATATATGTCTAAAAATTGTAGTCCCTTTGTTGGTGTCATGTGCTCTAATCATTGTAAGAGGTGCTATTTAAAGTGTCTATTTTCCCTTATTGAGTATATTTATTTTTTATTTCTATTCCACCTATTTTTTTAACACAATTGGAGTGTGTTCCTATACCTTTAAATGACTGCAGTTGTGGTAAATCTACATCCAAATATACCTTTGAATGTGTCTCACTTAGTCCCAATTTTTTTCCTAATCCCAACACTATGTAACATATATGTATGAATGATTTATATGTATTGTATAAAAATATCTCCTTAAGAGGAATAATGAGACCTCTAGCAAAAATGTACTTTAATTCTAAATCTATTGGCTAGTAGATCAATTGATGCATACATGTTTTGAATCTTAGAATGTATTCATTTACTATTTATGATTGGACCTAGTTTATTGAAGGCAAACTCTCATATGTGACTCAAGCTCCCTTGTTATAAACATAATTCATGATAAATACCTATTCTAACTCATCATATGTGTATAGTGAACCACTATGGAACAAATGATGAAAAAACCTATTACCTGACCCTCTAGAGTCCTAGGAAATAATTGTAAGAGAATCAAACTACTAGTGACATGTACCATAACTTTCCTATAATCTTAAAGATGAAAGTATGGATCTCCATGTACATAAAACTTTATTAAAGTTTGTATCTATAACTTTGATGGTAGTGTTGTATTGAAAATTATATGTAGAATGGTATTACTATGGATGACATTAGAATCTTCCCATGAGTAATACGATTTACTTTCTTATGTGAGATGCTATAATTTTTTTTGTAAATCATCCACAACTTGAATCAAGGATATTACCTATTGTGGAGGTATGTAAACATTATCAGTGAATTCATTTAATTCTTGAATATTATTATTAATATTATTCATTAGTACACTACATAATAAAATGGTACTAGGTCTACTCACTATAACCATTGGACGGGTAATAGCTTGAACCTAATTAGATGGAACTAAGATATCATCCTCATGTATTTTATGATGATAAAAATTTTATACTATAGTAAGGGTGGATTCATTGGTATCTATTTTTTATTTAATTTGTAAATAAGTATCAAATGTTAATGGACTAGAAGATACATTAATATCATATGAATGTAAGTTATATAAACTATGAACATAAGAATAAGTGTGTGTGTGTGTGTGTGTGTGTGTGTGTGTGTGTGTGTGTGTGTGTGTGTGTGTGTGTGTGTGTGTGTGTGTGTGTTTATTTTAGCCTTTCACTAGAATAAATTTGAATATGACACATGGGTGAAGTAAGGATATAACTATAATGTTTAGATTCAATTTATTCTTCACCAAACTCATAATAATCATCTTTATTCCAAAGTTCATCAAAATTAGAATTTAACTCACTTGCATAAGTAAGAGTAGAATAATTATCATTTTCATGCTCACTAAGAGGGATATTAGAAAAGGATTTTAGATTTTTACTACTATTCAGTATATCATCATGTGTGGTGTGAATGTATGATTATTAATTTTACTTGGAGTCAAGGGCAGAAGAAGTAGAAATCATGTTTTCATTTGGAATATTATGACATGTAGGAGAAAAGTTAGAGATATTTACATTATCAACATTTTACAAAGAATCATTTTATTGAGATTGGAATGTAAAAGAAGGTGATAAAATAATTTCATCTACTTTAGTTTGTGCATTGGTAAAATTTGGAATATCATTGTATATGGTTTTCAAATTTAACTAAGAAGGGTAAAGAAGATGCATTTCTCTTTTTTATATTGTTTAAATCATGTGATAGTAAATTTTTTTTATTACACTTATATTTTTTTAATTTGAATAAGGAGGTATAAAATGTGGTTGAAAAGCTAGGATAACACTGGAAAAAATCACTAAAAATAAGAGTTTATTTTGGCATTATATTGTTATTTTAATTTTGAGGTTTAAAATATGAGGGAGAGGAAAGAGAAGAAGATGCATCTAGTATATCCTCATCATCACTTTTATTATCATGCTCATAGTAATCCTCATATCCATCATTACAACAATAATCATTATAAATTAAATCATTATCATGTGCTAATATACAATCTTAAAAATTTATCCATTCATTATTATAATTATGAGAAAAAATAAAAAAATCATCAACTAGGTGAGGGGTAAGAGGCTTCTTAGATTTCATTTTAAAATTGCCAAAGAAGTTAATATAAGTAGTGAATAACAAACACACAATAGGTAGAATGTAATATAAAATAGGTATATGTGCAACTATGGGAAATATTCAACCCAATGTATAGATAAAATTATGATTATACTTGAAACCCTAAAGGCTAGTATTTGGATGTATAGGGACCTAGTATGTGGATCTAGGGTTTTATGATGGTTGTTTGGAAAATTTTAAATTATATTAAATTAATGAGACCATAATATAGGATTTATTTGGATAAGTTAGGTTGTGCAAAAAAATAGACAAAAATAGAAATTTATATAACCTAGTTTAGTGTATAAAAATTAATAAAGTAAACACTAATACAATCTTTTTTCCTCTCACTTCTTCTCAATAAATCTACACTGAACATGGAAATGTGTTCTTGACATTTCCTCATTTGTATCACTAACACTTCATTGCATCTTAAAATGTAAACTATTTATTATATAGGAAAGGTAATTTAACCATTATAATGTGACCTTTTCCAACCACCACATTAATGGGTCCAACCTCTCTAAAGGTCATTTAATATATTTTATTTGCATGAGGATATACTCATGATAAATAATAAAATATATTATTGTTTAACCAATGTAATTTAATATATTAAAGGTACATAAATAACACCACTTAACCATTAATTATTTTAATACTCCCCCATAATTTTAAGTTGGGATACATTCCATAATCAAATTTATAATAAATAAATTACACTCCATGAACTATCTACATAATGAGTTTTAGGAGGTAACAACATAATGAACTTACACTCCATGAAACATCCACATGATGAGTTTTAGGAGGTAATAATGAAAGGAAACATACTTCATCATGCCATAGTCACCTTTAAAAGATTTATAATATGTAAACATAGTCACCCAAAGGTATTATACTATTTAAATATACATACCCAAAGGTATTACATTATGTAACCACAGTCATATAGTCACCTTTAAAGGAATTACATTATACAACTATAGATACCCAAATATATTACACTATGTAACCAAAGTCACATAGTCACCTTTAAATGATTTACACTATACACACATAGACACCTAAAGGTTTTTCAATATTTCCCCATAGGCACCTTTAAAGGAATTACACTATGTGACCTTAAACCACTTAGAGTGAGTTTGAGCTGGTATGATCATGAGACTACATCACATAGTGTGAATACATTCCATAGTTTATTATGAATAATCAGCCAAACATATTGGAGTCTTTTATAACATAAGGACCTCCATGATAATATGCATTAGGTACAATGTAAACTTCCATATGTAATTTATCAAAATCATATAAACTGATATATCACATTGATTTATAATGAGAAGAGTCATAAAGGGATAAAAATAAACACATGACCCACATAGCCATTAGGAAGTGCCATTGCCATGCACACTCCCCTTCAATGGAAAATTAGAGAGGATAAACATTATAAAAGCCTAATAAAAATTGGTATCACCAAGTGTTTTTTTTGAAGATATCTACCACCTATACATTCATAGGATAAAACTATATATTAATATCCCCACTGGGGATTTTCTCTTAGATAAAATGCACCTAAACTTCAATATGCTTAGTTCATTATTTTTACACTATATTTTTCACCAGAGATATACAAATCGACTATCACTAAGAAGGGTGGTAAAATGAGGAATTTCCACATGAAATTATTCTAACATCCTTCTTAGCAACATGGCTTCTTTATCATCTTCCACATGAAGTGTTCCAAGTAATAGCACCTGCACCAAACATAAACACATATTCAAAAGTAGATTCATGATAGAAAAATATGTTTGGAATCACAATAACCAAATAAATTAGCATTATCAAAAGAATAATAATATAAACCAAATTTTATAGTTCTATTTATATACTAAAGTATCTACTTTGATAATTTCCAATGATCCAAGTATGGATCCTACATGAATTTGGAAGTAACACCCACATCATATGAAATATCTATCAAAGTAATTGTTAGATAAATAAAACTACCAATAATATTTTTGTAAAGATTGAGGTTAGCTTTATCACACAGTTTTTTTTATTATGAAGCATAACACCAACTTCAATAGGAGAAGATGTAGGTTTACAATCAAGCATGTTAAATATAGAAAGTAGGCTATGTGATGAAAATATAATTAATTAACTAATAATATGATACTAAGTTAGTCAAACATTAGATATTTTATTAGCAATAACTCATATTATAATTTAATTATTAACAAAAAAATTTTACAAACTTAATGTTTTTTGTATTTTTCCAATAATATGAAATTGGGTCTAACATAAGATTGAGGTATGTTACATATCATACATAAAATATGGAAAATTTTAACATGAAAATTCAATTAACCAATTAAAAAAATATGAGACTAAAACAAATAATTTTAGAGATGTGTGAATTGCTTAGTAAAGTAAATGATGAGGAGCCAATACGAACTCCATTTACACTTTGAATTTCATATCATATATTATTATAAAATGAAGCATATAATAATGCTAGCATGAACTTGATATTATTTGATCAAAATATCATCAACTAATTTGTCATTTTTTTATCACAAAATTAGGAGAAGCCATGAATTTTTATAAAATATAATATTACAAGTTTTTATTTTATACTAAACATAGATAAAAAAAAGGTTTAGAAAGCAAACCTTTTGATGTGCTCTATAATTTATTTTAAAATAAAAAAGGACATTATAGTGTGTAAACAACACTATCCACTAAGTTGATTACAAAACAACTCAAAAAATACAAATAAACACAACAAAGGTGAAAGTCACAAGCATTACAAGACAACTTATAGACTAAAAGTCATCTAAATAAGCTCAAAAACAAATAATGGACCATCTCAGTGTCTAGAATGTGTAGACACTTTTGACACATTTGACTTGTCATCATTTTTGTCAAATATGGTCATGTGACCTATATATATATATATATATATATATATATATATATATTGGTCACATGACCATATTTGACAAAAATGATGACAAGTCAAGTGTGTCAAAAGTGTTTAAAGTATCACAACATTCACATGTGAGATATTGGATGGCTTAAAAAAATTCAATTTAACTAATTATTTTAAAATAAATTAATTATTTTTAACCAAAAATTATATCAAGATGGGGATTTGAACTTAGGACCTTTGATCTACATGTGTTTTTAAAGAATACACTAGTCCACTACCCTTTGATCAATACAAGTTTATACATGACAAATTCAGTATTAAAAGTGTATTTAATTCATTCTAATTTTTTTAAAATCAAAATTTAAATGCATGTAATAATTTGATAATAATAAAAAAGTAAATGTTTTTCATTTTATTTGGGACATATAACTCAGTAAAGAGAGGCCCATCATCCACTTATATGGATTAAAGTGACATTTAATAAATAATATATTAAATAAATATGTTGTATGTGTTGTTACTAACCATTTCATGCATAGGCATAATACAACAATAAAAGTTGGAGTAATAAAGGAGGCATGAGCAATTTTATAAGTATCAAGAGGCCAAATCTGGGTAAATAGATCTCAATACCACCTTGAAATTGCCCTCTAAATCATATAGGACAAATAGAACTAAGTTTTATTGACCTAAAATTGAGTTTTTATTTTTATTATTACAATGACACCCCTAAGAATTGAGAAAAAAAATAGATCTCTTTTTGTTGCTCCTCAAGCCCTGTAAGTGGCTTAAATAGACTAATTTTTTTTTTATGAATCCACCTTATAAACAAATAAAATGACTGAAAAAAATAGATCTAAATTTTTAACAAAACTTTACTTCATAAAGGCCATACAATGGAACTTTTGGTGACTAAATAAAATTCCAAAATTCACTTAGCAGCTCTACAAATCCTTCTAGAGGCTTAGATAGTAAAAAATCATAAAGATTCAACCTTAAAAAGAAGCAAACAAACTACAAAGACTCAAAGATGAGTTTTTGTTTGATTTTCAACCAATAAAGATCATATAAACACATCTTTGGCTAATTTTCTTGCTTGTTAGGTCTGTTGATTCTTGAAAATTTCACTTTGATTATTTAAATCTACCTAGAGACTGCGCCACAGACTGTATATAGACCATACAACTTTAAAATAAATAAATTTCCTAATTTTTACATTCTCAAATCATTCATGGGTCATACAAAGATGCCCAGTAGCTCTTTGACTTGAAAATTTTCTTGAATTTTTTTTTGTTGGCTCAGATTGGCATTTGAATGCTCCCACAAGTAAAATCATATAATGAACTTTGATAGAGATGTAAATTTTATAATATTCCCATGGACATACCATATGATTTATAGGATGATTTTAAGTGAAAATAAGATTGAACACAAGGTAAAAATTCTTGATATACAATTTTGCCACTTAATCAAACATCAATTAACTCTAATACTATTATAAAACATGTAAAATAATGAATATGAGAAATATATCTATATGTGAGATCAATAACAAAGGAAAAAAAAACCATAAACACTAGATATATGTGGGAAAACCTCACATAGAGGTAAAAAACCCACAAAAATTATTCATATAAGAGAAATCAAAAGTACCCAACACAATATTTCTTCCTCTCACTTTTTGTCAATCAATGTTCATAGAACATGAAAATGTGTTCTCCACTTTTCCTAATTTATCTCATTACCACTTTAATGCATCTTATAATGTATACTCTTTATTATATAGGCAAGGTAATTTAATCACTATAATATGACCTCTTCTAACCACCACATTAATAGGTCCAGCCTTTCCAAAGGTCATTTCATATATTTTATTATTTATTTACATGAGGATAAACTCATGATAAATAATAAAATATATTAATATTTAATTAATGTATTAAGTTTTATGACAATTTTATCCATCATGGCTTCTACATAGGTAATGAAATTATCCACTATGTCCACTATTTTATGTTATATCAAAATATTTATACCTAGATAAAAATATAGCCATGCAATAGTCAAGGTAGATAACCTATTCTAAAATCCTTCTTTATAATGTAATCTTAGATTCCATAATACCTATTTGTAAATTATATAATACTATATGTCATGCCAATGGAGTGTGAAATAAAACATGAGAATCTAGTGTTTGATTAGGTTTCAAATCACCTTGATCCAAATGTAACACCTTGGTACGTAGGGATTAGATCTCTTGCCAAAGGGATTGTACATCAAGAGAAGATGGATGTGTGCTAACAAAAGGTAGTGTTTCAAAGGATGGAGTGAGACTTGGAAAAATAGTTTGTTGTATCCCCTTAGTTTCCCCCATTATGATAGGTGGTAGTAAATTTGTATCTAATGGAGTGGTAGGGTTAGAGGTCTCAAATGATTATCCATCAAATGATTTATTAAGTTCATCTCTAAAAGTGTTGATAAAGTCATCTTTCATATCATTATTCTTAGAGATAAACCCCTATATTTTTTACCTATTTTTGTCATCAAATCTATTTCTTTGTTCTACCACTATGGATTGATTAAATAAAATTTATAAATATTCAACTTGGGAAGAGCTTGGTGTGACACGGTGGTTAAAGTAGACAAACAAAATTTCATAAATTTGACTGCTAAAAAAACTAAAATGATATAATATTATAGGTTTTATATAATTTAAAATATCTAAAAATTATAAAACAACTAATAAAAATAAAAATAAGAATAAAAAAAACCTTACAAATATATAAAGTTAGGGTTTGGCAATATTTGAATAGTAAATGGGTTCACTAGTATGTTTTATCAAATTTGGGATTTATGTGAAAACCCTAAATGATAACATTATTTTACAAAATTATAAGACTAATATAATAATTATAAAATTCACTAATTTATAATTATTTTATTCTAGAGAGTTACTTAAAATAGAAAATTTTAAGGAGAAAACAAAGACTTAGCTAGAAATAGTGCCTTTAAGAGGAATCAGGGTCTAAAAATTGTTATGCAGAGAAGTCCAGTGACTAAAATCAAGATTATAGAATTAGATATGGGCTTGGACAACAAAAAAAATAAGAATAAACTATATGGGTATACACATATTAAAAATATGGTGATCATTTCCACTTTCAATGAGTATATCAAGGTTTCTAGGTTTTTAGTTCCTTCATCTATAAATCCTATATCTCATGCAGGAGCTTATGATCACTTGATGATACCACTATGTAACTAATTTTCTTTCAAAAAACTATATCATTGACATGTGAATACCAATGAAAATCAAATGGGTAAAAATCAGTCAATAATTGAATCTAAGATAGGTCTTAATAACCCATGTGTTGAGCATTGGCTACATACCAATACTCTAAAGAGGTATCAAACTTCATGTAGTTCTCTAATGCTAGGCTTGTGTGTGAATAATTGGTGAAATGTGATAGATGATGGTGGAATACTAGTGTGATTAAATTCTTTAACCATGAATTATGACTTATGATCTATACTCAAACTTGAACTCTAGGCTATTAAGAATGTATGCAATCATGATGGGAGAAATAGATATACTACTCTCAATGTGCAAGTGTGATTTTGGTGATTTTCAATGTGGAATCCTCTTGTGTGATAAATGGTTTTAAAATAACTTATATAGTCATATCATTAAAAATAATTTGAATGGGGATTATTATGGACATGGGTTGACCTTATTATAGCTTTTAATTTGGTATATTATCTATTATTTGGTGGGAAGATAAGAGAGTGGGGAAGGACACTAGAGTGGTTCACTCCTATCCCCTAGGGCACTCCTATCCAATGGGTGATTTTATCATGATGATTATTAGGTAAGGCCTAAAAAACATCTCAATTTTATAATAATAGGTATTATTACATTCTTAGGTCATTTGTTAACTTAAAAGAGTGTGTGAGATGGTTAAAAGTGATCAAATGGGGTCATAATATAGGCCTAGAGCTAAGTGTGTCAAAGAGTGGTCACAAGTACATGGTTTTAGCTTAAATGTTAATTTTAAAATTTAGTGGTATTAAAAGTACACATTTAATGCCTTTTGGTTTTATACAATACAATTTTTTTGACCTACTAATTTTATTCTTTTTCACTACATAGTTCAAAGTTGTAAGTTCCAGTCCAGATATCTTCCAAATCCTATTTCCATCTCTATAATTATAAAAAATAGACTAGGTGTGTATGTTTTCATCACCTTTTTTCTTTAAATTTTGTTTCCTACTTAATTATTTATCATATTTTTAGTTATTATTTTTAGGTTTGAGTTAGATCTGATTATTGTATTTTACCGTTACATCTTAGATCTAGCTTGTGTCAATATTTTATGGAGTTATGAATGTAGTATTCAACCCTTAAACCATATTTCATTAAAAACCCAAGTATCATCTATGTGGTCACTATAAACTCCTCTTCTACCAATAAAATTAGGATCACTCCTCTACCTATGCCACCTTAGCTGAGGTAGATTCTTGTCCCTCAAGATCAACATGTCTCAGATTCCCTACCAAAAAAAGATCCTTTGTATTTTCCTCCTCATCTACATATGTTTCTACTTAAACTTGATACAATTATCTTATACCCTAATTCTTAGGATCACTTATAGGTATAAAAATTGGGATGATTAGAAATGTCTCATGTCTTATCCCTTTTGGTTTTCTCACATTATTTTCCCTATATAGAGGGAATTATATATGTGTGATAAAGTTTGGTAGAATGAATTATTTAGGAACACCATCACATGAGTGTGGCTCCACCCACCAAATAAAGTTCCCTATCAACTTAGTTAGACAACAAGATTGTAATTTAGATGTCTAATTCAGCCATGTATCCATTGAACCAATGTATGGGGTGCATATTATATCCCATACTTAATAAATCTAATAAAAATTAATCACTCATATATATCAATAAAGGCCCTAAATTTCATTACCTTACTCATGAAAATAATCCTACCATATAAAATGGTGTCCTCATCATCCTATTCATCAAGAACCACTCATAGATCTATATTTAAAAAAGTATAATTTGCCATATCATTAGGTACTCATATGATAGGATATTGTTAACATTATATTCCAACTTAAATAAACACCAAGTGATTTATTATATATTTTTCCCTACTCCAAAATTATTTGGAATAGCACAATCATAAAAAAATGCACTCCCCTATTTGACTTATCATAGTGAACCCTTGTCAAAATAAGATCAATAATCACCTTATAGATATCTATAATATCATTGTAACACATACCTTAGCTAAATAATGATTTAACACCATTAATATTCCTATAAGCTTGTAGATAGTTAGTGCAATTATTTTCTCTCTACATCAATGTTCAAGATGTCATAAATCATCATTGCACCTTTGATGGGTATTTAAAGTATAAAATGAACATCCTATAAGGGATAACCATATCCATGGTATCCCTATCCACTTTCCACATGATTTTATTGATCCATGTCTCCTAATACACTTGAAACATCTCTATTATACCCCAAAAACCTAAACTGATTAGGCGATCCATGTCTACATATAAAAATATGGATAATACATTCAAAATCCAAGAAGCATATAAAGTCTACCACATTCGATCTTATCTCCACTCTTGAAAAAAACTAAAAAATAGTTCCCAAATAGTCTTCCATAAGAATAAAATCAAATATAATATAATAAAAAACATAAAAATTGCACTTAAATATATATTGATAACTACTTAGTCATTTCAACACTATGACTATGTATTCAATTTATACTTCACTAGCCATATGATAATACTATGTACACCTATGCTTAGTAAAATGCTTGTTATTATAGTTTTTTTTGTTTCAATTAGTGTATATGATCATTGGTTCAATTAGGGTCTTATTATCACATTTTTTCCCTCTCTTTCTTCTTCTTTCTATGGTCATGTATTGTTCCATTTTTTATATTTTCATATTTTATTTTTTTATCTCTTTTTAGTTTGGAGGCCTCATTTTTCTCTTGTCTTCTTCTTCCTCTACATTTTTATCTCTTGGGGAATATTTTTTGGTTTATCTGTAACCATAAAATGTGTCTAATGTAAAGTTGGTACATAGTTAAATCCATCCATTGTATTTTTTTCTGCCTTTCTAGCCTCATTATTTATGTTTCAATATTTGGACCCATGATTTTCATTTATTT
The DNA here is from genome assembly GCA_037957365.1 of Torreya grandis. NCBI lineage: Eukaryota > Viridiplantae > Streptophyta > Pinopsida > Cupressales > Taxaceae > Torreya > Torreya grandis. The sequence continues at coordinate 188,148 of JARHVA010006788.1, read as the reverse complement.
ATTGTTTTCTTGGTCTTATTATGCACCGATAAGTTCCTAATTCAAACATAATATTTATATATATATAAAACCCCTAGAGTAATTTTAGAGACAGATAAAAGGAGTATCAAGAGGAATTAAATTCTAGGCTCAATAATCATAGCTATATTTATTCTTAAGTACTTGCAAAAAAGGGTTTGTTTGCATCTTGTACTAGAATTAAGCTCAAGTGAATGTCATGTAGTTTCATTTCATTTAGGGAGATAAGGAAATATAATTATATTGGATCTAAATATATACACGTGGGATATGTAGTCATAACTCCTTAATGAGGTTTCCTAAGCTATCTAATCATTTATTTTATCCATTCCTCTTACAATAATATATGTTAAACTAGGTATAGTACAAATAATAATATAAATTAGATAGTTCTAACAAAAATATTTAAGTGATTTAATAAGAATGATTAGTATTTGATATTTCACAAGCCCAAAATGTTGTAAAACTTGAAAAGTAGTGCAGGATGGATTTAATAGTAAAAAATATATTTGACACTTTAACAAGGACAATTTTAGCTATTATAGGATAAGTTTAAAATACATTCATTTTGATTGAGACATATATATTTAACATATACCTACATAATCATTTCTAAATTATTCCTCTAGTCTCAAAATCCCAAAATTCTACTAGGTGTGTCAAATTACATTATCCTTTGTCATTTCACTATTATTATGTCTTGTTCACTGGCTTATTTAGTTTGTTCATGTTTTTAGTGAATTTTATAGGTTTTATTAATTATCTATACTGATATATATTATATATCATGTGTCCATTATTTAAGTTAGTGTACATTAGATTGTTTGACCTAGTGTCGTAATTTAAAAAAGACATTTTTGTGAACCCATTCATTCTTCAAATGCTTACACATTTAAGGTTTCCCATGTTGGTTTGAGTTATTATTTAATATTTTAAAATAATATTTTTTATATATATGTCTTATTTACATGATTAAACTCTAGTGTTTCCTTCACCTCTTTCTTAGTTCAAATTTATATCCACTTCTTAGAAATTCATGTGTACAGCTTTCAAGATTTCTATAGGATTTGATCCTTTATTTTAGATCTTAGTTGATTATGATTTTTTATGTCTAATTTTTTGTAGGTTTTCATACTAAAACTCTATCTTTTTGCCTTATTACTTGGCTTTCATTGGATCTAATAATGAGTACTATGCTTAGCCTTAGTTTTCTTTCCTTTAGTGGCTCATGCTTATACTTGTGTTTCTTCTCTTTTTTATGGTTAACTCAATTTTAAATATTATATTAATTTATAAAATGAAATGGGAGATTTTTGGTTTTTTCATATGAATAGGCTTGATTCATATAGTTTTTATATGAATTCTTATCTAGTTTCCATTCCAATCATTTATCATAGAATACTAGCTTATGGATTGAGACATAATAGTATTATTTGTGATGTTTTATGTCATGATACCCTAGTACTTTATATATTTTATTTTACCATCTTATTCATGGCCCTTATATTATTTATTTTATGATGATTCTCTATTAAATTCACTAAATAGAATTAATATTATTCAAATCATAGAGGGATACTTATACAAGATTGAACTCATACAAATGAGGATCAATCATTATATCTCATATTCTCACTCTTCTATCTTAATCCATTTTATATAAGTGATTTTTTACCTCAAATTGGTACCCACACATAATAACTAATGATATTATAATTTGATTAGATAATAGATATATACAACATTAAGCTATGTTTTACTAACATAGGTGAATCTACAACATTCCCCCTTAGTATAAACATCATGCAAATGGAAAAGACAATTATTTCAAGAGAATTGGGACATACATAAATTCAATATGAACAATGTTTTATCAGAACATATCACTAATACAACATTGATGATAAAAATTAGGACATATATTGAGTTAATACCAATTAAAACTATAGTGTAAATGACCTCACTACCACTGTAGTCATGGATAGGAACACATACATATCCTTGTTCATAAAAACAAATTTGGATAGAGATAAACAAATTATCCAAAATTTTGAATGCACATACATGGTTCATAATGAGATCAATAGGATTAATACTTAATAACCTTTATAACATATGATTAGGGACATACACTCTACTCCCAATCCAATATTTTTTATTATGATACTTTGGTTGGTTGGGAATCACTGAGTAGGTATAAACCAATTAATGGGATAGAGTCCATAATAAGCCTTTCATGGGTGTTGACCACCTAATTACACATTGCATTTTTATTCATTGCACCTAATCACTACCACTAGATCACAAACATAAATATGGTGAACACTACACTAAACACCATCCTTAGATTTATAGAGAGCTTATTATATATTCTTAAATCATTTTTAGTTAGATTATATCATCACTACCACTAAAAAAAATAGCTATTCAAATTTATTATATTTTTTGGTGATTTTTATTTTTCCACTATAAAAAACTACCAATGTTTGAGTTAGGGGTGAACTTGATATCTTGGTTAGCCTACTTTATTCATTTTTCTAACCTCCTATGTGACTTAGCTCACTAGGCTAAGTCAAACTACATGTTGAATTTATAAACAAATCCCCCCAAGAGTGGATAATCACATTATAATAAATGTTAGTTTCTATTGATAATGCATCCTTACAAAAATATATTTGAATTTAACTAATAAGACAACACATGTGGACTCTTATACACAACATGACATTTAAAAACTATTTGATTTTATACTACACCAAATAATCCTACTATAATCTATAATATAGACTATATACTAAAATAATGAATATAAAATTTATGAAGATTAACACAATATTTAAAAAGTAAAAAATTATAAAACAAACTATATAAAAAACAACCTAAATTAAATTTAAAAATTTAATTGTCATCAAAGGAAATAGCCTATAAACATGTATATAAAATGACATATAAATCTCAAATAATAAACTATATAAATAAAATTAATTATTAAATTAATAAATTCTATATATTTTTTTTATTCACTCAATTAATTTATAAGATTATGTTGTGATGGTCTTGTCTATTAAATATTTATCATAAATTTTCATGTGGCATATTGGTCATATATCTACATGAATTTATATATACATGTGAAATGAGTTGAGTAGTTAATATACAAAGAATGTGGATCCTAAAATGCATAATGAGATAATCGGTTGGAGTTCACATGAATGGTAAATTAATGGATAAAAATTTATATAAATGGGTATTTAGATTGTAATATATTTTTATTCTCCAACAAATTTATGGAACTAAAAAATTGTAAATGTATGGTTTTATTATTGCATAAGGATTATAACACAATATTTTTTCATGTTACTTTTGTGGAAGGATATAGAATAATAATTACATTAGGAAAGAGACACATAATATAATGATATATATGAATAGAGAGTTAGATACTGATTGATGAGGATGGTGGGAGGTGAAAAATGTAGTGTAGTTACTATAAGTGTACACAATTTGTAGGCTTAGAAGTTTAAATTAAGGTTTCCATCAATTTTCATGCCACTTACTAACCTTTGGTGATAATATCTAACATTTACATGCATATATATGAGGAACTATACTCACAAGTGAACAAGTTTAATGATACACAATTCATATATCAATCAATATGACTACATAATGCATGATGCATAGTTTTCAATTAGATACATGATTTGGCTCATATTACTACAAATACACAAGCATATCATAATATGATTAGGGATCACAAAGTTGATAGATTAAAATTTAGATGTGATAAACATAGAATATATCAACTCCTCATTCAAAAAATATTTTATGTGATACCAACAAATCTAAATAATTGCATGTTATTAGCTAATATGTAGACAAAAAAGGATACTAACAAACTAATGGTTAATTGTCAAATTTTTGGTAAAATGAATTATAATTAATTGGTCCAACCAAGAAACAATAACATTTATCATTAATAAATAAAATGATAAATCATTCTTCAATCAATAGTCTCCTTAAATGCCATATTAATTTTAGCCAATAGAGTTAATTTTATTTAAATGATAGATGGATACTTATACAATGTTGAAATCCTACAATGGAGGAGTCAACCATTATCTCTTTATTTCTAATTATTTTACCCTAATCCCTATTCTATAAGTGAATTATTACTAAAACTCACCCACACACAAATAAAAACTATTAACATTGAACTATGACTATGTTGGGATCTTTGCTTTTAGTTTAACATGACTTATCATATTTGTGTACCTAAAGAGAACAAGAAATCTAAGACTAGGGGTATTTATACATGGTTTTACCTCAATCATTTTATTATTTTATTAATGTCAATAATGATGACTCGCCAATGACCATTTAAAAAAATGAACTATGGGAATCCATTAAAATAAATTTATATTGATTCAATCCTAACTACCCCTATATACCCTCTCTATGTTATAAATTCATTGTAAATCTCCTATCTTCCTATGGTTCAAAGATAGATTAGTGCTTGACTATTCTACTTTGATGCTTACATGAACCATTTCCCAATTGTCTCTTCCTTCTTCACTCTTGTATAATTTATAAGCTATTGTTTGAGTCTTTCATATTTAGTTCTTATATGTTTTTTGTATCTTTATTCCTTATGACTTTCTTCTCTCACACCTAGGCCTTTTATTCCTTGTCTCTCCCATGATTAGGTCTACTTATGTGCCTATATATCTTACATCGTCTTCAAAAACTACTTAGAATAAATCAATATAAAATTTGGGGTCTAACATCACCTCATACTAATCTAATAGTCCATCTTAGACTATGCACAATATTCAAGTCCCTTTAATTCCAAAAATTTAAGTCCTGCTTACTCAACTTGATTCTTGACTTCCTCTTAGTGGTTGAGGGTATTCTATAATTTGGAGGTAATTTCCTCAGACTATCCCTTAAATCATTTCATCTCCTCAGGCTGTCTAAGAAAGTCACCCACTTGAGTCATCAAAAGTTTGATTTTAGAAGTGGCATCTTTATGGACATCTTCAAGCATCCTGACTTTTGTCAAAACCTACACTCAAAGTGATACAAAGTTAGTATTAAGATCCTAGCAATGAGTGTAACCTTATTTTTCAAATCCTCCATGTATTGGAATGTTTTTTTACACTACACTCTATCCTTTATTATTATCATACTCTCAGCCAATTATTGGTGCAAATGCTCCTTTGGTCGAAGCCTAGTTTCCAAAATTTTAGTAGGTTATACCAATTTTACAAAAATATAATCAACAATGGGATATGAGGTACCAAGCTTGGCCAAAAATATCTTACATACTTTAATGGACTCAACAAATTGATTTGTAACCCAAGTCTATTTTTTCTATGGATTCAATTGGTATTTGCATTTTTTTAATAAAATATCTACCAAGGTCTCCAACTTATCAATGGCTTCAACTATAATAGGGATCCCATCAGTAAATTTCATCTCATTTTAAAAAATTATCTTACATATTTTTAGAGTTCCCACTCAATATGTCATCATTGCTTCCTACTAGCACTTGAACTCTTTTAATTCTTGTTCAAGCCTTAAAATTTTGATATATTCATATTAGTACATGGAAATTACCTCTTGGTGATTTCATTGTAGTTATCCAACATCATAGATATGTAGATCATTTTGCCTAGTGATTTCAAGAGATAATTTAATGATGACCATGCCTGATTTGAATAGTGAACACTACTAGGGATCCACCCAAAATGCCTTAAGAAGATCCACCCCCTTTGGTGTTAAATCTATGTTATTTGATAGAAGATCAAAGTGGTGTTTCTCATTATATATATCCATGTAAAAGGATAGTTTGAGTCGAGTCTGATTGGAGGAGTCTTCCTTGGGGAAATACCCCCACATATATAATTCCTCATCAAGGACATTTTGTTGGAGATATCCATGAATGGATAAATTTTCATTATTATTTCCTTATTTTTACTCAAATTCCTTAGTAGGACCCTTTCCCTTATTAAGATTATGCTCAAGTATCTCAATGTCTAGATCATCTTATTGTTGGCCACTTGTGTCTAAATTTGTGAATCTATCTTCCCCCTCTTCACTAGTGGGACTCTCATTGTCAAATTTCATGTCATCAAGCATAGGTTACTCTTGTTATTATTAAGAATCATTTAGCTCATGGGTGGATTCCTTTTGGACCCTTGGGGTAGGTTCCTTCTTAGGCGATACCTCATGACTCACCACCCTTTGTTTAGATACCCAAAAACTTGGTGTAGAATGATCTTATACTAAAGGAATAATTATATTTTGGGTGGTATTTATCCCTAAAATAATATCTTGGTATTTTAGAGGTGATGAGATCATCCTTTTCCACTTAGGTTACTCCTCTTGCATGCTCTTAGTGACAATCATACCTTGTCCATTTCTCTTGTCTTCACTGCCTTCTTTAAGAAGTTTGTTATGAAATGGGAAGGGTTTATCTAGTGGAATAATGGATTTCTAAAGCCTTATTATTGAGCTTTATCATGTAATATAACACATTAATGTGACCCCCTATGAGAATCTGGTGTGAATTGATATCAGTGTTATCTAATTCATTATTTTCCCTATATTCTTTCTTCCTTGGGTAGACATATAGTTAACAAAGAGTATGAGTCTCCACGTCAATTTTTTTAGATTAAAGGTCCACTTATAATGCATCAATAAATCAATTTATATAATTTTTAAAATACTTGGTATTGAAATCATATGGTAATTTTAGCCACCTTGACAAGTTATCTATGGGATCTATCCAAATGACCATGAGTGAATAATGATGCATAATAGAAAATTTATCTTGAGTTCCCATCTACATGGGTAACTCTTTGGGTATGTTCCATTCATTTTAGAAGGCTTACTTTATCCCTTTGAACCAACCTTTCATTTTTATCTTATGGGAAGGAGATATGGCACCCAAGTAAGTGAACTAATAGAACCATTATACAAGGTATTTTTTATTAGTTGGGTAAACCCAATTCAATTATTTACCATCATATTATGGAAAACTAATCTAAAAAAACACTAGTAAAATAAGAATTTTAACCTAAATAAATATATAATTTGGTAGGTGATGGGCCTTCTCAACATCCTCTACAATCCTTCTAGCAAATTTTTGGGTGTAATTATACTTTTGCCCCTAGGCCATCTAGATTACCACATAAATGTGTACCATGTCAATATCTTTCCATGTGTCCTTTCCCCCAACATTGCTTATATCCAAGTGCATAGCTACCTAAATGGTAGGATCTTAGAGGATATAAATATATATGGCATGGCCCTCCTTTTTGTACTACAAAACTACCACCACCTTATCAACTATTTTATGGTTCTATAGATCCACATTAAGGTCAGTGCCTAAATATTATAACCATATTACCTTACCAATCCATAAGGTATTAATTCACATCATGCACCCTAGAAATTAAAAATAATCCTCATGGATGCTTGAGACTAGAAATCTCACCACCTCCATAGGCTTCCCAAAATAAGGAAAGTTAAAAAGTTAGAACACTCTAGAATCATTCAGTAGATTAAATATCCTGAATTCATAAGTGACCTCATTCCTAATGTTTTGACACTCAACCCTATAGTAATTTTTTGAGTCTCCCTTATTTATGGGTTGAAGATGATCATAGTAAGCACTTAACAAGAGGAAACCTTTGACTCCCAATTTTCATCGCATAAAACTAACTCAAGGTATTGAATTTATTCAATTAAAATAGAGGTGGAGGTTTTGTTGTAGACTTATTTTTTCCCTTGTGTGCCATCACTAATTTTTTCCTAATAAATGTCTCTATCACTCGTTGTGTCAAGTTTTCTTATTATATACCAAAATCACTATAAAGTTACTCTCAGATTAAAATAGGGCATCCTCTTATGCCCACATATTCTTCCTCTTCATGAATTATAGGTAAAGGCTCACTTATCTTGGCCTTGAATTTTGGCTACATTACCCTGGATATACTCAAAGGTTGACACGTGACTTCCTAACTCTACCGAATGAGTATGTTTTCCTAACTTCAAATTCCTTGGCATTTTTGCTTCAATTTCCTATAATGGTAGACATAGATAGCTACAACTTGTAATTTTATCCAAAGTGTTTCCACAGTCATAATTATACTTGTTTTATTTTCTCATGATTTTCTCCTCACTTCCTAGATTCAAATCTATCACTATAATTTGATAAATACAATCTTATAGATTGAAAATGATTTACTCAAGATATATAAAATTTTTAGATTTGAAATATTTTCCTAATAAATTTCCAAAATGAGGACCGTCCAACCTTATATAACCCTAAAGACTTGCTTACATTTATTCTTCCATGCCTTCATCCATCACTTCTCTCATTAATTCTCTAAAACGGTATGCCACGACATCCATTTGGATTTTTTTCCATTATATTTTTTAAAAAAATAATTTAATACATTTGTCTCATACTTTCACCTTTGTCGTAATGCATTCCATCTATAAAAATATTTAAAATTCTATTTTTTAAGGCAGGAATTACCATTTCTATCTTAACCCATTTGTAGCAACTTTTCCCTTACCATTCTTTTTGAATATTTATAGTCATGTGCCACCTCCTACATGTATTTTTATCTTTATTTGATTTCAATTGTGTACCCCTTATAAAAATAATTTCTCCCATCTCTAACTTTATTCATATTGAAACTTATCTCATGCTAAAAAAAATTTGTGGTCCTCCATAGGCATGACCAAATGAAGTAGTACTAAGGAAAAATAGAACCATGTGTTAAAATAACCTAAATGAAAGGTACATAAACAATTTTATGATTTATTTTAAAACAAACCAAAATATTATACTATTCTAGTGGCATATGCCTAATTGACAAAATGTGAACTATTACATGGAATGGTAGGGTCGAAGCCAAATAGCATTTAAATGGCCTAGAATATATTGGAAATCTAACCATCCTAATTCTCATGACCTTATGGGATATATACTATGAATTATGAATGGACCATCCCTATGTATTCAAATTTTACTAGAGTGGCATGTGAACTTTGAATCATAAACCAACACATGCATACTAGGAGAGAGAGTTTTTTTTTTAGATGTCTATCATACCAAGCTTTATGCTTTTAATTTTTAATTACCTAATTATAATGTGAAATAAAACATATTTCATCTTACTATAATAAAGTATTGAAGCATGATTTTATAAATTATTCATTATCTAATCAAACAACATGCATAATATGTAAATAAAAAACAACTCCATCGGTAAAACTACTTCAGCACCAAAGATAAGATGAAAAAGAGTACTCTTGTCTAATATTTTGTATGTGGTTTGATATTACCATAAGACTTTAGAAACTCAATCATCCCAATCAATGTCACTAATATTGAAAATCTTTGTCAATGTATGGCCTAGGAATTTTTTTAAAGCTTTAGCAGTGATATTAGCTTGAGGGTGGTATGGAGTGGTCTTATGGTGCAAAATCATGAAATAAGCTATGAGTATGAATATCATATCATTGAGGAAGTGATTTTCATGATCACTTGTTAAAATTAAAGGGCATCCATACCTTGTGATGATATTTTCTTAAAAGAAAATTGTGGCAGTCACAACAATATAATCTCATGTGGGCAATGCTTTAGCCTATCATAGAAGATAGTTGGTGGTGATAATGATGTAACACGTATCGATTCATCTTGGAGCAGGGTTAATGGGCCCAATAAAATCAATATAAAATTTCTCAAAGGGTTCATGAGTAAGGATTTTATGAATATTCATAGCATCCCTTTGATTTAGTTTGCTTATATGATGACATATATCACATTATCACACATAAGGTTTGGAATATTTGAATAAAGTGTGCCACCACAAGCCAACTAGAATTAATTTTCATGTCATTACATGATAAACATAATGTCCTTCAGTGACACACTCATAGACCTCTTGAATGACTTCCACATTCTCATGTTGCATTATGCACCTTCTCAATACTTCATCTCAACCAAGCTTATATAAGTCTCTACTAATAATATATAAATGGGTATCACATAAAACATGATGATTATTTTATTGAGTGTTAAGATGGTCTGGCACTAAGCCTATTGTAAGGAAAGAGTCTATTTCCTCTAATTCTTAAGAACATGTGTAATTTTAAACAGTTGTGCATCAAGTAATTCATCTTCAATTATTTGCACTAGTTCACTAGAGTAAATATGTGATATATGTTCAAGACTAAAATTAACCTTGCGAAGTTTCACTATGACAAAGAACTAGAATTCTTAGAAGTGAAAAATACACTAAAAGATTCATCTATGTAACACAAGTTTATTAAAAAGGTACTTGAGCACCTCATCATACATAAATTAGTGAATGGAATGTCTAAAAAGTATTGGTGTAAATTTTCAAGTACATACACAATAGATGTTTATTCTAATTTTGTAGTAGGGTGTAATAACCTACAAGTGGTATTTGGATGTGAAGAGTGTTTCTTAAGACAACCTATTTCTAGCTTAGCCTTATATCTATTCTAGAGACTTTATCACACTTTTCTATCCATTTAGTGGACCATAGATATATCCAATTATCCAAAACATAGTCTCAAAATTATATTCTTATATTATGGCCCTTCATGCCCATTAGCTTACTAGATAGACACTAGCTCCACATTAAGGACACTAGATCCACATGGTACTAGTGTCCCCAACATGGTGCTAGTGTCACTTTCCCTAAATCTCCTGAAAAAATATATTTTCAAATGTGTAACCCTCCTAAGTTCAACATAAACACATTTTATTATCAACACAAGCTATGGAATGCCATAAATATAAGACTATTATACATCTATCCACTAGATGGAAAATAGATGCAAAAAGTCTATTCAAACAATAAACAAGCTGATTAAAATCATTGTTATTAATCCCTATTCTTCCCTAATTTTACATACTACTATCTATAGCTTCCCTAAGCCCATATTTCTAATATTTCTAATCTCAATCACACTCAAATCATTCAAGACAACTAGAATTTTAATATTCACTTGCACTTATACCAAGTGTTAGGTGGGAGAACTACATCGAGATTGTTCCATCCTTAAAATATTGGTATGTAGGAAACTCTCTTCATAATGGGGTGTTGAGGACATCCAACCTATACTAATAATGAACACACATTTTTAGCTCATGCCATACTTGAAATGAAGATTAGGGTTTGTAACTTAAATAAACTATTACATGCATACTATAGAGTTCTAGATTTTAAGCATGTAGGTATAAAACCCAAAAGCATAGGTTTAGGTGTGATGCTAAGAATATGATGATGGAGGGGAGGTTATATAAAGTGTTAGTTTCCATTTAAAAAAATGAAATTAAAAACACACTAATAAATAATAAAACATGCATGCCTAGATCATAGGGGGAGCTTGGTGAATAAACAAAAAATGACAAAGCTCAACTAAAATGTAAAAAAACTTACAGGTTTTCCTTACCTTCCTTGAATGATCCAAATGGTGTGTTCATTAGATTTCTCATATTTTTCTCAAAAAGTATTCATCAATAGGGTTTGGCTATCTCCATCAATAAGTATTCATCAATAGGGTTTGGCTATCTCCATCAATAAGTATTCATCAAAAAGTATTCATCAATGGTGTGTTCCTTGAATGCACCATTGTTAGCTTGGATTTTTATTTGATGTGGCTTGAAAATGTATTGGCTTGGCTCAATTTTGGAATTATAACACTATGTATTTGCTTCATGCCCTAAATCCTACATTATAACATTACTTTATCTGAGATCTCTAAATGAAGAGCTCTAGGCTTGCTTTTATAGGCTTTAAAACCAACTTGGAATGAGTTAAATCCTAATCTTAGTTGTCTTAGTTAACCCTAGTAGGTTAAAAGGTGTTAAATGGTAATGATTAACATGGAATAAGCATGGATGGGATATTTTCCAAAAATGACAACTCACAAAAGTTAATGATGAAAACCTAGGCTATTCATTGATTTTTGAGTTTCCCTTTTTTATAATCCATTTAATCACTCAAGGATGAATTCAATTAGGATTTGATTTTTAATTAATATCTTTTAGGATTTTGAACATTTGTGCAAGATTTGATTTAATTGATTTGGGTAATTTCTCTTTTTAATTGATTTTTAGGCCAAATTGATTTAATTACATTTTTTGAAGCCAAATTTGATATGGAGCTACCCCAGTTAGGATAGATAAATAAGATAAAAATGCCCTAGGTAGGCAAAAGAAAGTGAATGATTTTCCCAAAGGTAGTTATAATCATTAACCCTCAAATTCATGACAACATAAATATTTACCTAGAGGTAGTTAGAATCATTGATAATGAAGGTGGGATGGTGTACAATGGTTTACCCAAAGGTGGTTACAAGCATTATACCCTAATTATGACAAGCATGATAAGAATTGATGATAGCAAATATGATGATGATAACATGATATAGAGTATAAAGATGAATTGGGACAACCTTCTAGTAGGAAGATGATCATCCAAACTAACAAAGGTTGAAATTATTTAATTGTTTAATTACTCTTTTAGGGATATGATTAGGATTGGATCAAGATTGTTGTTAATGTTGGTGCTGAGGAGATGTCAGTGTTGTATTGATGTGTAGACTTATCAAAGCTAATTTTTGCTATAACACTTAATGGTAGGCATCATGATAGAACACCATGAGGACTTGGATGAAATATGCATAAGGACTAGTTCCTATGATCCAATACTCAATGAAAAATAATGCACCAATGAAAAAAACCATGATGATAATGTTGATGCATGAATATGGATAGTTTCAAGAATAAGTTCGCAAGGAATCACCAAATGAATGCAGATAGAATAAATCAAAGAAAAATTAATGAAATACAATAAATAGGCACACAAAGAAATAAACAAAACAAATAAAGAAATAGATAATAGTTAGTCCTAATGTTAGTATAAAAAACATGACACAAATAAGATGATGAACATTACCCCTAAGAAATAGGTGACAACATAACAACCAAACAAGATGGGGGAATAGAAGATAAGGGGTGACCAAGCTATCTCCATATGCACTAGGCAAGTGAATGCTACCTACATAGTTATATGGATGATATATCCAACAAAAACTTCAAGCCAAATGTAGTTCTCCCAAGAAATGGGATAGAATAAAATGATGATGATTCTAAAACAAACATGATGGATGTGATATAAGATTAGAAATGAACTTGAAAAATGGATAGAGAATGAGATTAAAGGCCAAAAAGGAAGGGGAAACTAAGTGACAAGTGATTTTTTGTGATTCAATAAGGGTTCCCAAAATCCTTAAGGCAAATAAGTGGTTACTATTTTTGGTTTTTCTAAATGGTTTTACAAATGTTTTTGGAATTTTTGGAGTGTCTTAACTCAATCAAGAATGATGAGACACTAAATGGTACAATCTCATAAAATGGCAAGGATGTAAGGAAAAGGGGGACTAAGATGACCTCAATAAGTATCAAACATGACCCACATAGTCCCAAAATGGCCCTAGTTTATAGTAGTTCCACCTTATAGTGGAGGAATTTGACTAATATAGTATCCAATTCAAACAAAATAGGAATAGTTGGTATGATGGCACAATACAACATAAGAAATGGAAATTTGATATGTCAAGGCACAATAAAAAAATGTTAACCCTAATTTTCCCATAGGTGGTTATAACTAGGATACAATTGATTAGATGAATGATACTAATTTGCCTATAGGTGGTTATAATTAGTAGCAAGATTGGTGAAACACTGATTTGCCCATAGGTGGTTATAATTATGTTTTCACAAATAAACATGATAAGAAAGGAACAAGAAATGAAGGATGCAACTGATAAAACTTATATTATACTACTCCAAAATACTAACTCTATCTGGAATGCTTGAAACAACTATTGAAAGTGATCTAATTCTTCATGCTAAATGTGAAACTAATGGATGAACTAAGGTTAAATAGGCTAGGATAAGATGGATCAAAACATGTTTTGGTTAATAGAACATAATGGTATAATGGATAAGTGATAGGCAAAGTGATATGTTAATAAGAAGATAGGATGATAGAAAGTTATGGTATAAAGAAGAATGTTGATAATATGGTACAACTTGAAATGGTCCTCATAGATAATACATCAAGTCACTCAAGCATAGTAATGCTTGAGGTGTATAATGTTCATAGGATCATCAAGTTCATCCCCATATAGTGTGTCAAGCCTATATGATCATGTACCATAGTTTACAACAATGATGAAATGACCTACCCAGTTAGGCTTGAACTTGCCTTTATGCTTATTTTTTATTGTGGTATTGTTATGGTTTTCTTTGAGGACAAGATCACCAAGTTTTAATTGTCTATGTTTCACGTGCTAATTTTAGTGGCCATAGAGTCAATTCTAATATTCTTGAAGGTTGTTGACTGCATCCATGCATTTCTCATCAAGTAACTCCAACTCTTTTAGGTGAGCTACTCAATAGTCTTCATCATCCAAGGCATGTTTGAAAGAGATACATAATGAAAGTAACTCAACCTCAATGGGAAGAATAGATTTAGTAACATAAATAAGTGAGTATGGAGTAGCACCTATGGGAGTGTGATGATTGGTACACTATGCCTAGAGGGCATGGAATAATTGAATGTGTCAAGAGTGTTTGACATTATTCACAATATTTTTGAAGATATTGTCAATGGTTTTGTTTGATGCTTTAGCCTAGCCATTACCTTAAGGGTAATATGCCATGAAAAATTATTATTTGATTTTGTATTCATCACATGTATTTTTGACATCTTTGTTCTTGAATGATCCACCATTATCAGATATAATGTTGGAAGGGATATTATAGTGATAGATGAGATGGTTGAATATGAATTTTGAAATTTGTTTTCCAATCACGTAAGTGAGGGGTATAGCTTTAACCCACTTAGTGAAATATTGTATGGTGGTAAGGATATGTTTATATCCATCTAATGAGGTGGGGTTTATCTTCCCAATGAGATCGAGGCCCCATGAAGCAAATTGCCATGGTGTCAACATTAGTTTCAAAGTCTTGGTTGGGGCATGAATCAAATTAGCATACGACTAACATTTATCACATTTTTTTACATATATAGCTACATCTACATCCATAATTGGCTAATAATAACTAGTATAAAAGAGATTTTGGGACAAGACTACCCCACTAGTGTGGGCTCCACATGCCCCTTTGTGAACTTCTTGTAATTCTAGAATAGATTCTACCAAAGGTAAATAATGAATCAAATTTCCACCAAAATTGTGGTGGTATAGGGTTGGTCTGAGTAAGGTATAATTTTGGGCATTATGGATGAAGGATTTGGTTTGTTTTTAGGATAAGTCTAGTGGTAAAGCATGGTCGTGTAAATAGGTATATAGGTCTAAATACAAAGTAGAAATGGGACCAATAATATCATAGACCATTGTGATAGTTAATGGTTCATGAGTTGGCATTGTTATGTTTTCCATGATAAAATGATATTATTTTGTCATATATGTGTGTTGAATGAGTGACCCAATGATAGTCATTACATATGATGTTCTGTTAATTGTCTTTGGTGTATATTCAAACTGTATATCAACATTTTATTACTTGAGAGTGTCAACCATGGCCTTATAAGGAACTAACTTGTCATCTTTATTCTGAAAGTGGTATGTAACTTGATTGATGATTAACTATGAATCACCATAAACATTTAGATGAGATATGTTTCATTTTACTACCTATCAAATCCCTATGATGAGTGCTTCATATTCAGCCATGTTGTTGGTATAAGGAAAGATAATTCTAAATGACTTAGGGATTATATCCCCTTATGGTGTAATAAACAAAAGGCCTACCCTCAATCCATGTGCTATGAATGAATCATCAAAATACAACTTCTAATGCTACTCCTCTAGAGGTGTTTCAATGATGTTGATGATGGATTCATTAGGAAATTAGAATGTGAGTGGCTCTATGTTTGCAAGGGGTGCTTAAGCAAGTTGATTTGCAAGAACTTGCCCCTTGGTGGCTTTCTAGTTCACATATTCTATCTCAAACTCACTATGAAACATGATCCATTTGGCCATGTGGCCTTGTATAACTATTTTGGATAGTAGATACTTGAGCATATCTACTTTTAAAATAACCATGGTCTTATTATTCAACATGTAATGTCATAGTTTTTGAGTTGTGAAGACCATAGATAAATAAGATTTTTCAATGGGCATATAATTATGTTCATATGTGACTAGTGTACATCTTAGATAGTACATTGCATGCTCTTTTTCATTTTTGTGTTGAGCTAGAAGTGCCCCCAAGGCTTTGTGTGTCATTGAAAAGTATAAAAGGAATGTTTCCATGGCATATGAGGTAATAGAACTGGTGGATTTATATGATAATCTTTTATCTATTGAAAATATTTTTAAAAATCATCACCCTAAAGAAATATTACACCCTTCTTCAGTAGGTGTGTAAATGTATGGCATTTATTATCCAGTTGATAAGTGAAGCATTTGATGGATTGGATTTTTCCCTACAAACTATGGAGTTAATTTAAATTGGTTGGTGGTGGCATCTCTATTATGACTCGTACTTTAGTTGGATCATCTTTTATGCCCCTGTGAGACATAATGAATCCAATAAATTTACCAGAATTACACCAAAAACACATTTATTAGGTTTGAACCAAACTTTGTATTCACACAGTCACTTAAATATCCTCCTTAATATTTCTGGATGATCAAACCTTATCTTTTATTTACCTAATATGTCATCAACATAGTATTCAACAATGTCATTCATCATATCATGAAATATGACTACCATGGCTCTTTGATAGGTGGCCCCTACATTCTTAAGACCAAATGGCATAACTTGATAATAGAATGTTCCCTATGAAGTGGTGAATGTTGTCTTGTGTTGGTCTTCTGGTGTTATTCTGACCTGATTATAGCCTAAGAATCCATCCATTAGTGAAAGCATCTCATAACCCATTGTGGAGTCAAATATCATGTCAATGTTTGGTAATGGAAAGTCATCCTTAGGAAAAACTTTGTTAATATCCCTAAAATTAGTGTAGATTTTGATTCTTTATGGATTTTTAATGACTATTACAACATTAGAAATCCACTCAGATTAGTCGATTGGCATGATACATCTTGCTTCCATGAGATTATCCAACTCTTTCTTTATCAATATAATAATGATGCATTTTTCATAACTTTTGTTTCACTGGTTTGGCATCAGGATGTATCACAAGATGGTGAATAACCAAGGTAGGGTCCAAACCACACATGTCAGAGTAGGCCCATGAAAATATATCTATAAATTCCCTTAATAGGGTTGTTAAGTCTTCATTCTTATCCTTAGTGAGGGACGTGCCTAATTTGATCCAATTTTGGTCATTTGGAGACCTTATGTTTATCTTTATTGTGTCTTCCACTAGAAGGGGTGAACCATCTTCAAGAATAGTAGGCAAAGATTTGAATTGTTTGGCTATATCAAAGTCCTATGTTAGGATTGGTTCTTTAAGTTCTCCAAGGCATGATGAATTAGAATCCCTTAAGGGTATGGATGGTCATGTAACAAACATTTTTGGAAACTCCTTAATGATGTGATCAAATGCCTACTATTCTTCAAGACTAAATTTAGACCCATACACAAATTTATCATTATTAGTGGTATCCTAGATGATTTGATCAAAAGCCTATTATTATTCAAGATTAAAATCATACCTATAGACAAGTTCATCATTAGTTATCTCTTGGTCTATATTTGAATAAATTTAAACACCCCCATCTAATGGTACCTAAAATAGGTTTTCACCACTAGATTGGCCTTTATCTTTACTTTTTACCTAGTTAGAAAGAGAGTCAAAGAGGTTTTCACTTTGGGACCTCAATGTTTTATTGATTTGTTTTTGGCTAAGGGTCTTCACCCTATCTCTAAAATAGGCTTTAGGATCCAACTTGATTGAGAATCTTGATTTGTGATCTCCCAATTAAACATTGTCCCTAAGGCCTAGAAAATCACAGAAGGCCTCATCATTTTGAAACTCATCAATTGGCATGTGGATTCTTGTTAGTCCCATTCTATCAGTTGAGGATAATACAATGGTAATGGATTATGATGAATGACTAGTTGAAGGTTATAAATGGAATTATTATTAGATAGATTAGTTTGGGATAAGTTATCAAAATGGCTATGATCAGACTCTACTTCACTATTGATATCATCATTACTAGTCATTGGTGATAGAACTAGAATAAGATATATGGGGTCACCCTAAAGTAGTTTAAATTCAATTCAATATGTTCCTTTGTAATTAATTATAGAAATTGGCTCAAGTGTTGCCTATTGATTTGGCATGAGGCCTCCTCCTTCATAGTCTGATTCTTCATGATCCTATTAGGAATATGATACTTTCTATTTTTATAATAGTTATCTATCTTGTCATTTTATAACCATGATTCATCTCCTTTGATAGGGTTGTGTGCTTGTCTAGAGTCTGGTATGAAAGTGAGAGGTCTTGGAATATGTAGTTTAGATTTGCCCTTTCTTTGTCATTTTATACAAAGTGGTTTGGATTTAATTATTCCAAAGGAATTTGGGTTCTATGAAAGCTTTAAAATATGAAATGTGTCATGGGTCAAATACTCTCCTAGTCCATTAACTAATATGGTATAATGATTGGACATTTTAGGAGGTGATATGTGGGAAAGTGAATCAAGAGTATTAGGGTCAATGTAGTTGGCCTATGGTAAATCAATAAGTATGTCTTTCCCTTTGTCCTATTTGGTAATTATATTATTTCCAAAATGATAATTATAGCTCTTAAACTTGGCCTTGAGATGTTTTCAATGTTCATATTGATGCAAATCTCTTGGAATACTAACCTCCATCCCTGAATGGGAGAACTTGATACATTGGTGTAAAGTTGATGGGACCACACAAATCTCATGTAACCAAGGTCTACCCAAAAGCATATTATATGACAATTCAAGATATAACACATGGAAAAGTGTATAACGAGTCAAGGGCCCAATAATAAATAACAAGCTAATGGTGCTTTTTTATTCTTATTCTTCATTATTGTCAGATTCAATGGTGATTGTTTTTACTTGGAGATTGGTTATCATGTACTTGAGAAGATTGATGAGATTTAGAGACACAATATTTACACTTGATCCATTATCTATGAGGACACATTTCACTTTGTGCCTCTTTATGTAAACTTCAATAAATAATGGATTATTATGAAGTGGGCCAAAACATGACATATTACTTTGGTTGAAGGTTACTTTTTGGGCTGGAGTGAAATGTATAACCAAATATTGAAAATTTTTAGGGGATATGCCATTTGGAACTTTGGATTAACCAAATAACTTTATCAAGATGTTTTTGTGGACAGTAGACATATGTAACAAATCTAAAATGGATATTTGTGCTAGCATATTTTATAATTACTACACAATGTCAAACATATTTTCTTAGACAATGGTAAATGGCTTTTTCTGAGGTAGAATGACTATTTGGATGATGGGTAAAGTGGAATATGGTTGTGGGCTTGGTATGGTAATATTTGACTATCGAGTTATGATTGAACAATCAGGATTAGATATAAGACCGTTGTTTCTAAAAAATGATGGTGGAGGGGGACTAAATAGGATAAGTCTTAATTAGAAATGTACTCGTGTATGGTCATGAGCTAATGATGAGTTATTAGTATAAGGTCCTAACATGGGAATCCTTGCTTGTTGGTTAGCTTGTGTATAGTCCTAGGTCAAGAAAATATTACTAGAATGGTTTGGTTGATTTGGTATGATTAGAAATGATCTTGTATGATTAGTACTTGGTATAAGATAAATGGAAATGGTGTAAATATGACCACCTACAATATGGAATACAACTAAGTTTTAGTCATGTGCAATTGCATGGTAGCTATGTTGGTTGTTGTCATTGTTTTAACCTTGGTTTTGTCCATTATTTTGATGTTGTTAGTTCTAATATTGGTTTTATTGACTCTATTAGTTCAGCCTTGATTGTTGATATTTTTATTGTTGATGTTACATTGGCCATTGTTATTATTATTGTTGATTGTTATGTTGGCGATAATGGTTTTGATAAATACCAAGGCTTTGATTAAAGATAGAAGATCCATGATCCAATGTGATCTCTCCATTTTACGACATATTCTAAATTATATGTCTAATTTACACACACCACTACAAATTATGACCATTGACCTAATGAAAATCAAAGAATTATTCTTGCCTATACCAATCTGACATGTCAACACCCTCACAAACATACTCTTTTAGAATAGGCTATCTAATCAAGTTAGCTACTATGATCTTGTAAAAGATTGATTCAATGGGCTCTCCAAGGTTAGTAAAAACATGATGAGTAGGTACATTTATCCTTGGAGAAGGAGGGTTTTGCAAAGGCATAAATTACTATGTTTATTGCATTTGCTATGCTAGTCTAGGTTATTACACTTAATGCATATGCTATGGCTATTGAAAAGGTTATTGGTTAGGAATAAGTTGGAAAGGTGGTGGAGGTTGAGTAGATGGTGTTTATATTATTTGTACATGTCATGACTCTATTACTCTATTTATTACAACATTCTTATTAAGATTAAATTGCTTGGTTATGTCATTGTTATTAGCCTGTGCTGGTTGAGATGCTCACACTTGGACTAGATGTTGATTTTGGCCATTATTTTGATTTTGGTTCTAGTTTGATTTGATGAGGCTAGTTTAATGATTCCTTTATTAATGAGGGATCTTTATATCACCAAACCTTTATTAATGATTTCCTTTAAGTGTATGTGCACACTGCAACTCCAGATTGTAAGCTATTTATCTATGTAGATTTTTGGTAAACATAGTGGATAATTACTTGTCTAGTAGACTATGGGTAAATTAGTTTTTAAGCGATCTCCATCATTGTATGTAGTTTTCAAAGCTTTCACCTAGTTTATATTTTGCTTTCATTAAATCTACCAATGAAATCTCATGATCGATATTGTAAGAGAAGTGTTGCATGAACTTGTCTGAAAGATTATCCAAATCAAAAAATGAATTCTTTGGTAACTTTAGGAACAATTCCAAGGATTGTATAACTAGACTCTTAGAAACAATAACAAGTATATGTCACTATAGGCCACTAGTTGGCATGTAACAAAGAATTCCATCAGATAAGCCTTGGGGTCACCTTTCCCCTTGTATTTGTCAAAATTTGGTGGCTCATATCTTAGAGTAAATGGTATCTACAAGTAACTAATGTTGAAAGGGTAAGAACACATGTTGTCCAACTTAAACTTTTTGACTTGTTGCCTAACTTGGATGATGAAAATTATGTCCTTCATTTGTTGTAGCTCTTGTTTGAGGAAACTTGGAAGAATATTGGCCTGAGGTGATGGTTGAACATTCATAAGTGGATTACTTTGATTAAGGTATGATGGAGGTATTTTCTAAGGTATATTAGATTAGATAGGAAATAGACCATGAATATGCATGCAAAGGTTAAGATGTGATTATTGAAATTGCACATATTATAGTGTGATATTCTAGTTGGGATTGGCTCTATAGGTCTGATGTTAGGAATATTGAGGTTGTGATGGTGGAATATGGTTGTATTATTCCTATTGAGGTTGAATAGGGACATGTTGCTGACTAATAATAACTTATTGATTGAGAGGGACTTGTGAACCAAGACCTTATATTTGAACTTATGACACATTATACATGAAAGGAAATTGTTGCCTAATAGGTACTTGAGAAACATTGGAACATATTTATTATAAAAATCCTTATTGGGAAGTGGATAGAAGTAAGATATTTGGAATTTTTTGCTTACCACTATTAGTACACTACTGGTTAGACATTATTTGGTTTTGAAATGGCATGTTAGTCTATAATGAAAGAGGTATGTTCATCACTACCTGATGAGGTGTAACATTAGTTGCCCTTTGTTGAGGTGGTGATTTGTTTTGCCTCTATTGTGTGGGTTGATTGGATGATGATTGATATTTTGGAATATTAGTAGTCATCTATTGGGGTGGAGTAATATTCATCACATTTTATTGTGGCATGGCACTAGTTGTTAGCTAACTATTTAATCATTTTTATTGGGTGCTAGAAGTAGTTGGTTCAGGATTAGAGGTATATGGTTGAATTTGGGATGCAGAAACTCCTACTCGAGTTTTTGAACCAATAATGGTGCTATTTAAAGTCACATTTTTTTGTCTTTTTGTTTGTGTTAAAACCACTTTGGTCTAGATTAGACGTTGCTTGTGCATTGTCCACTATGTTTTTCTCACTATTATACATAGAAGTATAAGATACTTATTCGACAGTTGGGGTGTTGAACATGTTATCTACTAAGTAATTTTGTGTAAATGGGTCTAAAACCTTATTTTATTGACCATTAAATTCCATTAAAACTCATGTTGAAGGAGTTAAATCAATAAGAGGTTTGTTTGGCATGGTCATCTAATTAAAGTCATGTGATAGGTCTAGATATGTCTGGTATGTTTACATTTGAATGAAGTGGTCCTCTATAAGGCCTCTTTTCATGACAATCATATGAGGATATTTATATGGTATTGGTATTATGGCATTAGGGTTACTAGAAGAGGCATGATCATTGTTCTAATAAGACATGTTATAAGGCCCTCTTGATAGATTTTGTAAATTGTCATGCCCTACCTCATAGTTTGATGGTATTGTACCATAATAAGGTTATTTTTTATATATGTTTTCTATAACCATAGGTATACTAGGAAAATATTAGGCCATATGTTCTTGATCTTTCTCTATATAAGGTGGCATATTAACCAAATAATTAGCTAGAGGATCTTGACACTGTTCCCTTATTTTAGTGTTGTATGTGGATATGAGTGTGTCTCCTAAACAACATCATCTCTATAAGGTTCTTGAATAAATTACTCTTGTGTGCTAATATTTCCATATCCTAGATTGTACATAGTTCTAACGCATGTGTAGTGAGCCATGGTCAAATCTATGACAAATGTTTCACAATAAGAGAGGATGAGAGTTATACAAACTTTGAAAATCTATGTCTAAAAAAGACAAAAAATTTAAACTAGATATAACTTGATCTAGCGTGGAGTTTTATCTCCAAAAATTCTATGCAAATACTTGGTAAAAATAGTATAATGTCAAATGTCTAACACTAATTATTTTACACAAACAAGGTCAAGTAAAATGGACTAAAAAAAAGATGCCAAACTCTAATGTCCAAATGTGTTCCAAATAGGTCTAAACTAGGAAATGGAAATGTTTCTAGGTCTTGTGTCCAAATGTGGAGTCAAAATCTAGGCTCAAATAGGCTATGCTAGGACTTTCGGCCAAATGTGGCATCAAAATCTAGACT
This sequence comes from Torreya grandis, assembly GCA_037957365.1. Taxonomy (NCBI): domain Eukaryota; kingdom Viridiplantae; phylum Streptophyta; class Pinopsida; order Cupressales; family Taxaceae; genus Torreya; species Torreya grandis. The sequence continues at coordinate 164,687 of JARHVA010006788.1, read as the reverse complement.
TTAAAATAAACATGATCTGATTGGTATAAAACACTAAACAAAAGGCACTTTGAAGATGGACTGATTCTATCAAACAAAGGCACAAACAATAAAGTTTACAAATTTGAATAATGGATTAACCTAAGTTACATTACCCAAAAAATAAAGATATGTGTATTATCCCCTATTAGTTGAGGCCTAAATAGAAATCAATCAATGTTTGGATCTAAACTTGTAAAAGTTAATAAAAGACTCGACTAAGGTAAACTAGAATTTTATGACAACAAGTTAGGAAAATTTAAACAACATGACTATGCTTAAATAAATATCCAACAATGCATAAATTATTTGGCTCAAATAATGATAATTTGGGATGAGAGACAAGATAAGTCTATTGAAATAATTTGGGTAGTGTAATGATGTTATCACTCCCAAAAGATATGATGATGGTTTGTTTCAAGACTTCATACGGTATGAAACTTGAATTTATTTGGATAGAATAATGTTACCCATTTCAATTAAGTGACACACACAACATTTTGACACAAAAGTTTTCTAAGTTAAAGCAAGGTGTCAAATAGATGGCATAACACCTCCTCAAAAAATGGAGTAATGTTGGACACAAGACTTGTTCATAGTATGGTTTAAACAACAAATTTTTAGTTATAACACACTAAGAAATAAAATAATAAATTACCAAATACAAATAAGTATATCATCATATATCCTATCAAGGTGTGGTAAAGTGGGGTTGACTAAAAATTACAAGTTATGACCATATAGATTGATCCCGTGTTTACACAATTTCATGTTTGCACACAAGAGAAGTAGCACACCAATTAGATCTATGTTAATCAGCTTGTTGTGATAATGTCTTGTCATTTTTAAAACCATTACATCCATCAATTTCTTAGTGTAGTGTAATGTCTTGGTTGATCACACATTTTGGGCCAACTTACCACTAATAGAGATGGTTTAACCACTCAAAATACCATCTCAACAAGGCAATCACAATTTATATACCCCCCATAAAGAGGAGTTAAAGCACTACCAAGATGTGAATCCCTGAGTCAATTCTTCCCTAAAGAAATCACAAGAGGCAATGACACCCCCTTCATAAGACAAACTACATGAAAATTAATTACAAGTAGAAAGATGTTAGGGTTGCTTTTAGATCACCCAATATCATACAGGTTTTGGGGAGAGCCTAGGCAACTTTCTTGATATGCCTTTTACTAGGCACTAAATGTAATTTAAAGGTGCTTTTGATCCCATGAGTTCCCTATAGGGGATGGGGGAGAGCATACATGTGTTATCCTTTTTTCAAAACAAACAATCAACAAACAAGTTTATAAATAATTTGAGTGAAAGTTTGATTTTTAAGCACCAAATTGAATATGACATAATTCTTTACTATCCCCTTGGCTTAAGTGTAAAAATTGAAAGAATATTTGCACAAAGACCAATTTAAGTAAGACCATCTAGTTTGTTTTAAGCCCAAAGTCCAAATATGTAAGATGTATCCTAAGTTTGTTTTAAAACACCAATTTAAAATGTTCAATATTTAAACATGTGTTGCAGACACCAAATTTGAAATGTTTCTAAGACCTAGCATGGTAGATTCATTTTAGGTACCAAATACCAAATGTGTAAGATATAACATGTTCATTTTATACCCAAATTAAAATGTGCAATATTTGATTAATTTCTTTTAAAATCCCAAAATGAAATGTTTGGTTAGTCAAAACAAGAAAATTTAGTGTTCAACTTGATCCCTCAACCTATGATTGTTAGATAATAACCACCTTATTTGAAGCACTTTTTTTTTGGAAAATGATGTTTGATTTTAAGATCTTGGGTTTTTAATTTAGTTCACAAAGTGACCATGGATGGTCAAAAATGATCAGTGCCTATTTAGGCAACCATCACCAATTGGTCTACTAGAATTGTCTCCAATCATAAAGAATCAATGCCAGTTGATTGTCATCAATCACCTATAGACCTAAAGGCAAAACCAAAAAAGATAAACTCATTAAGTTAAGCCTTATCATAAATATCAAGAAAACCTATAAGTTTAAACCAAGTCAATGAATTTAAATGCCTTTGAAACCTAGAAATCACAAATATGAATGATAAAAAGAATCAAAATTCAAGATTTATGAACATTTTTCCAATGCAACCCAACCATAAATGTTTTACATATAATTGGGGTTGATTAAGTATAACCATGGTTATTTTATGCCAACCATTGCTAGTTATACCTTACCATCACTAGTCTCTATGTAGATCCAAGAAATAAACCAAAATCAAATCCGGCCAAAACAAGGTTAAAATATCAATTTTAGAGAGCTTCAAGCATCCAAATGAAGATTTAAAAGTTAAATATTGATGTATTTGGTACATGGGATGTGTTAGATCCCACCAGGCATGCCATTTATGATGCTAATAATTTGAAGATAAAGGGGAACTTCGATCAAGTGTTAGTTTCCATTAAAACAAATGAAATTAAAAACACACTAACAAAGCATAACACCTCCATGCCTATATCATAGGGGGAGCTTGGTGAACAAAAAACAAATGACAAATCTCAACTAAAATGTAAATAAACTTACAATTTTTCCTTACCTTCCTTGAATGCTCCAAATGATGTGTTTGTTGGCTTGCTCAAATTGTGCTCATGAAGTCTTCATCAATGGGGTTTGGATATCTCCATCTCCTATTAGACTCATGGTTGTATTTGATTTTTATTTGATGTATCTTGAAAATGGCTTGGCTTGGATCAATTTTGGCATTATAACATTACATCAATTTTGGCATTATAACATTATAACATTGCTTCATTCCCTAAATCTTGTATTATAACATTACTTTATCCAATCTCTCTAAATGAAGAAGTCTAAGCTTGATTTTATAGGCTTTGAAATCAACTTGAAATGAGTTAAATCCTAACCTTGTTTGGATTAGTTAACCTTAGTATGGTTATAAGGTGTCAAATGGTCATGATTAGCATGGAATAAGCATGGGTGGGATATTTTCCAAAAATGACAACTCGCAAAAGCTAATGATGAAAACCTAGAACATTCATTGATTTTTGAATTTATCTTTTTGATAATTAATTTAATTTATCAAAGATGATTTCAATTAGGATTTGATTAGGATTTTCCTATTAATTAATATATTTTAGGCATTTAAATATTTTTGTGAGATTTTATTTAATTGATTTGGGTAATTACTCTTTTTAATTGATTTTTGGGCCAAATTTATTTAATTACATGTTTTGAAGACAAATTCAATACATTTAGAAATTCTTAGGCTAGATATTCAATGATTGGTAATAATTGTTCTAAATTTGGGTAAAAATCCATTGGTGTCCAATTTTAGATGTATACAATAGGTACAACCAAAATTTAGGAATAATCTTGCAAAGAGGACATTAACACCATTTTCAAGACACTAGGGCCACATGGTGCTATTGTATAACTAGGGTGTTGCTATCTAGGAGAGGATCTAACTCAGGGATCTTGTTGATGACACTCAGACCTGTTTGTAACCCAATTTTTAGCACCCATATCTTTCATGATAGTTATTTTCCATATAAGTCTCTATTTACACATATTTATTACTATTTTTAGAAATCCAAAGTGATTCAAAATCTATAATAAATTAGTGGTTATTTATTGCATATTATTTCATCAATTTAGACAACTCATCCATTTAATGAAATTTAGTATTTACATTAGTAAAATCCTAAAATCTTAAAACATTGGGTGAACCTAACTTATTTTGAAAATTATTAAAAAACCTAGTTTACATTCCAAAAATTTGTGTACTAAATTAGGGTTACATACTTCTATTCTTTTGATTTTTAGCATAACCTAGATCATAAATTCAATCTCATATTAGGGTTTAATTTATTTAAATTTTTTCAAAGCATCCCTAATTTAAAAAACACTAACCCTTTATGTTCTTAGGGATTGTATCCTTATTTTTCCTATTTTCATTAGTTAATTTAAATTTTTTAGATTTCATATATTCTATTTTAGTAGTTATATTCTAATTTGTTTACTATATGCCATATCAAAACCTTATCTCTCTTCTACTAAGAAGAAGTGTTAGACTAGGTGGTAGTCGTATAGAGCATATTCAGATTCCTACTATCCAAGCCTATAACATGGATAAGAGACCTATCATAACTCTATATCTATATCCTTCCCATACTGATTATGTGGATTTAAATGATAATGCATCTAAAGATGAATAATATACCAAGAGAAGATGATATACACATTAAAAATCTATACACTCTCCCTCCACTTAATAGTGATGACATAATTATCAAAAAATATTAGATATTGTATGGATTCAAAGATAAAATTTGGGAATCCCCTTGATCATGCACAAATTCTACAAGCCATATTGGAAATTAAGAACAAAACAAAAAATGGTCAATCTTAAACTCCCCTAGTTAATAACATTATTACACCTATAGTGGGGCCAACTTAGCTAGCACAAACTAAGATTATAATTTAATAACCTTCAGTGATAGATAAACCTTTTATGGCTAGTACCTCCACTCCAAACATACAATCCCTTATGCATGATATTCATACTATACAGTCTAAGGTGTTATATCTTGATAAAGGAGACACTAGGCTATCACATGCCTTGGATTCTAATATTATGTTACATACACATTTAGCACATCACATAGCAAAAAATCCCTTGACATTGAGTTTTATAACACCTAGGCTTAAATTATATGATAACAAGGGTGACCTAGAGCATCATCTAATAGTTTTTCATACATCATGTTTGGACATGTCCAATGATTGGCTTCTCATGAAGTTATTTCCATGTAGTTTAAAGGATTATGCCCTATAATGGTTTTATGATTTACCAAATCAATCTATCACAACATTTAATCCTTTGGTTGACATATTTTTAGCACATTTCTCTATCAACATTAATGACAAGATATCATATGCATAAGTGGCACAATTGAAACAAAAGTCAAATGAGCCTATCACATATTATGTCTTATGATACAAGACTATATTAGCCAAATTGAGTAGCCCCATTGAAGATAGAGATCTTCAGGACATATTTACATAAAGTCTCTTACCAACATTACATGAACCTATCTTATTTAATAAGTTTCCTACATTTGCATATTTATGTCACACAGTCAAAAAAGAGAGGTCAAGCTCCTATTAATGGGAAAACTCATATATACTAATAGATCAAAATCAACTATTAAGAGTTAAAATAAACCTCTATACAAGATAAGGGCCTCTAATAACAAGAGTGTTAAAAATTCCATAGTCAACATAGCTTGAGAACCATCTCCTATATTGGTTTTATCTGCTCCTCAGTATCAAGACTTCACTAACATTCTAGAGTCACTAGCATGGGTTTTAAAATAGCTCTTGTAATATGATGTTATATCTCTCCATCCCATTTAATAGGTTGATAAGACACATCTTACAAAAATATATGATTCTAATGCATTATGTGATTACCACTACACACTAGGTCATACAAAAAATAAATGTCTAACAATAAAGCAAAAGATACAAGATATGATTGAGGTTAATATTATTTATGTGGGCAAACCCACCAAGGCACCAAAATCACAACAAAAAGAATCTAAGGCACTAAATATATTCTCATATCCATTCCTATAACACACAATAAATGGGTTAAGGGGTATATTAGGTGTTCAATACACATGTCAATAACATCCACCACCAGCTTCATATCATACAATTACAGAGGAGGCACATTCATTGCACAACATTATTGACATGTACCATACTATAGTACTACCTATACCACTCATCATATTCTTAGAGATGGAGATTGTTGATGATGAAATAGATTTACATGCACTCTTTATATGATCATACATATATCATCATTCTATCTAAAGTGTTATGGTTGAGAATGGGTCAAGCATAAGCATGTACACTATAACATTTTTGAAACATTTGGGGCACTCAAAATAGGACATATTCCCCACAAACATAGTCATTAGTGGTTTCAATGTTCATGTTTAAATCTTCATTAAGGATATTTTGCTTTCATTATAGGCTATACCATCACATATAGCAATTCAATTTCTAGTAATACCTAGTGTATGTGTGTTTGATATGTTATTGGGTAGGCCATGTTTATAGTAGCTCTGAGCCATCCCATATATAGTAAATAGATGCCTAAAGTACATACACATGAATTAGGTGGTCAAATTTGAGGGTATCCAATATGAGTATAAGTTACCCATCCCACAAGAAATTCTATCATAGTCACCAGTTATAGTTCTATCACCATACTTGATATTTCACACTTATCAGTTATAACTCAAAGTATAGTTATTATGCATACATCATAGATTTCATTAGAGCCACCAATGTAGGTGAGGTATAATACTAATTTATTAACACATATGTATACTCTCTCATTGAGACCATTATTAGAGAGACCCTTACATTAGATATATGCTACAAATTCTAGAGGACCTTCCTCCACTTAGTTTATGCTAAGATCAATATCATTGGGCTCTTGGGGTTCTCATCATAGGTCACCTATGTCATCTACAAATTATTATTCTGCCTTATGTTTTCCTAAGATCCATATAGTTTATAGGGGATCCTAGTTAGTGCCACATATTCATAGCATCACTACATAGGTAGATACAAACATAGATTACTCTGCATAGTATATTATGGGATCATAGTTTCCCTTTCACATAACATGCATAATCATAGTTCCCTTATTTGACATAGGTCATAGTGACAGTAAGTCTCCCATGAGTCTTATTGGTTAGTATGGTTCCTACCTTATTGTACATACTTTCTTCTCTCTTGTTCCTTATACATATTTTATTTTCATTGCATGTACATAGCTTATATCCAAAAAATATAAAAATAATATAACATGAAAAAACACAAAAACATTCAAATATTACTCAAAAAACATAAAATTATTAGATTGTATGCATTGCTATATTTATATTTCTTATATCTACCAGACACTACATATGTTAGTTATCTTAGTATAGTTATTTTTATCATACATACATGTTTCACTTGTTCTTATCGAGTGCTTGTGGATTGCATATATCACTCAAGTCCACTACACTAATCCAGACATATCATCTACCCACTAGGGGCATATACACTAATCCAAGCTTATTCATTTGATACATGTTCCCACTTGGGGGCATCTCATGCATAATTTCTATTACTAGGTTCTATCCTTACATACCTTACATTCTATTTTTTGCATTAATATATCTTGATATTGATTGTTACTACTCATACTTAATTTTTTTTCCAACTATCACTAGTTAGACTTAACATATATACATCCTGGTATTTACATATGTTTTTACTACATCCATACATAATTTCATTTCTAGATTTCCTATTTTAGACTTGATTATCTTTCCTATGCTTCTTTTATTCAAGGACATTTGAATATGCCATTGTTCTTTGGATCTACACCACTTATATTAATATATGCCTTGGAAATGTACCCATGTCCCTTGTGTGTGTTTTATTTATTTTATATGTATAAATTTGAACATGTCATTATATGTGTCTTTAAGCTAACTTGTTTGTTTCTTACATATGTGAACATTTTAACATGTCCTTGCATGTCTTCTATTCTCATATCTAGTGACATGTGCCCATGTCCCTTATATTGTGCCCCCTCAGACTATTTTTTGTGCCTCATGTGTTTTGTATGTATGATTTCTTGTATGTTTCATCACCATGACACTTTTATTTGATTATTACACACATCAATTTTTAATGTCAAGAGGGACTTCATGAATTTACCCTTGTTACTTGGGTGCTATGATGGACATCATGCCCCATCCCCTTAAGTAACTACTCATATTTTTCATTATACACATTCATTAAATCTATTTTGACACCCTTATGTAATTTTAAATACAACATACTTATGCTCATATTATTTTATGTTTTGATGTTATGTTTGCACATTGTATTGGATTATCACGTAGTTATCATACATGATCTAGATAACACATTTTACAGAGCTATTTATTTTAAGAATAGTTTTTACACAAGTAAAAAACCACCCTAAAAAGAGGTGGAATTCACAAGGGTTTGTCATAGATATCAGGCTTCTACATTTCATTCATAGATCATTTTTAGCACACAGGTTCAGTTTTAGAAATTCAAACACAAGTAAAATATAGGAGAAAATAGGGACTCAAAAAGTAATTTAGTCACCTAGATTTTAGACTAGACAAAAATTAACACCTAGATTGGGACACTAGTGTCACATGGTGTTACTATCTAAGACATGGTGCTACTATCTAGTATCCCCAATTTTAGGGTAATTTAGATTATCTAAAATATTACACCAAGTATAGTATGTTCAAATGTTTCTCAGATACACTCACTTAAGCTCAGATTCATATCAGTTACTTAGATTAGGGGCATAGTGCATGGTATGATCATCCCCAAATTTAATTTAGATAGATAGATATAATTATTACACACTCAATATAGAATTAGTAAACTCATATATCATATTGGGGGCATGTGCATGACATATAGTTTCTATATGTTCAATTACAGACAAGTTGATTAGATGGAATTACAAATTTCATGTAATTATTTGTATTATATACACTTGATATCATATTCCAAGTTGTCACCAATTTCATTCCTTAATCCATCTATAGTGGTTGGCATTTTTGAGTGTCTAAGAACTGCTTAATGTACTCGAGTGGCTATGGAGTTGATATACATAGTTATATATACCTAGTTAGACATTTTAAGCACTTTATGCATTTTAATTTTAGATGCATCTACTAGAAAAAAGTGGGAAATGATGGATTAATAGCCTACTTTATTTTTAGAGTCACCCAGATGATAGTTTTAGACACACTTATAGTCTAATCTAAGATATTCGTAGGTCATGATCCACTAAGTAGGTGTGAGAAATGATGGAGTCAAAACTGGGTTGAGTTATCAAACCACACACAAATGAGGATTGTGTAATCTATCATCTTAGTCCAAGTTATTCAAAAATTTGAATACCATATACATGCACACACATAGGTTATCACCAGTTTTATGAATTGGTTCACATACCCAATGAGGTGTATTCATTCCTTTCCTTTTTCCTATCTCTTTACTCATTTATACTCAATTACTTTATTGAACATAGTATTTTGGTTTTGATATTTATTAATTAGGAATGATTCATGTAGGTTTCATTATAGGTCATGATTTGAATTATTCTTCACTTATGCAGACCTAGCTTCACATACTCAAACTCAGCTATATCAGATTCACTTCCTCTCTTATTCCAAGTATGCTTCTTTTCATTTATACTAATCATTTCACTTTAATGAATTTATAAAATAAAGGGGGGGAAATTTAATCACCTAAAAGTGGCATTTGGATGCTAAGAGTGTTTCTTGAGATAAAATATTCTGAACTTATCCATAGACCTATCCTAGAGCCTTTATCACACTTTTCTAGCCATCTACAGACCACAAACATCTCTAGTCAGCCAAAACACTATCTTGTACCTACATTTCAAGATCCTAGAATTTCATTCCCAATAAATTGTTAGCTAGACACTATCACCACATTAAGAACACTAGAGCCACATGGTGCTAGTGTCCCTAACATGGTGCTATTATCCCCAATATGGTGATATTGTCCCCAACATGGTGCTAGTGTTCCTTTATTTAACTCTTTGAAATAGATATATTTTCAAATGTGTAACCTTCCTAATGTCAAAATAAGCACATTTTATTATCCACAAAAGATAAAAAAACCCTATAAATAAAATATTATTATATCTCTATCTGCTAGATGGAAAATAGATATAAAAATCCTATTCAAACAATAAACAAGTTGATTAAAGTCAAGATTATTAATCCCTATTCTACCCTACTTCTACATACTACCATCTATAACTACCCTAAGCCCATATTTCCAAGATTTCCAATCTAAAACACACTCAAGGCATTAAATATCACTATCATTATATCATTCACTTACACTTACACCAAGCACTAGGTGGGAGAACTACATTTGGCTTGATCCATCCCCGAGGTATGGTAAGTATGAAACTCTCTTCATAATAGGGTGTTAAGGATGTCCAACCTATCATACTCTTTCTTACTAATGAACACACCTTTTAAAATCATGCCATACTTTCAAGGAGTATTATTGTTTGTAACTTAAATTAGTTTTTATAGGCACAATACATAGTTCTATATTTTGTGCATATAGGAATAGAACCTAGAAATATAAGTGTAAGTACACCTAAATTTTAAGAAAAGTCTTACAAAAAGGACACTAGCACCATTTTTAGGATACTAGAGCCATATCATGCTACTTTTCAAGTGGTTATCTATTGTCCAAGATAGGATATGACTCAAGTATCCTATTGATGACACTCAAACCTATTTATAACCCAATTTTAGCACCTAGATCTTATACGATAGTTATATTCTAGATAAGTCTCTATTTACATATATTTATTACTATTTTTATAAATCCAAAGAAAGTCAAATTATGTAATAAATTTGTGATTATTTATTTCATATTATTTCACTAATTTAGAAAACGTATCCCTTTAATCATACTTAGTATATACATTAGTAAAACCCTAAAATTTTAAAACATAGTAATTTAATTATGCTAGTGTTAGCTTACAACTAGAAAAATATATAGGATGGTAAAGCTTCCCCTTTCCAAGTTGTGAAAGGATGAAACCCACTATCATGATAAAAACATTGACATGTACATAAAATGTTGTCATCTAGTTTAGGAAGTGGAGGATGGGTGTAGTTACCAATTTTTCCTTCAAGGTATTAAATTATTGTTGATGTCTTTTAGTCCAAAGAAAGAGGCCATTTTTTTAAATTAATTATTGTAAAGGAGCTACTATGTTAGCATAACTATGAATAAACTTATGATAAAATCCTATGTGACCAAGGAAGGTGGGGACCTCTCACTGAGTGGTTGTGGTTGAGATTTGAATAATAACCACAAACTTGATCAGATCCATGAGTAGTCCATCCTAAAAAATGATGTGTTATAAAAAAATACCAAAAATTGTGTAAAAGGTACACTTTTTAAGGTTCAAGGAAATATGAAGTTTCCAAAATCACTTGAGCATGAGGTGTAACAACCCCATTGGGTTTAACTAGAGTTAAGTATAAAAAACTACACTAAATTAACAAATTCTATTATGTTAAAAAATATAGTAGTGATATTTAAATAAATACATTAATTTATGGATAACCACAACCAAAGGGTTAGAGTTAATCTATTTAGAAAATGATCACATAAAAAAGTATAAATATTATTTTTAAAATAAATCCATGTATATTATTCATAAATGTGGATTTAAAAATTTAGCCACTATTGATACAAAAACATCTAAATTGATACAAAACTATAGCCAACTAATGTAATGATTAAATATCACCAAAAGGTACCATTTTTACATAATACATGGTTTCATAATATTTTACAATTACACAATATTTCAAAAAATATATGAGTCTCAATGAACTCGATTACATCCATAAATAATTAGGAGTATAGACTCTATCAATTGACTATTAGAGGGGAGGGAGAACAATACTCAAGTGCTTTCCACACTAACCTCAGACAATAAATCCCTCGTACAATATCCCAAATAGGTAATGACCCTCCCTTCATAGATGGGAAGATGATGATAGTGCAAATATTAATAATTGTCAACTAGAACCCATGTGTTATAAGATAAATGATAAATGCAACATATCATAAAGAAAACTATTCTAACATGATATCATGAAAAACATGTAAACTAAATCAAACAAGTGAATTGACAATGCTATAACTATAAAAATTACTTTGGATAAAGTTTTAAATATAGTTTTATAATTTAAAATTAATCAAATTCACTCACACAACTCAATGGATTACCATTAATTTATCTATTAGTGACACTAATACAGTACATGAATTCTATCTCACCTACTTATTCAATGTCATTAATAACATATTGTTTCATAAATATAAGATACTAAAATCAACCAATTCCATTAAGATTTTTCCATACTAAATGCCAAAACATGTACAAGTATAAGAAAATCTCATAAATACATATAGTTTGTCATATGCATTATAATATTACAAAGTAACTACTATTATTTATAACTTAAGAACTACTAGTTTTTCCATTAAACTAAATTTCAAGACAACATACTATAACAAGTAAAATCAAGTAGCATAAATCATTTTTCTAATCTGTATATGCATGTTTATCTCTAAATGTCTTTCATCTCTCAAAATTATTTTATTATTACATCATTTAACTATTGATTTCCATTATCAGTTATGCACCATAAATCCATCCACGTAATTAAAATAAGGTTTAATATGTGATAAACTAAGACACCATGTAAGGCATATCTATAGGTTTCCTTATTAAGTTTTACCTCTTTAAATATAATAAAAAAAATGTATTCATTCAACCATTTCCATGAAAAATACTTAGTCATCCATCTATATAAATATATGGATATAAATATTACTCAGATTAAGAATATCTCATCTTTATATTTTGAGTATCATAGTTATATGTATATATATGAGTGTGTGTGTGTAGACACACACACACACACACACACACACTAGATTTAATTTGACATATTAATCATAATCAAACTAATTCTTACCAAAATCATACGAAGAATTAAACTTGGTAATATGACTAAAATGTATACTCAAACATCTAGCAGTCATCATTTAAAACTAGAATAATTTGTACATAATATAAGTGTAGTCATGTAGATATACTCATAGATGATATCATGTATATGAGTGTGTGTGTGTGTGTGTGTGTGTGTGTGTGTGTGTGTGTGTGTGTGTGTGTACTTACAGGGTAGATAAAACTCATTCCTCAACCTATAATGTGTATATATAACCATATATACAAAGAGTCATAATTCATAGATATTTTGACATTTTAAAAATAATCATGCTTAGTCAACTTTAGTTCAGGATTTTAGATATTAAAAACCATATATACCTTTTCAAATATAGCTAACCAAAATACAAGTTTAATCATTATAATAAAATCAATTAATTCCAAATAATAGTCATTGATTTTTAAAGAATTCAAGTCCCTTTTACATAACAATGCATTTTCTATCAACTGATATCCTAAAATTTTATTTGTAAATCATCTATTAATAAATGTGTTATATAAAAAAGACATTAATTACCTTATAATGCATGTTATAATGATGACCAAAATCCTTATCAAACATAGTTTTAGATAAGACAACTATATGTTGGTGTAGGATATTACTTTCCTACTCTAGTTGGAGTAGAAATAATTAACTTTTCTCTAAGCATTTAATATTCTTAGTGTGATTTTTTTTACCCATTAAATGATGGGAAAACTTGTAAAAACTATAGATTTTGATTGGTAACTCAAAATTGAGTGCAATTTTTTTCAAAAGTATATGTTTTTTATGCCTGATCTATTGGTGTCATTCATTTTGTAAAAATATACTAAAGTGTAAAGTGCCAAATTTGAAGGGGGGATATACAATAACCATGGGGGTGTGCTTACAAATATTTTGGCATCACTTCATCCAATCAATAGTATAGGGGGTTTTTTTATTTAGCCTTGTATACCTTCATGCATTTATGTGCTCTATTTTGAGCACCTTTTCACTTTTTTAGTTGATTGTCTCTTTCATCACCACCATGGGCCATCATCTTTGAGAGACCCTATCTATATTTTTGGAACCACTATTTTGATAGTTAACAGTCTCCCATAACTTGAAGTGTAGTTATTATAGTGAATTCTCATGTCATCTTATCTTTTTAGATAGTTCAATAGTCTCTTTCAACATGATATGGAGCTATTCTGGTACATACAATGTTATTTTATTCATTATTTAAGTAGTGGATTTAGACCACTTGTGTAGACATTTTTCCTCCACTCCACCCATTTAGAATTATGGGGGGTGTGTTTAGTCAGCAATATGGGAGGGTGTAGTGTACATTTTAATTTGTAGGTGTTAAGAATTCCTTACACATGCAATGCTCTTTTTCACTTTCATCACCACTAACAGTCTTCTTGATTGAAGCTATTCTGGTGAAGCCTAATGTCATTTGTTTTTGTTATCAAGTAATGGATTCAGACCACTCATAAAAATTGAGTTATTTTATGACTTTTAAGTAATTGGAGTGTGGACTGCTTTAGCATCATCTTTGGGAGGATTTCTATCTCTCTTTTTCTTTTCTCTCTTTGGGGGGGGTAGTTTTTCCTATGAGTTTTTTTTCTTTTTTATCCACTTTATGAGATTTATATGTATATTTTACACTTTATTGAGTGTTTTATGGATTTTTCCTTTGTACATTGGTATCTTATTCATGAATTTTATTTATTGAAACCCATATGAATTTTTTTTACTTAACTCCATGTCCTTATTAGTGATTCCTATAATGACACTAGTGTGGTATCCCCACCAGTGACACTAGTGTGGTAGCCCCACCAGTCTTTTTTCTCACTTCTCACAATCTTATTGGAGGGTGTTCAAGAAATGATTCCTTAGGTTTATAACTCTACCCAATATTTTGGAGCACAATTATCATAGGGAAATGTACACCAATGAAACCAGTAGGGCATCCCCTTTGGTCTTTTTTATCACTTCTCACCATCTTTTTGGAGGGTGTTCAAGCAATGATTCCTTAGTTTTATCACTCTACCTATTATTTTAGAACAAAATTTTCATTGATTCTCATATTCAATACCATTCCTACTTTCACTTAGCAATTATAATGACTCAAGATCCATGTAGTCTATAAATATGGATTAGAATCCATATGGAAATTTGGATTCACACTACATCCTTTATTATACCAACCTAAGCTACACTTAATGGGGTATTGGTGTAGGATATTACTTTCCTACTCTTTGGCTTACTTAGGTGTTATTTCATTGGAGATGTTTATCTCACATTTATGAGGATGATGGGTTTATGTCTTACTTTCACTGATATTGGGGAAGTTAGTCTCACATGCATGGGATGGTTAAGATTCTCCTATCTTCTACCTATTTATACATATTTATTTGAAACTATTTGATATAGAATAGAATAGAATAACAATTGGTTTTTTCTTAGTTGATTTATTCTTAGTGTGCAATGATGAAGCTTTCATGGTTGTAGTAATGGTCTCTTTGAGGGATCTTGGTTGAAGAGTTTTGTCAACTCTTTCACTATATATAAATCTTGACCTCATATTTAAAACCACAAAATAAGGTTAAGGTAATGTATAAACATAAAAATCAATCATAACTAATATGCAAAAAACATAATGACAAATAAATGTAAACTCCAATTTCATATAAAATCAGCTAACAACTATCAAACAACCTGTACCCTATGTGGTGTGTGTAGGGTTCTCATTTAAATTATTTCATCTGCCACTTATCTCCATCTAATCTACCCTCTCTAGTGATACTCTCCCTCCATCATCATCTAAGGGGTGAACTCTATCCTACATCTACCTTAGAATAATAAAGGTAATTAGTTTGTATAATGATAAAATCCATAAATAATATTGTATTTAACTGAACAATCATGATCATAATGTATAATAACACACAAGTACAACTAATGTAACAAATCAAAGTAAGTAATATATATTCATCAATAATTAGTATATAATAATCCATCTTACTAAATAGTAAATTAACCATAGAATCCATAATTCAATAGGTTAACTAGTCTAGAGTAGGATCCAAGATGTAATATCCTTCCCCCTAAATTTGGTCATCATCCTAATGACTCTTGTTTCCTATAAATTTTTTGAAAATAAACATTATGTAAAAAAGAATTAAATAGTATATAGTAAAATACTAAGTAAATATATATATATATATATATATATATATATATATATATATATATATATATATATATATATATATATATATATATATATATATACACACACACACTTAGTATTTTACTATATACTATTTAATTCTTTTTTACATAATGTTTATTTTCAGAATTTTTATAGGAAACAAGAGTCACTCTTGTTTCCTATAAAAATTCTGAAAATAAACATTATGTAAAAAAGAATTAAATAGTATATAGTAAAATACTAAGTGTGTGTGTGTGTGTGTGTGTGTGTGTGTGTGTGTGTGTGTGTGTGTGTGTATATATATATATATATATATATTTACTTAGTATTTTACTATATACTATTTAATTCTTTTTTACATAATGTTTATTTTCAAAATTTTTATAGGAAACAAGAGTCATTAGGATGATGACCAAATTTAGGGGGAAGGATGTTACATCTTGGATCCTACTCTAGACTAGTTAACCTATTGATTTATGGATTCTATGGTTAATTTACTATTTAGTAAGATGGATTATTATATACTAATTATTGATGAATATATATTACTTACTTTAATTTGTTACATTAGTTGTACTTGTGTGTTATTATACATTATGATCATGATTGTTCAGTTAAATACAATATTATTTATGGATTTTATCACTATACAAACTAATTACCTTTATTATTCTAAGGTAGATGTAAGATAGAGTTCATCCCTTAGATGATGATGGAGGGAGAGTATCACTAGAGAGGGTAGATTAGATGGAGATAAGTGGTAGATGAAATTATATATATATATATATAACTCATCAAAATCTTCCTAAGTGGCACTATCTTCAGAATATTGGTCCCACTGGAACTTGCATTAAGACACATATCTATTATGCAAACTAAGATTTCAACAGTTAATTATTCTAAATGGTTCTATTGTGACCACCCCAGGATCTAGAACCTACAAAGCATTCCAATCCAATACATGAGAAGGATTAGCTACATACTTTTTAAGATAGGACACATGGGATACATAATACAAGAGAAATAGAACTAGTGGCAAATCAAGTCTATGCACTACAAGTTTGATCACTTCCAAGAAATCAAAGGGTCCCACATATCTTGGTGAAAGTCTCATTGATTTACCAAAATTAATAGATATTTTTTGAGGCTTAACCCACATAAAGACTTTAGCACCAACAAAAAAGTTTTCTTCATATTATTTTCAAATCAACATAACTTTTATGTCTATCATTGGCCTCAGCCAACCTTTGCCTAATTATTCTAACTTGATCTTCCATCTCCACAAGCATTTTAGGTCCAAAGACTACCATGTCTTCTAGGTTTTCCCAACTAATAGGTGTTCTACACCTTCTTCTATACAATGCCTCAAATGGATCCATTTTCAATGCTTATTGGTATGACTTGTTATAAACAAACTCAACCAATGGAAGGTGCTCCTCCCCTTGTATTTCTAATCCATGCAATACATTTCAAGGATATCTTATAAAGATTTTTTAACTCTCTCTCTATTTGTCCATCTATTTTTGAATTATATGTCATACTAAAATTCAACTATGTACCCAATACTAAATTTAGAGTCAACTAAAACCTATATGTCATTCTTGGATCTTGATTATATATGATATTCTATATAAACTCATGTAGTTTGTACACCTCTTTCACAAATATTTTTACAAGAATTAGTGCATCATCAGTCAAATTACTTGGTATGAAGTGAGGTACCTTAGTTAGTTTGTTAACTATAAACAAAATCTTGTCATGTTAATTATGTGATAATTACAAACCTTGGACAAAGTCCATACTAATTGCCTACCACTTCTATTCGTGTATATCATGAGGATATAACAATCCTTCTAGATGTATATGTTTAGCCTTCACACACTAAAAATATAAATAATGAGACATAAAACCCATTACATCCATTTTTATTCCTTTTCATAAATAGAGATGTCATGGCTCAGCCATGAGCTTAGTCACTCTAGGATGACCTGAATAAGGGGCATTGTGTAATTTTTTTCACACTTAGTCCTTAGATTCTCTCTATCAGGTACATAACTTATATCATTATACCTTAAAGACCACCATTATCCAACTTAAATCCCTTAAACTTAGGGTTATGATCATCCTCTAACAAATATTTCTTAACCTAATCATATAATTCATCTCCAAGGAAGAATTTAATTACCTAGTCATGAAAAGTACTCCTAATAGTAGCCAAGGATGTTATGTACCTTCTACGACTTAGGGTATATACAAATATATTTTCCTTGTCCTTGATGTAATTTATATCAAAATCATAATCAAATAAAAATTATAACTAATGTCTCTATCATGTATTTAGGTTCAATTGGGTGAAGATACACTTGAGCCCCAAGTTTTCAGTCTTGAACTCAAATGGTTTCCCCACTAGATAATGCCTCCAAAATTACAAGGCATGCACTATTGCAATAGGTTATATATCATGAGGGGCATAATTCACCTCATAAGGCTTAAGCATTCAAGATTTATATGCTACAACTAATCCATCTTGCATAATGACTCCTCCAAGACCATCCTTAGATGTATTTGTAATCACTGAGAACTAACCATTAAGATCAAGAACTATTAATACAAGTTTAGAGGTGAGCCTACTTTTTAACTTTATAAAGGATTTTTTGCATTTATCTGACCTGACAAAACACTAATTCTTTCATTGAAGAGAGGTAATTGGGTTAGATATTTTCAAGAAATTTGAATTAAATTTCCTATAATAACCTACTAATCCTATATAACTCTTAACTTCATGCACATTTTTAGGTGTTGGCCTCTCCATTATGGCTCTTATCCTTGAAATATCAAGTGAAATTCTATCTACATAGATAATGTCTCCCAAATATTACACTTTCCTCTATATTAATTCACATTTGGGCAACTTACCATATAATTTGTGCTTTTGTAAACACTGCAAAGCTAATTCTAGATATTGTAGATGTTCTTCCTCATTTTTATAATAAATGAGGATATCATCCAAAAAACTAACACAAAGTAGTCTAGAAAATCCCTAAACACATCATTCATGATATTCATGAATGATACTAGAGCATTTGTTAACCTAAAAAGAAGCACTATAAATTCATAGTGCCCATACTGAGTTCTAAATGTTGTTATGGGAATATCATCTTCTTAGATTCTCAATTGACTATATCCTGCTTGAAGATCAATTTTAGAGAAAATTATTTCCCCTTACATTTAATCAAAGATATCATCAATGTGAGGTAATGGATACATGTTCTTGATTTTTTCCTTTTTCAACATCTTATAATCAATACATAGGTGAATATTACCATCCTTCTTGATGAATATGACTCTTGCACCCCATGGTGATACACTTGGTCAAATCAACCCTTTCGATAACAATTCTTGTAGCTGAGCTTTCACCTCAACTAATTTTATAATTATCATCATGTAAGGTACCTTAGACTAATGTTTAGATCTAGGTCTTATTTCTATCAAGAAATTAAACTCATGTTTGGTTGGTAATCCTAGTAGTTCCTATAGAAACACATCCTAAAAGTTCCTAAGAAAAGGATAATCCTCAATGGATGGTTCCTTAAATTCATCCATTTCATTTATTTTAACAATAAATGCCTAACATACTTTATTCTAAGCCTTATTGAGATAAATTATGGATATATACCTAAGTTTTAACTCTCTTTTCTCACCTTGAATCTGATTCTAATTTCAAAAATCATCCTCACATTCTACCTGTTGACCAATTTTTCACTCACAGGCCAAAATTATTCACCTTCTTATTCAAAGGTAGTTGTTCCAGGGTGCACAAGTTCAAGCCAGTGGTTCTTCATTTGGTTCAGTCTTTTATTTAGCCTCTTGGTTCTCAGGCACTTGTTTCATCTTTAAAGTTTAAGCGCCCTAGTGGAGGGCAGGTACTTCATATATTTTAAAGGGAACGGGTGGTTCTCTTTTGTTCTTTTTCCATTTTATTCAGACTTGTTCAAGTTTTGTTCAAGATTTTAAAAAGCCTCAAATTCCTTCTGGATTTTGCTCGAAGGAATTCCTTCAAACAAAAGTTTGAAGGAATTCGAGCTGCTTCTACAAAGACTAAGGTGGAGTGAGGAGACAAATTTCCACAGACTTTTTGTCCATAGGAAAATGCCTACAGACAAAGTCCACAAAATTTCAAAGCAAGGCCACACTCAAGTGGACCCGGGCTTTTTCACCTGTGGAAATTGTCTGTGGACAATTTGTTCATGGGAGCCTGGGAAAAAGTTTGAAGGGCCAAATAAATACCCGCCGAAGGACCTGAAGGGAAAGTGCCCTTATGAGGGACTTCCAGCAAAGTGGCAAAGGGCTTTTCCAAGGGGTCGTTCGAAGGATCAAAGTGACCAGACAGTTAAAATCCAAAGGACCTGCTGAGGAAAATAACAAAAGAAGATGCCCGCAAAGAACTAACAAAGGATCCGATAGTGATGCCACATGCACCCGATGATGTCCTGATGGCCATCAAATTTAGCATAATGGTTTAGCCATTAAATTTCAAACAATGACACTCAAAAATTTGTCAATTTCAAGAAGATGGAATGTCTATTGGTTTTCAAAGCATGACGGCCGAGGAGGCGTCAGATTTGGTGAAATAAGAATAGTCATTCCTTTTCAAAGCATAAGAAGAATGCTGGCCAAGAAGGAGCCAGAATGTAGCAACCCACCAGTATGTCCACCCAAGGAGCCAAGTAGCTAGAAAAGACAAATTCTAAGTGACAAGCAGAGATGACAAGGTAGGGAGTA
Organism: Torreya grandis; assembly: GCA_037957365.1. Classification (NCBI taxonomy): domain Eukaryota; kingdom Viridiplantae; phylum Streptophyta; class Pinopsida; order Cupressales; family Taxaceae; genus Torreya; species Torreya grandis. The sequence goes on along the minus strand of JARHVA010006788.1, from coordinate 143,988 downwards.
GTCAAGCAGTCCAAGTGACATAAACAAAGCAATTTATTGCCTGATGGCATGAACAACAAATGGATAGAATGACAAGCAAGGAATGAGTGGGCAGTTTGTCCAATTGGCACTAATTGAAGAAGCGACTTCGGCAGGTGAGATTGTGCCAACAAGTAATCATTTGGGATGCAAGTAGTTGACAATGCAACAACCGATTTCTCCATTTGTATTTATTGAAAGGCAAACTGTGTAAGTTACCTAAGCAAGAAATGTAGGTCTCAAGCAGGGAAAATGAATAGCTCATTAATATTTTGAGTGACTTGTTTTCTTTCCAAGAGGGACACATATGCTGCTTGTAAAAGTAGGAATGCCAAATGGGCCTCTTCGCTTCTCATATATATTTGGAACTTGTTCATTTGTAAGGATCTTTTCACAATTTTACAAAAGTGTAGCTCTGTTGAAATTTCCACCTAAATCTAAAAACACAGTTTTACCTCTTCTTGGATAGATATCCTGAGTATGTCTTGAGTGTTAATTTGTGTTTAGTCATTGTCTTTGATGCTGTCATAGGTTCAACATCAACCCACCAGCTATCTATAAGGCACCATCTGTAGCTGATAGGAGAAGAGTTCTACTTTGGAGTGTAGAATACAGGGGATCATCCATAGAGTGCTTCTCACAACACCTTTAGTGAACCTCCTATTTTTTATCTTTCATTTTTACCTCCCTGTTAGGTTCACAAATTGTTTCTTTTACCAAGGATAAAACGTATAAGTGTGTTGCTTGATTTTGAGAGTGGGTGTGAGAAGGTCATCTTGTTTTGGTGTATCACCTCCTTAGAGTAGTTCATTTTCTTGTATTTTCTTCTCCCTTTTCATTCCCCCAGTTTATATAGCTATACATATATCTATATATGCCTGTATTTTGCACTTGTTGAAACAAACTTGATACATCAAAGGGAACTAGCCCTTAACTAGAGACTCTCCTCTCCTGCTTCACCATCCCATAGGTGAGAGAGGAGTTTCCATGTTGTGAGAAGGCAGGGATTTGTTTTCCTACCACTGGGTGCAAATCTTCAACGTCAATAGTTCTGGCATGCCCGATGGGACCCAGTTATAACTGAGTAAAGTTCAGGATTGATGCTAGTCCTGCTATATCATTTTAAAGTTTTCCAGCATTTGGTGACTCTACTGGTAAGAATTTTAGTTCTATTTTAAGACCAATCGCTTAACTTTCTATGCCTCAGGTCACAATAAGGTCTAATTCAAGAGGGGTCCCTTTTGATTTCATTGAACTACCTTTAAACTCTGCTAAAAGGCTAAGGTTCAAAATAACTCACCCTTATCCAAAAATTAATCCTCTTAGACCTATTATAAGGAACGCCAACCTAGCCCAGTGATAGTTACAACTATTCCCAGCCATGGCATTGCCTTTTACAGCCTTTCATGGTCAGAGCCCCTTAAATCTCCCATAATATGATCCAATTCCAGGAACATCTCTAAAAATGTGCCTTCTTTCGATGGAGTGGGGCCAATTACCATTATAGAGCACATTAGGAATATTTCCAACCTCTGCAATATCCACAATATAATAAAATAAAATATTGCCATCAAATTGTTGGCGCTATCTCTAAAAGGCAAGGCTCTTGACTGGTATGAGACCTTGCCTGTGAATTCCATACATTCTTAGAATGAATTGGGCACTCAGTTAATAGATCATTTTGTGGAAAAAAGTGATGACCTCTCACTTGCTGAGTAGTTAACAACAATTAAGAGAGCTCCACATGAGTATATGCAAGACTTCAACACATGTTTTCAAAAGACTTGGGATAGAATTCCCATCTTGGTAAGGCTGACTCTTAGTTACACTTTTTTGTACTATTTAAAGGCATTAAATAGTGATATTGCTATGATGATCCAATCTATGGGAGGACATATACTACCAGCTGCTTATGACATTGCCATAGAGGCTGAAAATTGCTTGGTCCAAACCAGGAAAATTGCCCCTAGGTCTCACATGCCACTTTTCCCAAAATTGCTGCCCTCAATTTAGGTTGTTGCTCCCATAATTGCTCCCCTACCTATCATTGAGAAGCTAGTTGCTACTTTGTCCAATGAGCTTCACGAAGTTAAAATCCTATTGCAAAGCATATCAAATGAATTTATTTCCCTTAAAAGGTAGCAAGCTCAAAACAACAGGGCAAACCAGGGTTATCAACATTATGGTCAAGCCCCTAGACCCCCTTTCAAAATTATAACCAAGGTCAAGCACATCTCACTATAACCAGGCCATTTCAAAATTTCAACACTGGTCCTTCTTCGTCATCTAAGGCCATGGTACCTATTCAAAACAACTTAGTACAAGAGCAGCCAAACTGTTCGACCATGGGATATGGTCAATAATAGGCCATCTACACAAATGAGGTGATAAACTATTTTTAGAATGCAGACAACCAAACATCTACTCAATCTCAAGCCTTTGAGCTTTCAATGCAACCCAGCATGAGTAACAATCAGGCCCAGCCTATTTCTACCCTGATGAATCATTTGGAAGGGGAATTTCATTCAATAAATTATGTGGGCAATGTAGACAGTCAGGTCAATTGTGTTGCAGCCAATATGAGGTTCAAGAGAAGGGCAATGGGAGAAGTCCAGGCCACCACCTAGGTAGTAGTAGTAGCACCTCCTCCATCACACTCTAATGTAGCCCCAAACTTCAGGCAGCCGCCTTTACCTTCAGCCCCTCAGCCTGCTAATCCCCTTGGAATCAATCCCAAGGAAAGCTTAAGGCATGGCAGCCCTCAAATCAATATAGTGGATCAGATGAAGAAGCTAAATGTTAATATCTCCCTATGGGACTCTTTGTCTCTTTTAGGCCAGAAGGACATGTTAAAAAGAGAATTACATGAGCTAAATTGTCAAGAAATCCCAGCAAGTACTGATAACATCTTGATGACAAATGGGTAGCTTTCCACTTTAGGTCAGGTAAAGAAAGAAGAGAAAACTCCCCCTTTCTACATGTCCTTGGTAATTGGGGACTTCTTGGTACACAACTGCATAATTGACAGTGGGGTCAGTACCTCAGTAATGCCCAAATGCATTGCTAATAAGATGGGATTGAAGTATGAAGAGATGAATAAAGGAGTCCTACAACTAGATGGGACACTTGCAAAAATAGTTGGGATTGTGAAGGGTTTAGGCTTGATGTTGAATGCTTGCCCAACCTTCTCAATTCCCCATGATATAGTGGTAGCGGACGTTCCTCTGTATTTTGCAATTTGCTTGTCCAGGGATTTCACGTCCAAGATAGGTGGCTATCTAGCAGCGAATTGGTCATATCTGGTTTTCAGAACCAAGTATGGGACCAAAGTGAAAATTGAGTTTGAGCCACTCTACAAGGACCACCTAGAACCATATTCACCCAAGGAAACAAATGTCAATTACACCATCATTGACCCAGAAGAATCCTAGACGGACCAGTCTCCATCCTCTGCTCTTGAAGGAGTCACAAACTTACTCTTGGATGAGTGGGGAAATGATAACTTTGAACATGATCCATACAAATTCATTAAGGAGGCAGACCTTAGAGTCTATTGTATGCATGAATAGGGTGCCTTCATTGCAAATTTAATGAAGGAAAGTAAGGAAGGCCTTGGTCTATGGCAGCTATATTTTGACAGTTCTAGAAGTAAAATAGGCACTGGTGGTGGGGCGATGTTGGTTTCCCCTTCCAAGGAAAGGTACTTTTTAGCTTTCCATTTCCAAATCTCTTGCACTAGAAATGTTGCAAAATATGAGTCTTTGATACATGGGCTTGAATGGGCAAGAAAGAGAGGGATTAGGGAGTTGTAAGTCCTGGGAGACAATGAACTAATTATAAATCAAGTAAGAGCCCTGAATCTGACCAAGAACTCCTTGTTAAAGTCTTACAAGCATAGGGTCTAGGACTTGATGGAATATTTTCTTGTTCTTAACATTGCCTCAATTCCCAGGGAGCAAAATAAACAAGCTAACAGGTTGGTAGCAATTAGTGCCCAGTTTGATGTTTCAAAAGAAATAAGCAAAGACTGTGGTTCATGCCATTTTAAAGTGGTGGTTCAGCCTTCAATCCTAGATAACATTGTAAATTGGTAGGTCTTCGAAAGTGACCAGTAGATAGCTTTCTTCTTACAAGAAGAAGCTAAGTTCACAGCACACAACCAGGTGAGATTACAACAGCAATATGGAAATCAGATTGTTCAATTAAAGAACAATAAACTCCCTAAGGGTCTAGTCACACTTGAAAGCATTTTCAATGGAGATGACCAACTGAGAAATGATAAGGCCTACATCACTACCAAAGAGGAGAATTATGAAAGGGTCAAAATTTTCAAAGGCAAGCTGCTGGCACTTAGTAAAGTCTACACATTTCAAGAAAGGTGAGCTTTCATTTTGCTGTGTCAAGAATTTGCCGACATCTTTGCCTGGGATTATAGTGACTTAAAAGGTTTTGACCCAAGACTTGCCCATCACACTATTTAATTAGAAGAAGGCATCAGGCTAATCACTCAAAAGCAAAGGCCTATCAATCCTACAATTGAGCCCCTCATGTAAAGGGAATTGGCCAAATTGATTGAGTCTAGAATTATATTTCTAATCAAACATTTCTCATGGCTAGCCAACCTTGTTCCTGTTAGAAAGAAGAATGGGGAGATCAGGCTGTGCATCGACTTTAGAGACCTTAATAAAGTCTCTCAAAAAGATCATTACCCCCTTCTAAACATGGAGCAGATCCTTCAGAAGGTAACTGGTAGTGAGCATTTCTCCTTCCTGGATGGCTATTCAGGGTATAATCATATTCTAGTGCAAGGTTGTGACCAACACAAAATAGCCTTCACCACTAAATGGGGAATGTTCACCTATAAGAAGATGCCTTTTGAGCTAGCCAATGTTGGTGCTACCTTTTAGCCGGCCATGGACCTGCCTTTTGGTGGCTTGATAAATAACAATGTGTTGGTATACCTCGATGATGTAATGGTATTCTCCAAGAAAGTGAGCTAACACATAGAGCACCTCAGGTAGATTTTTGAAAGGTGTATGGAATTTAGCATCTCTCTTAATCCAAAAAAGTGTGTGTTTGTTGTTCACGAGGGGAAACTCCTTGGCCACATCATGTCCAAGGAGGGTTTGTCTATTGACCCTGAGAGAGTTCACTCTATACTAGAGATGTCCCTACCAAAGCACAAGAAAAGTCTGTAGAGTTTCTTTGGCAGAATTAATTTCATTCATAGATTCATTTCAAATTTTGTAGAAATAGTTAAGCCACTCACCCCTATGCTAAAGAAAGGTGAGGATTTTAAATGGACAGCTGAGAGGAAAGACAACTTTGAGGCCATCAAGTAGGCCATAACCTGAGCTCCCACTTTGATCAACCCAGAATTCAATAAGGACTTCAACCTCTATACTTTTAGCAATGAGAAGGTGATATCCACCATGCTTACCCAAGCCAACGGTGATGACCTCAAGTAGCCACTCACTTTCTTTAGCCAAGGGTTAGAAGACCTTGAAGTCATGTACACATATGTATAAAATCAAGTCTTGGCAGTAGTGCAGATCTTGAATAAATTTAGACATATGTTGTCTAACAGTAGGTTCACCTTATGGTCCCACATCCTGGCGTCAAGGATTTCTTGACCAATCGAGATTTAAATGAAAAAAGGGTAGGGTGGATTACCAAAGTAATGGATTAAAACAGACATTAAGGTCACCAAGCTGGTGAAAGGAAGAGGCCTGTGTGAATATCTAGCTACAGACTTAAAGCAAGAGAGGGAAGACAACTTGTTAATACATGATGCAGCTACAGTAGAAGAACTAGCTATCATAAAGGATTGGATGCTGGACATGAAGCATTTCCTTCTCACAGGTGAGTGTCTATAGGGTCTTGATAAGAACGAAAGGAGGTATTTTAAGCTCCAATCCCTTCCTTATATTTTGGTTGATGAGGTATTGTTTAGGAGGGACTTCTCTGGGGTCCTCCTAAGGTGTATTGACCCAAACTAGGTTGACAAGGTATTGGTTGAGTTTCATGATAGGCCAACAGGAGGCCACTTCAAACCTAGAGCTACAATAGCAAAGATAATGAGATTTGGTTGTTTTTGGCCTACTCTTTACAAGGACACCCACGCCTGGGTAAGAAAGTGCTAGAAGTGTGCACTTTTTAATGAAAAATAGTGATTGGCTACCATGCCTCTACATCCCATCCAAGTTGAGAAACCATTCATGAAGTGGGGCCTAGACCTTATAGGGATGATCAACCCTCCCTCCAGTGCTGGGCACAAATGGGTCCTGACTGCTACAAATTATTTCACAAGGTGGGTGGAAGCTATTGCTCTAAAAGAAGTGAATGAAAGCACAGTCCTAGATTTTTATGAGGACTTGATAACAAGATTTGGGGTCCCAGCTACTATAATCTCAGATAATGCCTTGGCTTTCCTGGGGACCAAAACTAGTGAATGGGCACTGAAGTATGGCATATACCTCAGCACTTCATCAAATTATTATCCATAGGGAAATGGGTTGGCTGAGTCCACCAACAAAAATCTGATCAAAATCATAAAGAGGACTATGGAGGATAATCAAAGAACCTAGCATACCAAGCTAAAGACAGCTCTATGGGCCGACCGAATTACTCCCAAGAGAGAAATCAGAAATTCTCCATATACGCTCGTGTATGGAAGGGAAGCTAGGCTTCCCATCTCACTTGAATTTCTAGCGTTGGATCTCTCCCACCAATTGTAGTCTGAAGAAGGTAATGGCCTAGAAGTCAGGGTATGTGAGCTAATAGAGCTCTAAGAGGTAAGGGATCATGTTATGGCTTCTATGATTAGTCACCAAGAGCAAGTGAAAAAACACTTCACCCAAAAATCTCTGCCAAAAGATTTCACTAAAGGAGACATTGTCTTAAAGTGGGATGAAGATCGAGCTAAGCCCAGAAAACATGCAAAATTTGATGCTCTATGGAGTGGTCCTTACATAATCACTCAATGCAAGTAGCATAATGCATTCCATTTTTCTAGGTTGGATGGTGAAGAGCTATGTAACCCAGTTAATGGGATACATTTGAAGCATTGCTACTGATTTCTTTTGGGTTCACTTGTACATATTTCCCTTGTTTTCTTTTTTCTTATTTTTCCCTAAGTGTTATTGCACAGGTTGTAGTTCTCTTAGTCTCACGTGTGTTTTCTTTTCCTCAGAGGTGGATCTACGTTTTTGGTTCTATGTTATAACAAGTGCTATTGTTGTTTCTCAAAGTTAATACTGACTCCATGCCCAATGGATTTTCAAGGCGACTGGATTCTAAGCATGGCGGGCATGCTTCCCCTGTGAGTCACCATGTGTTGACCAATTTTTCACTCACAGGCCAAAATTGTTCACCTTCTTATTCAAAGGTAGTTGTTCCAGGGTGCACAAGTTCAAGTCAGTGGTTCTTCGTCTGGTTCAGTCTTTTATTTAGCCTCTTGGTTCTCAGGCACTTGTTTCATCTTCAAAGTTCAAGCACCCTAGTGGAGGGTAGGAACTTCATATATTTTAAAGGGAATGGGTGGTTCTCTTTTGTTCTTTTTCCATTTTATTTAGACTTGTTCAAGTTTTGTTCAAGCTTTTAAAAAGCCTCGAATTCCTTCTGACTTTTACTCAAAGGAATTCCTTCAGACAAAAGTCTGAAGGAATTCGGGCTGCTTCTACAAAGACTAAGGCAAAGTGAGCAGACAAATTTTCATAGACTTTTTGTCCATAGGAAAATGCCCGCAGACAAAGTCCACAAAATTTCAAAGCAAGGCCATAGTCAAGCGGACTCAGGCTTTTTCACCTAGGGAAATTGTCCATAGACAATTTATCTGTGGGAGCCTAGGAAAAAGTTTGAAGGGCCAAATAAAGACTCGTCGAAGGACCTAAAGGGCAAGTGCCCTTGTGGGGGACTTTTGGCAAAGTGGTAAAGGACTTTTCCAAGGCACTGTTCAGAGGATCAAAGGGATCTGACAGTTAACATCCAAAGGACCCACCAAGGAAAATAACAAAAGAATATGCCCATAAAGAACCGATAAAGGATCTAATAGTGATGCCACGTGGACCCGATGACGTCTCAGTGGCCATCAAATTTAGCATAACGGTTTAGCCATTAAATTTCAAACAATGACACTCAAAAAGCCATCAATTTCAAGAAGATGGAATGTCTATTGGTTTTCAAAGCATGACGGCCGAGGAGGTGTCAGATTTGGTAAAATAAGAATAGTTGTTCCTTTCCAAAGCACAAGAAGAACGCTGGCCAAGAAGGAGCCAGAATGTAGCGACCCACCAGTATGTCTGCTCAAGGAGCCAAGTGGCCAAAAAAGACAAATTCCAAGTGACAAGCAGAGATGACAATGCAGGGAGCAATCAAGCAGTCCAAGTGGCATAAACAAAGCAATTTATTTCCTAATGGCGTGAACAACAAATGGATAGAATGACAAGCAAGGAATGAGTGGGTAGTTTGTCCAATTGGCACTAATTAAAGAAGCGACTTCAGCAAGTGAGATTGTGCTAACAAGTAATCATTTGGGATGCGAGCAGCTAACAATGCAACAACTGATTTCTCCATTTGCATTTATTGAAAGGCAAACCATGTAAGTTACCTAAGTAGGAAATGCAGGTCTCGAGCAAGCAAAATGAATAGCTCATTAATATTTTGAGTGACTTGTTTTCTTTCCAAGAGGGACACATATGCCACTTGTAAAAGTAGGAGTGCCAAATGGGCCTCTTTGCTTCTCATATATATTTGGAACTTGTTCATTTGTAAGGATCTTTTCACAATTTTACAAAAGCGTAGCTCTGCTAAAATTTCCACCTGAATCTAAAAACATGGTTTTACCTCTTCTTGGATAGATATCTTGTGTATGTCTTGAGTGTTAATCTATGTTTAGTCATTGTCTTTGATGCTATCAGAGGTTCAACATCAACACACCAGCTATCTACAAGGCACCATCTGCAGATGATAGGAGAAGAGTTATACTTTGGAGTGTAGAATAGAGGGGATCATCTACAGAGTGCTTCTCACAACACCTTTAGTGAACCTCTTGTTTTGTATCTTTCATTTTTACCTCCCTGTCAGGTTTGTAGATTGTTTCTTCTGCCAAGGATGAAGCGTATAAGTGTGTTGCCTGATTTTGAGAGTGGGTGTGAGAAGGTCATCTTGTTTTGGTGTATCACCTCCTTAGAGTAGTTTGTTTTCCTATATTTTCTTCTCCCTTTTCATTCCCCTAGTTTATATAGTTGTACATATATCTATATATGCCTATATTTTGCACTTGCTAAAACAAACTTGATACATCAAAGGGAGCTAGCCCTTAAGTAGAGACTCTCCTCTCCTACTTCACCATCCCATAGGTGAGAGAGGATTTTCCATGTTGTGAGGAGAAGGTAGGGATCTATTTTCCTACCACTTGGTGCAAATCTCCAGCATCAACACTACCTTCCTAAGATAACAATCTACCTTAGCTTTATGCATAACAAGCTAATTTACACCTAGGATCACATCATATGATTCTAGTAGTGCAACACAAATATCTACTATCAATGTGAACTCAATAAATTATATCTCAACTTTAATTAAAGACCTATCAACTTTGACCTTAGCCTCATTCCCATATTGCATTGACCACACATTTTCCATAAAACCATATTTCCTAGATAACTTATTTAGCATCTGAGGAGAAATAAAACATTTTGTAGATTCAATGCCAATAAAAATTGAATAGGATGACCAAAAATATTACCTACAACCTCAATATATGGGAGTTAAAAATAATCTTGATGATTATTAATAGTTGTATGAATTCTCTATTGAAAAATTCCTTACTGCATATTACCCTTATCTTTACCTTCAAACTTTACCTAAGTACATTCCCTGGCATAATGATCACCCCATAGATGAAACATATATCAAGTGGTCCTTTACTTTATAGCTATTGGTTCTGCTTAAAACTAGGCTTGAATCCACCATCCAGTTTCTTTCTACTTTAGAAGTTACTAAATTTAGCATTTTGATTCCTAAACTAGTTTTAGGAATTCTCATTCCTTTTCCAAATTATATTTTAAGAGTTGTTTTGGAACCCCCTAAATTTTTATTAAACTTCTCTATGACCTGAGCAAGATATTTTAGCTTTAAATCCTACTTAACTTCCTTTTCAAAGACCTAATCCATCATATATATCCCATGCACATCTACCTCACATCCAATTTGGGGTTTTCATCTCATAATATACTTCCAAATGTGAAACATTTCATCTACCTAATATTGAGGAACATATTTTAGGAGCTTAGTGAACTACTCCTAGTATTCATTCACTAAAATATCTCCCTACTTTGGATTCTTTAAAAAAAATTAGCTTTTGGTCCAAATATAAATGGGGTAACCAATGTGGTCTAAACAAAACCATGAATTACTCCCATGTGGTGGTAGTAAAGTTGAGGTTCATTTTGAGCTTATTGTTCTCCCACCACATTGTTACTTCTTCATCAAGATGATACACTCCCCAAAATGCCTTTATGACTTATGAGTAATTACAGATCTCAAAGTACTTTTCCATTTCTATCAACCAACTTTCATACCATCTCCTAACATAATTCCATGTAACTCAGGAGGATTTACTTTCTTCATATCCCATGTAATCTCTATAGCTAAATGAGATATTGCATCCTATGGCACCTCTTCATGCCTATTCGTTTGCTGATATTATTGATGAACAGGGTGATATTTAGGTTCTTCTTGATTTTTTTCCTCAACATGTCCATGCACTTTCTAATATAATGTCATGATTCAATCCCTAGTTTTGTGTATGGATGTGAAGATCTGATCCAACTTCATAGCTTGCTCATTGGTAAACTAATTTGGATCAATTGGAGGGTTAGTGTTTGAATTACCCTCACCTCTAGGTCTAGTATGCACCATTCTATTTTTTGATTAATATGAGAATATAATTATGTTAGTAGACTAATTAATTTCTAGATTTTGAGCGTTAGCTTTGATACCATAATGTAACAATCCTACTAGTTTTAACTAAAATTGGGTTAAAAAAACTACACTAACTCAATTAACAAATTCCATTATGCTAAAAAATATACTAGTGGTATTTAACTAAATACATCAACTTATGGATAACCACAACCAAAGGATTAGAGCATATCTATTTAGCTAATGATCACATAACTAAGTACAAATCTGATTTTGTAAATAAATCCCTGTATATTAATCATAAATGTAGATTTATAAATTTAACCACTTCTAATACAAAAACATCCAAACTGATACATAATTATAGCCAACTACTATAATTATTAAATATCACCAAAGGTACAATTTTTACATAATACATGGTTTCATAATATTTTACAATTATACAATGTTTAAGGAAATATATGAGTCTCTATGAACTCGATTACATCCATAAATAATCAAGAGTTCATATCTAATAAAAACAAATATATAATGAACTAGTGGTTGTAGGATCCCTATAAAACCTACTTTATTCACCATATCTAATAAAAACAAATACCTAATATCTCTAACATTTACTAAAGCTGGATCTTTCTAAAATGTTGAGTAGAAATTCATAATTAACGTTATCAAAAAAAATTGATCATGTTAAATTTTATCATATTCATTTAGTTTTGAGGAGATATAAAATTGATACACACACATAAATAGATATACACACACGCACGCACACACGCAGACACCCACACACACACACACACACACACACACACACACACACACACACACACACACACACCAGATTTAATTCAACATATTAATCACAATCAAGCTAATTCTTTACCAAAATCATACCAATAATTAAACTAGGTAATATGACTATGGTATATACTCAAACATCTAGTAATCATCATTTGAAACCATAATACTTTGAACATAATATAAGTGTAGTCATATAGATATACTCATAGATGTTATCATGTATATGATTATACATACATACATACATATATATATATATATATATATATATATATATATATATATATATATATACACCTATAGGGTAGAGGAAAATCATTCCTCAACCTATAATGTGTATATATATCCATTTATATCTATATAACTTCTATAAACATTCTATATAAAATTTTCATTAGAATAAATCAACTCAACCATAGTAAATTTATATATCCATTCAAATGTGAATACATTACAAATAATTTCATTACATTGCAATCATCATTTTCCAAACAAAGTTTATCTTAGGTACTCAACCCACTATACTAGTTTAGGCCTCCTTTGAAAATTTTCAAAGATTAATAAAAATCTAAATGAAAGCTGTGGTGTCTATATTCCTATGTTTTCAAATAAGTATTAAATTAATCATTTTGAAAACATCAATCTACCTAAAAAATTTAAGATCAATCTATAGGTTCCACAGACAACCTAGTTTCCTATAATATATGATTATAAAAAAAATTAAATACAAAAAGCTTTTGATAAACAATTTATCCAAAATAGTAACCATTTTTATATCATTTCTTGTAGGTATTCATCTTATTTTATATAACATAAAAACCCAAATTCACACACAACCATAATTCAATAACAACAGTTCACTTGTTTAATAATGTGGCATGACTAAAAACATAAAGTAACCCTCATACATATTTAAATTAGGCTTGTAGATTTATATCCTAAATTTTACCTTTTTAATAAAATATATAAAAAAATTGACCTCCAAAATTAACTCTTAACTAGTTTATGTTAATCTTGTAAAGATAAATTGACAATTTAAAGCATGTACAAGTTTATCTAAATCAAGACAAGATTAAATCCTTCTACTCTTTGTTGACTAAGTTCTATTTATAGAACCCACAACTACTAAAACCTCTAAAACTCATATTGATGGAATTCATTCTCATAGAGTCAATATTATACTATATCCAAGGTATTTGTACTAAAATAGAATTTTTCCACTCAAACCCTATTTATATTATTTTGTTTATTAATAACAAAATTCACACAATCATATATTATGAGGTTAGGGTTTACATTTTCGGCCCTATTGATGCGCTGAGCCCATCCCTAGGGTTGAATATGTAACCCCTTTTTTCTTAGTTTCATTCAAATGTAAATGAAAACCCCATTTAATAAATACCAGCTAAGCTTAATAAAATAATTCACATTGTGCTATGAATTCACATAATAACACATACCTGGTAGTGTAGTTTATGCCAATGCTTTTTCTTGTGACAAATCTTGTTACCTCCACCCAATGCATGTGTCATTATTCCCTAAAAAATTTACCCATCTCTTCTTTTATCTCCTTGCATGTAAAATGTCCATAATAATTCTACCTAAATTGGTCCAAACATAAATAACTCATATAAAATGTCAATCATTCCACAAAAAAACTTATAAATTCTTGGCACAATTGTCAATCTCCTCTCCACTATCCATAACTCCAACTTAGAAACCCTAACCATAACTAATCACTAATAAATACAATGATCACATTGACTTCAACTTACCCATGTATCATGAAAATATTTATACTTCATAGGTAATTTGACCTTTTAAAAATAATCATGCTTAATCAAACTTTAGTCTAGGCTTCTATATATTCAAAACCTTATGCCTTTTCAAATATATCTAACCAAAATCCAAGTTTAATCAGTATAATATAATTACTTAAATCCAAATAATAGTCATTTACTTTCAAAGCATTCAAGTCTATTTTATATAACAATGCATTTGTTATAAACTGATATATCCTATAGATTTATTTGTAAGCCATATATTAAGAAATGTGTTTTATAATCAAGACATTAATTACCCTATAATGCACATTAGAATGATGATCAAAATATTTATCAAATATAGTTTTAGACAAAACAACTATATATAAGTCTTGAACTCATATTCACAACCATAAAACAAGGTTAAATTAATGTATAAACATGAAAATCAATCATAAATAATATGTAGAAAACATAATGACAACTAAATGTAAACTAAAATTCCATATCAAATCAAATAACAACTATCAAACAACCTCTACCCTATGTGGTGTGTGAGGGTTTTCATTTAAATTATTTCATCTGCCACTTATTTCCATATGTTCCACCCTCTTTGGTGATACTCTCCTTCCATCATCATCTGAGGGTGAACTCTATCCTATATCCACCTCAAAACAACAAATGTAATTATTATGTATCGTGATAAGATCCATAACATAATATTGTATTTGACTGAATAATCATGATCATAATATAAAATCACATGTACAACTAACTTAACAAATGAAATTAAACAATATATATTCATAAATAATTAGTATATAATAATCCATCTTACTAAACAATAAATTAACAATATAATCCACAAATTAGTAGGTTAATTAGTTTAGAGTAGCATCTAGGATGTAACATGAGGTTCAAATTAACACAGTGGTTATGCACTAAGTCATACATAGTTTAATCATCTAGATGCACTTAAAGGAACTTGTGGATGAAATATTTAAAGTATTTTACCATAATGTGAGATAAAATTGATGGTACAATATTTAAGCCAAATGGAATAACATTATACATAAAGGATAACCATTTAGTATTAAGAATGGTTTTTGCCTTATCTTCCCCAATAATGTATACCTAATGATAGCCTAAAAATCCATAAATGAAGGTATAGTTTTCACATCTAGCAACACCTTCCAAAATATTCTCTATGAATGGTGTTGGGAATGGGTCTTAATGCACACAACATTAAACTATCTATAATACATGAAAATTCATATTCAACCATCTTTCTTAATGCTAGTTACCATGGGGATAACCCATTTAGAGTCATTAATGGAAGTGATAACATATGTACACAACATGACATCAATTTATTCTTTAACACATACACGTAGATTAGGATTCTTTCAATATAGTCACTTCTTGATTGGTCAAGTTCCCTCAACCAATTTTATATTCATTTTTCCCAATTCCAAATGCACTCCTTTCATATCTGTGTATTTGCATTGGAAAATATCTATATACTCCTCTAAAAGTTCAAATATTTTGGATAATTCTACTTTAGAATAATAAATTCCTATAGTGGTCATCTTGGGTTCATCTTCTATTCCAATATTATACTAAACCATTTAGAGTGGCATGAAATATGATTTTTTTCTCAAATTACATATTATCTCTAACATCACATTCCCCATATTTCATAGTCAAGTTTATGTGGTGAAATGTTAGCTTTGGTGGATTGGTGCTAGTACCCTCATCAACTTGACATATGACCTTTTACTTAGCCTTCCAAATATATTCCTTACTTTCATATTTAGATTATGAGTCAGGTTCTAATTGAGTCCTTATAGGAGTATGAGGTTCTTGAAATATGGCCAAATCATCCTCAATTGTAGCATGCATGGTATGTATTCTATCTTCAACCGGTGCTTGATCACCTACTATTGCTTGGTGGATTGTTCACAAGTATAAATTTAGATCTAATAATGGTGAATAAAGTGCAAAGGTGGTGGGAAAACCATATTTTATATGTTCCTAGGTATTC
This sequence comes from Torreya grandis, assembly GCA_037957365.1. Lineage (NCBI taxonomy): Eukaryota > Viridiplantae > Streptophyta > Pinopsida > Cupressales > Taxaceae > Torreya > Torreya grandis. The sequence goes on along the minus strand of JARHVA010006788.1, from coordinate 128,433 downwards.
ATATCTTTTCATATTTATTGATGAATATATTATACTCTATCCCAAAAGTGTAGAGTGGAAAAAAAAAATGAACCCATAAGGATTATGATAAACATGTCTTGTCATCATGCTAAATATTATCACAGGTGGTTATATGGTCATTTTTAGACTCAATTCCATTATAACTAAGTGTGGCATGAACATGGTTGTTTTGTTGAAAATGATTATGTATTGAGGTGCATACATGTTCCCATGTCAATAACTTGTATTAATGAGTAACCCACAAATGAGCATCTAAACCTTTAAGTATAGTAGAGAGTGAATGCATACATTCACGTTTAAAAACATATTAATCCTCTAATTCTTGTAAGTACTTCCAAACCTTGATCTGGCCATGAAACCTATGTACCTAGTCCAATTGGGAGGGTGGTGTATTCATTAAGCATCCACTAATACGTTGAACGGACTTATAGAACTTAACCAACTTATGCGGAGCATTTATTTTTTGACTAACTATAGCACAACCTCATATTGTTAGGTCATATTCTTGGTGTGCCCAATGTTTACAAGCAATACTGGTGGAATGAGAGATGGATTGTGCATATCCACATTAAAGCATACTATTTGTAAAGGGAAATTAAATTGATCTATAAATCAATCCTATCTTAGAGAATATAAATCCTACTTAAACTTTTGATTTTTTATACATTAGATATTCAGGATCATGACCAAGATGGATCTACTAGACCTAGAAAAGGGATCTCTTACAATAATAATATCACTATGGAAGTTTTCAAAGCCTCCAGTCAAGAAAAAATATGCAATAAACCTAACTATATCCTATGTTTTCATATTCACTAAGTAAATTAAAGTCTAATCTAGTACTCACCAAAGCCTATGGCACAAAGTGGGGGTAATAAACATGAAAAGTAAACATACATAGAATATATATACTCATGTCAATGTACACAAAATCCTAATGCATGGGAGATAAGTAGAAATGTAATTCTATATACTCTTATAAAGGAGGAACAAAGTTGGGGATACATACCGTTAAAGATGAACCTATTGAGCCTCAATATTTCCCTTAGCCATTTTGCTTTGTAAGATGTTGTTGTAATATGAAAAGATGATAATGATAAATTATCTATAGGATAAACAACCTATTTATACATCCAAAATACTTCTCCATAAGACAAGATTTGTATCTCTAAGGAAAGTATTGAAACCCTAAGCCATGTTCCTCAAGTAGAATGGTGGATAAGCAAATGCATAATATAATATTCTTCTTCTTATCTTCTCTTTAATAAATGATGAAATTAATGTGTATATATATATGAATCTAACACTAAATATTTCTAAAATTTTAGCTGATAGGGTTGACCCAATAGACTTTATATATTTATTGATAAAAACAAATTAGATCTTGGTCTAAGCTGGCTAGGGGCTGACCTAGACCTTAAATAATTTTTATCAATTAAAGTATAGGGTTGATGGGGTTGACAGTGTATTGTAAAGCATTAAAAAGGGTTCTTAGGCTAGGGAAGGGCTAGTGAATGCATAAAATGACTAGAAGAGGGTTCAAAAGAGGAGGCAAATTTTAAGGGAGTGTTTTTAGGATATGGTTGTGTAGATACCAAGTGGTAATCAAGGGAAAAAATCCTTTTAAAGCACCAATGATATGCCCACACCTTTCTTGTTATACCCCTTAGGGATTTCACTTAGATAGATTAAGACTCAATGGGTTCCTACAAGAGAGAAAACATCAATAATTAATAGAGTTTGAAAATATTATGTGTATACATACGCCCCACTCGAAGCTCATCATGTGTCACTTGGGTGTAACAAGGGATGGTGCTTCAATAAAATAACATAGAACATATAACACTAAAGCTAAATAGATTGCATTAAGGAGTAAATAAGATAAATGAAAGGAAAAAATTAAAAAACATGTACCTTTAATTACCTTAGTGTTCTAGATAAAGAAGGAGATACAAGAAATGTGAAGGTGTCTAATGTAGGGGACATTAGGCTTACCTATATAAATTAGTGAAAAAGAGTAAAAACTTATTTTTTTTACAACATATACATGTAATAGGTGAAAATATTCTCTATGATGTTAGGATTCTAGAACATTTTATAGTTTATAAAAAGAAATAGTAGAAATAAATATATGGCCAAAATACAAAATCTAGCATTAAATATTTGAAAGGTAAATAATTTTGAATAGTAAATATAAATAGGGTGAAAAATAATTCATTTGTTATTTTTACTATTCTGAGAAAACATAGCTTTAAGAGACCTAGTTTGAGATCAGAGAGCCATTATAATGAGGATACAATCATTGAGATGGGGAGGATGCATAGCGGCCACAATGAGTGTATTACATGTAATTAATTGTGAATTTAAATTTTTTTAGTATTTTTCTTTGAAATTGAACTAAATATAGGAAATTGATTAGTAGGCAAAATCTAGGCACCAGAATGAACCCTAAGAAAATTTTAGGTATACTAAGGGAAGAATGGGGTACTAGGTATGAAGAATTTAAACTAATAAATACCTAAATAATTTATGGTAGATGGTCAAAAATTCACTACTATGGAACAATAGAGTCTATCTAGTTGATTTAGTATGTAAGGTGAGCTAAAAACATAGGACCGATTATGTAGTAGTGGGCTGATTTAGTAATCTAATGGGTGGTCAACTACATAGTATTAGGTTGATTATTTTTCAATGAGGATAAGACCCATTACGTACTAGAGGTCTGACTCAATTTTTAAAATGAGGCTGATGTATTCAAAAAAATGAGGCTGATTGTGTATGATAGGGCTGATTTAGTATGTTAAATCAAGAGGATGGATGATTTAGTATCAAATGGGCTGATCTATTTTAAAAAATATAAAGGCCAATTTAGTTTCAAAAATAAGATATAGGATTGATTTAGTATTAAATGGGTTAATTCTATAGGAAAATTAGGAACATGAAAAACTAAATTAAACTAGCTAATTTAAGTAGTTAATTTGTGAATTTTTAAGAATGTATTTTAATTATTTATGGCATGGAGATCTGATACATCTTTTTTTGTTTGATATTTTTGAGAGGTTTTAGAGATATTGGTGCCTAATAGATGTTTTTGGGCTACCATATTTATTATATTAATTCAGTAACGTAGATCGAGCATGACTGGTCACACTGGGCTTCAGAGGCATCATAGAGATGAGGCAGATCTCACTTAGTGTTGATCTCATTGTCATATTACTTATATCATGGAAATGGTTGACTAATAATTTTTGATGGGTGGTGGATAGGGATACCATTAAGGTGGGTATCATACTATAGGATATCCATGCATTGATGGGACTACCTATAAGAGGGACACTGCTAATTATTGGCACACTAGAGGATCTAAAGGAGATATAAGCACTAACCCAGTGTCTAAAGTGCTAAGATAGGAAATATCCTAAATTGATGGTGAGTTGGTTTTATGTCTATATTTAAAACATTCTAAACATCTTGAAGGCCATTAAAAGACTTCTCATAACATGAGTGTTATGTCACACTTCAGATGGCAAGGTACCAATGTACATGATAACCTTATGATATTCGATATTAGATCAAGGATCACTCTATAATTTTGGGGCTAACATCTAGGTCTATCTCATGTATGATATGTATGGGATGTTATATAGAGGGTATAAGACCATAGGGGATGATATTTTATATGAGAGGGTCCCCATGTATTGTCCATCTAGGTTTCCCCATGTGGTCGATGATAGGTTACCTTAGGTCATGAGATGGAGGCAAGACCATGTAGCTTGGGTCATGCCCCATGTACCATCTCTATAGACTTTCACATGAGGAGAGATTATGTGGAATCCATATATGTACATTGCTACTATATGTTCTACTTAGTTGCCAATTTCTAGAGGATTTTCATGGGTGTGGATCATAGGCCACTACACTTCATGGGTAGATGCACATATAGTGGCACATTTTATATAATAATTTAGACTCCCACACCCAATTTCCTCTTTAGTAGTGCCTACTTATTTTTCTTAACATGCTAGAGATCTGAGGGGGAGAGGAGGAGGACTACTAATATAAATACATGTTATCAGTCCATGATGTGCTAGAACATGGATTGGTTGATCATGATAGAAGGTGAAAGTGGGGTGAGTAGGGGGAGATGTCATGGACATGAATGTAGGCCCAAAAAATAAACACAATAGTATAAATAGTAGTGACCACCATGGGTACATCATAAATAAATATACCACTAATAAGAGTAGGCATAGGTGAGGGATATAGCATAAGAGAACCCAATATCTAGTCCATAAAGGCACCTCTAAGAAGAGGATCATAACATGCTCAAATGGTGACTCTTGGCTTTGCATTGGTGTATAGGTAACCCATGAATGAGGTGTTTGATAGATGAGTAGATGGAAAGACTGTGCTCTATGGGTAAGAAGATAGAGATATGGTGGTTGGTGACACCAAAATTGGTGAGAAATGTTGTAATTTTGATTTAATATTTGATGTAGGATTCTAGTTGTATTTAGATTATAGTAGGCATATATAGTTTAAGAAATATATGTGATTTGATGTCTATCTAATTTGGGTTTTGCATATCCTGTGGTGGAGGAGATCAAATGGGGATCCCTAGTTTTGGTTTCTCACCATAACATTTTGGATGGGGTGTTAGCTCCATATGACCCCACCATGCTAGATGATCCTATGGTTTTATCTGCCCTAGCCTAGGTGAGTTAGTTTAGACTAGTGGAGAATGTTGTGAGGTAGTTTCAAACATATGGGGATGGATTAAAACCACCAATATGGGTGGGAAAGGGAGAAGCATATGCCTATCAAGCCTTGGATCAGGAGAGAGTAACACACATGACTACCACTATCCAACTTGAATAGGTGTAGGCTTCAGTGGCCAATCTATAGGGATAGGTAGAAGGTTTGATATCCTGAACTGCCTCATTCAAAGGGGATAGTCCCAAGCATCTATGGGCAGCATGGCTAGACCATAGGATAGATAGGATGGAGCCCAGCCTTAGAAATGTAGATATTTTGTATTTTATACATTATATTATATAAAAAACATGATATATATATATATATATATATATTGATTTTGATAGTTGGATTTGACCTCATGAGTTTTACTTGGTTGTGGATGTTGATGCATGTATATATTTCTTTCTAGAACATGTATTTAGCTTTTATTGTATATGCTATGGAAAATATATGTGGAGTGTTTTATTTTCTAGAATTATGTGATACACATGCATTTTTTAAAATAAAAAGGCAAAAAAATGACTTGGAAAAGTATGAGTAATCAAAAACAAATGTACTATACACTATATCATGATGGGAAATATGTATTAACAAAAGATGACTAAATATAATAAACTAAAGATGGTAAAAAGGATAACAAATGTTATTAAACCATGTAAAATGTTTGCACCAAGTTAAAACAAATAAAATCACACTATATCACATTAGGAAATATGAAAATATTGTAATAAAATAGAAGGAACTTGAAAACCAAATAATATAAAAAAAAAAAAATTAAGTCAATCAATCATAATAAATCACGTTGGGAAGTATAAAAGAGTAAAAAATTGGAAAAATGAAATTAAAATGATCACACTAATTCAAGATGGGAAGTACAAAAAAATTAAGAAAATGGTTGTGAGCATACATGCAATCTATATTTAAGTGAAAGATTAATGAATTAAAAATAAAACATACTATATCAATATGGGAAGCATGTAAATGATGTGTAACTCATAATCAATCAATACTTCTCTCAAATTTGACACATGTAATTTCCTTGTGACTTAGGTATTGGAATATTTTATGAGGAAGGCATGGTCCTATCCATGGTATTACACTACAAATCACAAAGGGAACACTAATGGGGTATAAAAAACTATGAAAATTTATTTTAAAAGGATGTTTTTAATGTGTTAATTTGTGAAGAAGGCCTAGTCCTACCCATGGTCTTACAATGCTACTCACAAATGGAATTCCTAGGGGGAATGATCAGTTAAAAAAAAAATCTCAAGGGGAAATATTAGGATTATTGTAAATGAAAGAGAGAATGTAAAAATCATAATGTAGGCCTCAATGACAAGACATTAATAAACATGAGGCACACTAAGTACACTAAAAATATACTAAGTGGCTAGTGACCATAAAAATACAAAAAATACCCATTCACAATAAGCAAAACGTTATATATGAAAATATGTTATATACTAATATTGACTCATGTTGGTTTTATGAAAAATAAAATTAAAATGGACCTTCCTTCCCATAACATGTTCCCCATTCATTGGGACCTCTTATAGAGTCATCAATCTACTATGAAGATTAGGTACTTGTGTGAGAAAGTAAGTAGCACTAAAAGATTTTATTATTCTCCTTTTCCAATCTACTAGCCTAATGCACCCTAATGGACCTTTAATCTATAATGGTTCCAATTGTGGAGTTTGAGATTTTATTATAAAAATAATATGTGTTATAAATCACATCTTTTAGTTTGATTTGACTTTTTAAATTTATATGTTACCTTTCGTATCATTGCCTTTTGTTTAAATGATTTAGATTTCAAATTTTTATGGATTTTAAGATTCCTCCTCCATAAAAATTTATAATAACCAACATGAGGGATAAAATTGATTCACACAAATTATATTTAGACTTTGGCTAAAGGAATATAAGTATCCATAGACATGACTGACTAAAATACTTAGGATTTTGTATGGACCAGTAGTTATCTCAAGTTTCAACCATGTGTATGCCTAGTTTTTGAAAGGAAATAATGGAATAAAGGGATATACAAAGTGGATTAGTAAAATAAAATTATAATGATATGACTTGTGTGATAATTTATCCTAGGGTAAAGAAGGATTACTAAGGGGAGTAAGGTTTGTATAACCAAGTCACAATAATAATTATCTATGTTGGATGAGATAAGATAGCAAACAAACATGAGAGAAGACAAAGATGTCCATGAAAAATAAGTAAACTCCTAAATATAATCATGTAAAAAGAATCCATAAGGTAAAATGAAATAAATGAAACCATATACAACACATAATGTGAAATATAAAGATCCATGTAAGATAGATAAGTGAAGCAAAATTTGATGCAAAGTCAAATGATATAAAATAGATATATAAAATTGGATCATAAGTGAAATCCAAAATCATAATGAAGATAAAAGTGAAGGAATACCATGTTGTGTTCATAAATATTAATAAATCTATCCATAAATATTATCCATAACATTAGATATATCACTATGAATCTGGACCCTAACTAAAGGAAGAGCCTCATCAATCATTTGGGAAAGCTGTGAAAATACCTCTCATTGAATATCCTCTATATAAAATGTAGATATAGTTAAAGGATCATGCTCATAAATTACCTCATGCATATAATACTTAATAAATGAAATATATGATAAAATAGGAATTGTATTTGTGGGATAAGGAGATGACACCACTAATGGAGAAGGAACCACAAGTGGAGGAGAAGATGGACATGAAGAAAGAACCATAGGTGTAATGGGAGACATAGGTGAATAAGGAATATCCTTCTTATGTGGATGATCTATGGGAGGGGGAATAGTGGGTGAAATAATGGTCATAAGGTGACCATTAATATGTTTTTGGAGGATGTGTCAATGATCAATGTGATGGGTACTACACTGGTGATAAAGATAATACACCTCTCCATATTTGATAATATACTCAAGTAACAACTTGGGAGGAGGTATAGCCTTGTCTTTAGGCTAAGGAAGGGTAGGATGCAATGTATCAATATATTTAAAAAGATTTAGATAATGGGTGGAGGAGTTATTATCTATGATGTGGAAGAAATAGATACACTTGTTAGTATACTTTATGGGTCTACTAACATAAGGAGTAGAGGCAAGAGTTGGGGAAGGCTGGTATAACTAGAAGTCTCTAGTCTAATAACTATAAACTCTATTAATATCATAATAAGGTTGATCAACCTATTGGTTAGGTAGGGGATCAATCTATGGTAAATGAAGAAGGCCATCACTGAGGGAGGTAGGGCTAGTGGAGAGACTGGGCTATGTTTGTCTAAAGGAGAAGTAGAATTAGATATAGGATGAGGCTTAGCTAAAGTTAGAGTGGGATTAGGATCCTTACTAGCCTCAACTAAAGGGTAATCAAGATGCATAGAGGGCTAAGGGTAGTAGCAAAAATCTTTGGAGGAAGTAGGCTATAATGATCCTCGTATCTAGAAAAATAATAAGGATCAGTCATAGCATGATCCCTGAGCATGCTCCTAAGAGGCTTAACTAAAACTATATGTGTGATATGGGGATTTTTCATCTCTACCCTATGAAAAAGAGGAATGATACTAAAATTAGTAACTATATATAGCACCCCTTTAATCCTATAAACTATATATATAAGGAGAAAACAAAATTATGAGGAAAATATATATAATGATACCAATCTAAGGGTTGTTTTCTCCTTTAATCCTATAAATAACACCATTATGAGGAAACTTGACACATTGTCAAGTAGAAGCAGTGACAACTCTCATGCAATGAGTCCAAGGCCTACCAAGAAAGATATTTTAGGAAAGGGGAAAGTTTAATATCATAACCTTCACTCAAATAATGATATCAAGGATGGTAATAAGGAGGCACATGTATGCATTTTACTTCTATCATAATCTTGACATGTGTTGCATGTGGATTTAAGATTACACTCAGAATATATAAAGAGTTTTACTGAATTCAAAGGAGGCAACATAAGTACCTAAAACTCCATCAATAAAAGCATAATTGAATTAGATATCATCAATTTAAATGATTATTAAGAGTGGAGGATCATCCACATGAAGCAGTATCTCATATGGGATCATGAAATCTATAGGGAATTTGAGGAAAAGAGAAGTGTCCATTATTTTGTCAATGTGTATAGACATCTCGTTACATTGTTATAAGATACTATCTTCCAACGTAGATAAGGTAGATTAATGTCTTAATAGGGGAATATGAAGGATTTTAATTTTAAATAATAGTTTCATTGAGCAATTGCGTTGATGAAAATAAGTTCACATGAGTTCAAGAAAATGTATTTGAGATGGGAGATTAGTAAGTTCTATGATGGGGTCCCATTCATCATAACCCATGGGGGACTATTAGATAAAGGTTAATAATTTTGGAGGATAACCTAGGAAGGAGTAGAAGTTCATTCAAACTTGTGTTGATAAGATGTTGTTAGTTTATTTTGGGGACAAATCAATTTATTATCTTTAGATGATGGGATAGTGGATTTGGGTTTGTCTTGATTGGGTTGAAGAAATGTTATTGTGAGTTGGATAAATATTTTTAATGGGTGTAGATGTCAGGGGAATTTTATAAATAGTGTGAGAGGTGATATCTAATTGAGGTGTTAGAATTGGTTCTTAGAAAGAAATAAGGTCCTCTTGCCCCAACTCTATTAGGTGAGATGGGGAAGAATATTGGATATCATAAAAAGTTTGGGATGTTTGGTGCATGTGTGTAGGATGAGAATAAATGAAAGCAACTACTTTCAAATATTATTCATATTTACCACATTCTCTTCAAGATTTTTTTCTATAAAACTTTCAACATTGTTGGTGGAAGGAGTAGGCTTGGCATTATTATCTTGATGATTAGGAAGAGGGTCTTTGTAAATGGAAAGCAAAGCATTAGACTAGTTCAAAGCTTGATTTGTTTTTTGTGTTTCATGAGATTTGAATGATATATCATAGGATTGTTGGAATTTAATAATAAATTAATTGCGATCAAATTTTAGACCAAGGAGGAAATACATTGCTAAATTATGTAATTGCCTACAAGTATTGTGAGAGTGACCCCAACTTGCATGAAACCAAAAAAAATTATTTGGATCATGTCATGATGTAATAGGATGAGTGGGGTTAAGATATCATGGGAGAGGCCTTGGTAGATGATTTTGGAGCTCATATAGTTATAATGACTTATGAACATTAATTTTGTTTAATTCAGAGAATTGAGGATTAGGGGTGTTATTTATAGGGGAGCATACTCCGTAACAGGGTTAGGAGGAATGGCTTAAATATTATGAATGGAAAATAGGAATAAATGACACCATAATTTATGTCATGATAATTTTTATTCTTAATGAGAATGTGAGTTCCCATGGGAGATTGGGATGGCTCAAACTGACGCATCAATAAATCTTGACACTTGGCTTGTTTGAGGGCTTCTTCCAAAGTTTTTAGAGAGAGAGTCTTAACCTAATATTTCAACTTGAAATAGAGAGCATTAGTGAATAGATGAAAAATATTATCATATACCATGTTGTTCTCATGCTTATTAGATAAGGTATTCCACTGTTTGATGAAATCTTATGTTGTTTCAGTTTCAAATTGCTTGTAATTGATAAAGTGAGCCAATGTATTCTTAAGTAGGTCACTAGTTTGAAACTCTTGTACTAGAGAGTTAACTACATCTTCTAATATAGTGATATAATGGGAATTTATTTGATTATACCAATCTAAAATGTCTCTAGAGATTATTTTTACTAATAGCTTGGTAGAAATAAAAATATTTAATCTAACCCAATCTTTAGAGATTATCAAATGTTTTTAAATTTAAGGTAGGATCAGTTGACCCATTAGAAATAATGGTAGGTGTGATGCCTCCTATGTCTATATTTTATATTTGAGATGTAAGAACATCATTTTGAACATGTTTGATAGTTTTATTAACAAAGGATGGTTGGGGAATGAGGTTTCCATTGGAATCCCTAAGGTGGGTGGAGGAATTTTGATTTTGTGCTCCTCATGGAACCCATTGAGGTTGATTTTTAAGGTGAATAAGGTGATTCTACATTTTCATCACTTGATTTCTATTATTATATTGAAAAGTGTTCATTTGATTAAGAGTTTGTAATAAGAATTGATGGGTTTTGGTGGTATTATGACTAGTTTGTGTGTCATATGAAGCATTAGCATTGTATTAGTGTCTTGGGTTTTACTATGATTAGTTTCATGCACAAAAATAGTGTATTAAGAGACATTGGTATAAAATGAGGCACAATTATCATGATTACCATGTGTAGTGAAACATGCACTAGTATAATGATTAACATGAGAAGAAAAAGAATCACTAGTGGCATGATTACCATTGGTAGAAAATGGTGCACTAGTGGAGTGATTGAAAAGGATGGGTCTTAGAAAAGGCCCACTAGATGTTTAACATGTCATGTTAGTAGAGATACATGGCATGGAGGTTGAATAAATCAAAGAAAAAGATGTCATAGTATGATAAGGATTCAAAATAAAAGGAATAGGTTGATAAGGAAAGAATGTATCACCCCCAAAATATAAGGGAATGTAAGGGAAGGTGAATGGGGTTCTTTTGATTGACCACTTAATATGAGATTGTAAATATTTGAAGAGTATTTTACCCTATATTGAGTATATTTATTAATGAATAAAATCATTTCAGGTGTATACTTTAATTTTGGTTGATATTATAAGGAGAAAATAGGGTTAGGAACTAAAGATGAATGAGGAGGAGTTTGGTAATTATAAGTGTGAGTAGTGACATTGAAATTGATTTCATCTAAAGTGGAAGCAACAAGCTGTTGACAAAGAAATCTATTAGGATTGGTAAAGATCATCATATAAATTGAGTTCAACTATGTATTATCCTCAAATAGTAAGTTCATGATGAAAGAAGGAAGAAAAAAGGATATGATGCAAAGACAAAATAAGAAAATAGGGTAGATAATAAAATTGGTTGATTGTGTTTTATAAACTAGAAAACAAAATAGGGAGATAAAGATACACAATCATGTAGGTTGACTATGTATTATAGGTAGGAAGGCTAAATAGGTTGATAAGGATACATATTCATGTAGGTTGACTATGTGCTACTAAAAAAATAATTGAATAGGGAGATAAGGATACATAACTATGTAGGTTGACTATGTATTACAAGTAGGAAGGCTAAATAGTATATAAGAGACTATATCGACCAAGATGATAGTGTTCTAAAATAGGGGAAATTTTTTGCAAGATAATTTGAATGAAAATGAAATGAAGCACACAAATAATTAGATCAATGTGACTGATCCAATTGGAACACATAGCAAAAACCTTGTACCAATGCTAGACAATACAATTTTTGAAATACAGCATACAATGATCAAAGAACAAGTAACAACTAAAAATTATATGCTAACTAGTTGGTCATCCCAGGTGTTTTTAAGTTATAAGAAAGTCTTAATTTTAATATGATAGGTAAGTTGGCTAAAATAAGGAAATAAAAATCAATCTAAGATTGGTTTCATGACATTTGGGCTGAAAAGGATCTATATTGGTGATGCTATCAACTTAGTATTGGGACCTACCCCCTCACTTCACAATCTCATAGCGATAATGATATTTATAGTTTAGATTTAAAAAAATAAACACCAAAATTTTATTTACATAAAGAAAATAATAAACTTCAATTTCATATTCTATTCAAGATAATATTATTCAAATGATTGGGATATATTTATACACATGCTTGATCCTAAGAATTAGGAGTCAACTCTTATCTTTGACCCCCTAAATCTCTCTCCTAAAATCTCTTATATATATATATCTCTCATCCCTTATTTCTCTCATCCTAATATATCTCTAGTGAGTCATTAACTCATGTAAAATAATCTAATACAACTCAATAAGAGATTTTATTATCTATTATTCTCACACACACTAATATTATTGTAATCCATAATGTGAGAACTAACTAGATATCCTAGAATTCCCCCCCCCCCCCCACCTTAGTGTGAACATTGGGAAAACATTATCCTTTATTACAACTACTAGCAACCTTGAATGATGCTTTTTCACTCAAATAACCACTAACATACAAACATTAGATGGTTTTACACTCAATTTACCACCCACCTACAAATTATAAATGGTTTTAAACTTGGTTGACCACCAACCTACAAACAAAGGATGGTTTTACATGTCGTTAACCAATAACCAACAACACATGATGCTATAGTATTCTTATATTTCTCATCACCTATATTACCTCAAGGGATTACATAGGAAATCTTGCTCACTAATTACATATCTTAACAAAAATTTACTTATGTTCTTATTTAAAAAAATCCAAAAAAACATAATTAAAAAACAAGCCACAAATTCATTATGTGGCTACATTGAATGTGGCTGATGAGAGGTTATTATTTGACTTACTTCCTCCACTTCCTTCTCCTCCAACAAGAAAGTTTCTTACTTAAGACTTGGAAAACATGGTGACAACCTTGGTACCTTTAGAAACAACATGTTTATCAAGATCTCATGGAATGACATGATGTAAAACTATCTAGATTTCCCTGAATGTAATAGTTGGCTTATTTTTGTGATGAGAAAACATGGATACCTATTGATCCAATTTATCAAATATATTGTTGATGAAAGAATTAATTATACACATACCTTTTCTAAAAATACCAACATTTAGGTACACCTATTTTAGCACTTTAAATATATAAATTTTGAAATTGTTTTCATTTCATTCTACCTTCTTTTTCTTTTTCTCTTCTTCTTTTGTCATTTTATCCATTATGACCTTAGACTTGAAATAGGATGTTAGTTTCCACTGATAAGGCATCCTTTACAAGATATGTAAAAACTAGAATTTTGACAATACAAATTATTTGACTTGGATCAACATGACTAATGAAATTATATTGAATTTTTCTAAATGATAATAAAATGACCTAAAAATTATCACTTTTGATTTTTTTTATAATTTTAACAAAATGATGTCAAGAATATTTATATAATTTTTGATGACTTGTCCATAGTCATTCCTTGTATTCTTCCTCTTCATTGGATGATTGTGATTAATGAATCCTCCAAGATTTTGATCCAAAAATAAAATTTTGATTTCAAAATTATAACTTGATAGGAATATGCATGCATGAATTCTATAGGTACCTAGTTTTATAGAAATATCCTATGAGATCTCAAGTTTCCACAGATGTCAAATAGGTTTTGGGAGCTTCAAGATCTTCCATGGCCATTAATAGCCACCACAAGGTAAAACATTTAGAAAAAAATAGATTTAAATTTAAATTTTCATCTCATCTTGTAGGTGACTGAAAATTAGTAGGGGTCTCTTTTTTGGGAAAGTCAATCTAAGCACCCAAGTTCTCATGATAACCAATAAGGCCCAAACATGACTCCCTATGATAAAGCACACATGCTAATAAAATTATATAGTTATAGGTATTGAAACCACTTCCATATAGAAGAGTATAAAAATTTTATTGGGGTCACTATTTGAATTGATTGCCTCTGATCCACTAAATATATGTAATTGTGGGCACAAATTGAACCATGCTAGATTGCCAAGGAAGTTCAAGCACCTTAGAGATAAAATGGTCATAATATAATACCATCTTCAAGTATTAAAATAATAATAATAATAATAATAATAATAATAATAATAATAATAATAATAATAATAATAATAATGGATTAGGATCCCTTTTGTGGCCACCTCACCTCTAGGTTACCAAGTTCTCATAAAAAAGTGTACAAATTTAGGTATAAATAATTGCTATGGCTATGGTTTTAAATTTGTAGGTCGTAAGATATAATACTTTACAAAAGTCATATTACACATTAATAAAAATTTAAAACCATTTTAGTTTAAGATACTAACCTTAATTTTTTTTATTTTTTTTAATTGGGTGGCAATCAACATGGGTTGACCTCACCCCCCCCCCCCCACCAAGTATAAGTAAATTATGTGGGGCTAATTTTACCACCCCACAACCATCCAAAATAAAACAAAAACACCATGTCATGTGGTTAACAATTCTAAGCCACTTTAGCAAGACCTCTATCCCCTTAGGTGCTTTCCTATATTATACACATTCACATGGGTGAATATCAGCTTAACTAGCAACTTGCCCTCCACCAAGGTTTATGCCCTTCTACAGGGCCTATGTATTATAAAAACTACCCTAAAAAGACAAAATATTCAAAAAAACATTATAGACAAACTAGAGGTCCAAAAATTACAAAATGAATTATTTTAGGTCGTAAAAATTGAAAATTTTAATATAAAATTATCTCATACCCTAAAATTCCTTGATATACATGCAAATAAATTGAGCGAAGTTTAAATATTATACAAAGGAAATAAACTTATTTTTGGACTAGAATTTCAAAATTTAATAATAAATTATCCATGGCTCCTAAAATTATGTCCTATGTTTCATAGATTTATTAACTAAATATATTTTAAATTATATAATAATTTGGGTGAAATAGGGAGTCTTTTATATTAATAAAAATTATTTGAACATATTTAGCTTTCATTGGCATCACACTAACTAAGCAACTTGACAATTTTTGAAGAGAAAGAATGATTAATTTTTCCAATTTAAAAATTACAAAATACAATAAATATGCACAAAATACTATACTAATGGGTTTTCAACACAAAATATTCCTTTAATTTTCCTGTTACCATTGATACATATTTTACAATGGGATCACCAGTATCAAGTATTATAAAATCTGAATGTTAGTTATAATTTTTCCCATTTCAATTAAAATATATTTCCAAACACTTAATACATTTATTTTCTCTCCAATCACATACATGTTTTGAGCTAAAATAAATACAAATATCATGAATCTCAACTAGAAAACATATTTCATTCTAAAAATATATAATAAGTAAACAATATGGTCTTCACAAGGTCTCCACATGCAACCATAAGGCTAACTAAAGGAAGGGCTCACCACCCATCATTTTTCCATCATTTATCAACTACCCTAGGTACTCCAAGCCTAATATTCATAGATTTATGCATTTAAATATCATGGTTTAATCAAATAAGTTGGTAAAGGATATTTAGGTAATAGCCATATTAGGAAAGTAAAGTTCACTATTATAAATAAGTCAATAAACAACACTCATAAATGAATTAGTAACACTCAATATACTCATTAATCCCAACATATAAATTCCATTACTCACTCCTTTGTATATATTAATTTCTACTCTTTACACTTAGGTTGGAAGGATGAGAACTTTGGAAACATATTTTTTCCTAAACCTATATAGGGATGCATCATAATAATTCAACACAAGTTCATTTGGGTAACATGAAAATACCATTTAATGGAAAGATAAAGTATTAAAAATAATCCAACAAATTTATAATGGATGTTACATATCTACACAAATAAAACATTCAAAATTACATGGTGGCCTTATCATAAACCATAGAAAACAAGTAAATGAAGAAGGTAATCCAAATGGCCTTACCACTCTTTAAAACTACACTTAAGATTAGGGATAATATAATTTAAACAAGGATATGTTGAAATAATAATGGCTAAGGTAACCTACCAAGGCTCCTCATGAATCCCTTCAATAACTCCACGTTTTCAAGTCTTGGATACTAGAAAATTCTCTTCCTTATGTTCCTCCTCCAAGCTTCTCTTTCTCTTCATGGGTCTTATAATCTCAAAAATGATTAGAAGAGTCACATAAATTAAGGATTTCCTTCCTCATATAGACTATAGGGTACCCTCCAAAATATAATGGGAAGGTGACATGTGTCCCTTCCCATCCCTTGGTTTAAAGTCAACAAGTATTCACCCTTCTTAACTCCACTTACAATCCCATACCTAAATAAATTCACTAAGTATCCCATGCCATAAGTATAACATGGTATGACCCTAAATCCTCTAAGGTTTATTAGAACACCATCCTAAGTTCCTATTGGTCTAAGGGCAAAAATATCAACCTAAAATGTCTGAAATATCCCTTAAAGCATTCTAAAAAGTTGGTCTACTCCATCCATCCGAAATTTGAGTCAAGTAAGGACACATAAATGGATACACATAATTAATAATGAATTAAAACTTTAAAATAACATTCCTAATGTTTAGGAAATGAAGGTTTGAATAGTGTCTAGGGGTGAATAGTAAAAAGTGGGTAAAAAATGCCTACACTTATAACTAGATCCACAACAAGGTACAAAAAGTGGTTAAGGTCATGGTAAGGTCAATTATATGTGTTTCCACTCTACCCATGATATTCACATTCCTGGTGTATTCCTATTTACCTCATTGGCCTCCCCTATCACCTACACAATATTACACCCATAAAAATTCCCTACACTAGAAGTTGAAGCTATAGAATATAAGCAATACAAGTGATCTCAATATAAAAGACATATACACAACATATCCTGGGCATCATATATCAATGGTGATAACTAATATTAATAATATAAACATATGAATAATCCAAATGCATGTTATAATAATAAAATATCAAGTAGTATGGAATTAATACTCATCAAAATGGATAACCAAAATGGCATAATTAATTGATATCAATGCATAAAATTCTCATCTAATCTAAGCATAATTTTTCTTCGATAAGTAAATCATAACATATCCTAACATATAGAATTTTTTCAGTCCCAAAGACTTAATAATGACTCATGTCTCAATATTACATAAATCACATCTTAACCTGACATATGTATGAAACCAAATGTTTAATAGTAAACATTATGAAAGCTTGGGGTCTTACATTCCTCACATTATGCAAGTTTTCTTAAATATAAAATATATTAGTGATTTCAAGGCAAGGAATCATGGATATGAGTCATCAAACAACTCAGTAAAGGAAATTAAACTAAAAAATTGACCTTCTTATGGAACATGGAAGACATTGCTCACAATAACCAACAGTGTAAGTCTCACAAAATCCATGCACAAGGGAATTGAAAAATACCTCTAACAGAAATAAAAACTAATATAAATTAAAGGAATTATATTCACATATGAGTATTACATTCTCCCCCACTTAAATAATCATTGTCCTTGATGCAAAAACTACTCTAATGTAGGAAAATAATCATTCCTCCATAGAAATTATATATGATGTGAAGAACTAGCCACAATAACCAAATAAAGGTGAAATATTACAAAAATATGATATCAATTCATCTTGCATATCCCAATAGAATAAAATAATACACATAATTCTACTAATAAAATAACAAAGACCTAAATAGTCAGTGATATAAGAATGTGAGTATAAATTTCAATATGTTTCATAGTCACATGGTTGCTATGCCACCATACATGCCCCACTTACTTTAATTGGCCTACAAGCTATCAATAATCCTTTAAATATCTAAGTTGGCCTAGCCCAACCCACAAACCAAAAGCCCATAAATAAAATTTTATTAATGTGATGAGGGTTTGAATAACCCATAGATCAATTGAGATATCCTAATCCACAATGGATTTCAAGGTGGCTCTTGAAGGGTTCAAGCTAATCATGTGGCTTAGTTTTTACTTAAATCATAAACAAATTATAATTTACATTGACTTAGGATTTGGTAAAATTAATAATAAAAATATAAATTAAACCTCATAAGACCTCAAAAGGTGTGTAAAATATCTCGTTTAAGCACCTTTGATATTGGTGTAGCCAACCACCATCTTTAGATCAAACTAATCTCGATCATTAAATCTAGTCAAAGGTGAGGAAGCTATATAAATATTGATGGAAGTTAATAAAGGCTTTCAATTATAAATCAAGTCACAAATTTATATTTTGGAATAGAGGAAGGAGGTATTATAAGATGACTTATCCATAGTCATCTTTCTCTTCTTCCTCCTCCTTAGATGACTGCCATCAATGGAGTCTCCAAGATTTTGATCCAAAAACAACATTTTATATTTCTCAATTCTAACTCAATAGGAATATGTATGCATGACTTATATAGGTACCTATTTTGATATAATGATCCTACAAGGTCTCAGGCTCCTATAGATGTTGAACATGTCTTGGGAGATTTAAGTTCCTCCATGACCATTAATGACCACCACAAGGTAATTTTTTTTTTAAATTTTAGTTTAATATTTATATTTTCATATCATGTTGTATGTGACTAAAAATAAGTAGGGGTCTCTTTTTGGGGAAATTTGATCTAAGCAATCAAGAGCATGTGACATCAGATAAGTCCCAAACAAGACTACTTATGAAAGATAGGAATACCAATAAAAGTATATAGGTACAAGTCATTAAACCACTTCCATACAAAATAGGATGAAAATTTAAGGGGGGTATTTTTGGAATTGACTTCCTTTGAACCACCATATCTCTATAATCATGGGCAAAAATTCAAGCATACTAGTTTGCCAAGTAAGTTCAATCACCCTAGAGAGAAGATGGTAATAACTATATCACCATGAAAATCCATGTCCTAAAAATGGTACTCTATAGAAGAGAAATAAAAATGGAGTGTCTTGTCAATGTGTATTTTGGCACACACCAACATGCAGGCATAAAATGGAAGGCTCAACCAGTGAGAATCCCCCCTTCTCACATATCTTAAAAGTAAATAGGCTTGGCATAAACTTCCCCCAGATATTTTTTACTAGGTCTTGGTATACTAATCTCTCTTAGTTGGTCATTATGGTCTATTCTAAGTCAAGGGGCTTTTACGGGTAAACACTTGGGAAAAAACCTTAAATTAATAATACTAGTACACTCAGATTCTAAAGAAAATATCTTAACTAAATACTCCTTTCCATTATTTAAATGAATTAAATAATGCATCATTAATGAAAAATTAACCAATATCATGCAATATTTATAAAACCTTAGAAACTATTTTTAAATCAAACTATTTATAAAATTAAACTAAAAATTCTTATAAAAAAGATTAAAAGAGAGAGAAGGCATGGAGAAAAGGAAAGATGAGCCTATTCTATCAAAAGATATGTATGATTATATTAAGTGTACAAATCCTTTGATAAATTGGTCATTGTTTGGTTAGTGGAGCACAAACAACATGCAAATATAATGCAAGAGTCTAGGATAATGTTAGTTATGCAATAGAGGGAAACAAGGTCACCATATACATGCATAGACTAATAATATCAGATAATAGAGATTTCAGATTAAATGTATTTAATTAAGCACAAATTAGATTCATTACACACTCTATATGAACATAAAAATAAATCTCAATAGTCTTAACTCAAGCAAAGAAGAAAACTACCTAGAAAATAAAAAATTACATAAGGGAAGTGTTGACCAATTTTGACCCCCAAGGCCAAAATGTTAACCCTTATAGGAAAAAAATTCTTGTCATGTTTTATCAAACTTTTTAATATCCCATTACACGCCTTGATTGTCTCCAATTGATTTTTATAAGGTCTTATTAGCATTGCTTAAGGTAAATTTGGAGAAATTAAGGTAATGTTCTTTCTTGGTCTTGTAATGGTCTAGTCATGTCAAGGTGTAATGAAACTTGGTAAAAGAGTGTCATTCCTTAGGTGTCTCTCCAAATAATTTTTACACCTTAGTCACTTTATGTAAACATTTCATGTTGATTTTGAAAGTTTAAGGTTCTTTTGTGAACTTTAAGGTAAGTTTTATGAAGGAAAAAGATGATTTTTACTAATTCCAACATGTGTCAAATCTCATAAATGAAAAAATACATAAAAAAACACTTTTTAAAGTTCTTGGAGGAGTTTTATAGCTATATTATATGTCAGGATGCCATACATTAGTCAGAATATTGCATTTCAACACCAAATAAGGGAGTTTTAGGCCCTTGTATAGACTTCTTCAACTCACTTTTAGGTGAAAATAATTTGGAAGTATCTCTTTAGATTCCATAGGTTATATTAATTCTTGTAATGAAGTTTCAAGTTCTAGAAATGAAAATATCTCTCTCTCCTCTATCGCTTCCTTTACAAACTCACAAATGTAAATTTCAAGGGGATGGTATAGGACGTATAGGTGGATTAAAATACTAAGATTTTGACTAGAGTTTATGACCCTTAATGCATCTAAATTAGTGTCATTATTTATTTTATTTATCTCCTTATCTTTATGAATAATCACTAAGGAGCTAAGGTGCTTTAATGAGGTGCAAAACCCCAATGGCTCAATTTTGGGGAATCTTTATTGTAAAAATGAACTCATTGAAGTATCAGATAAATTTTTGAGATCCTCGAAGGTCTGAAAATGCCATTCTATACTTTCAATCATCAAGGTTAGCACATGTGGCATTGGATTTTATGCATAAGAGCCTCATAAAGACAGGTTACAAGTTGTATTTGAGGTTTCAAATTTTTATACTGATTATAATGTATCCAAATGATTTTTCAAATGATTCACCATATTTACACTTTAGCCAAGTCTCTATAATCATCTGATCATTTTGTACTAGCCTTCTTAATGCCATTCATAACTCACTTTGAAGATTGTGTATAGGTTGCATGTATAATAATAGTTTGAAAGGTCTAACTCTAAATTTTCATAGGTATATGTAATTTTGATAGTGTATTTTGTCTTCTTAGAAGCCTCACATAATTTTTCATCTCATTTAAAACCCCTCTATTATGATTGAGTTCTTTCACACTAGCTTTAAGCAATAAATAGTGGTATTATGCCAAGGACTATGTTCTACCCTTGCTTATATAGAGTTGATTGAAAACATAGAAATATGATTTAATAGTATTATTTGAAGGTAAAAAATATTTAGCTAGGTTATAATTCAAATGAATGAGACTCCTCAAGGTCAAGATGAATGAATTACACATGTTTTAAGGCTTTATGCATTGAAAATGTAGACCTATAGGTCTATAGATCTGTAGGTCTATATTCCATGAGATATGAATAGAAATGTGCATTAATTTTTTATTTTTAAGACCTGATATGAAAGTAAAATATTTTATATATTCTTGGATGCAATCCACGACTAGTGGAGAAGAGGTGTATCTTTAGGTTCAATGCCTAAGACACTTTGATGGAACCTATAGGTAAAGCCAATGAAAGTATACATGTATAAAGCAAAAGATAATGCTATCAAACTTGTAGAGAGATAGGTTTAAATTAAAAAGAGTATTTAATTGTTTTAAAGTATTACCAAGTTATAATAACCTAGTTAAGGAAGGATAACTTCAAATCCTAGAAGACTAGCTCTCTACCTACAATCAAGCCCACTTGAAGAGATGCAAACTCACCTTTAGATATTCTAAAGAAGATGCAATGTTTATATGAAAACTAAGGATTAAATGGAAGTGTGGAAATAAATCCTAAAAAATTTGAAATATCCTCAATAAAGAGCTTTTAGGACCTCTATTCTTTGAAAAGCTTAAAACTCTATCAATGTGTATATGTAACCTACATGCCTCATTAGACACTCAAGGTTGGTTTTCAAATTTGAAGAAGATAATGTAAGGTTTTGGGATTAAGATTGAGTATATATACAAGTTTTTGAATACACTAAATATCAAATATACCTAAAGGATATAGAGAGAGATGATCAAAACCAAAATATACCTGACCCTGCATATACTCAGTCTCATACTCTCTTAGGCCTATCTGCCTAGTTAAGTACAAGGTTCTTACTTATTTTGAGAGATAATGATGTTTGATGAAAAAAAAACAAGGTAATAGGAGTAAATTTAGGTTTTCACATACCTATTAAAGGTCTTCATCCCATTTATTCTCTCTATTAAAGGAAAATAAACCCAAATATACACCTAAAGTTATGACTTAGCATCATAACTATTGATTGCACATAGTGTGGTAATTAGGTTGAATGGTATTCTTATAACCAATGAAAGTGATTTATGGGTATCAAAAAATTTATCTAGAATTAATGAAAATAGTCTAAGAATTTTTAAATCCCTATAGTAATGAGGAAAATATCAAACACAATCAACTAGGCTAATTTGCATTAGATGGCTTGAGAACCCTAAACATGTGTGTGAGAGGTATATAGACACTTTTAAGATTTATAAAATAATTAAAACAATTATAATATGTCAATATAATTTTTATAGGTCTCATATATGTGTTTGGATCCAATCTCAATCATTTTCACATCCTCTACACTCAAACTCTCTCTATCAACCTCACTAACATAGTCTGCAACCCAAGAGGCTATCAAATTTTACTTAGATCTCTTAGGATAAGATTAATTTTGGAAAAAAAAATTAGGGATTATTATTATGGTAAATACCCTCAAAAATTCATGCATTATTTTTCAATTTAAGGGCCTATCCTTTATGAATCATCCATAAGACCCTAATGCACTCACAGGCTACCTAGAAAGCAAAAGGTGACCTGATGGAATAAAGAGGCCTTAAAATTCCTTATGATGAATTTTTTTAAACATATAATTACCTTTATTACATTCAAAACTCTCATAATCATCATTTTAGTCCATTGGCTAGAAAGTATGCAAATACAAGTGTATAGAATGGTCATAAATGTATGGTTGTAGGTGTGTTTTTTAGGGTAAATGGTATGGGATGATCTAAAAAAAAAATAGGTCTATAAGGAATTTTAAAAGGTTATAAAATCATCCAAACTCATTTATTGTCTCTTAATAAGGTTCATATGCTCTGTAAATTGTCAAATGAGTCAAAAGGGGAGAAATGTATTGTTTTGGAAGTCAAGAAGCTTATATGTAGGTATATAAAAAACTTAAAAAGACATATCCTTAGTGTAATGAATTTAATAATTATGTTTTAGACCTAAAAAAATAATTTAAAATTACTAGGACCTATAAATTTATTTTTGAACACTCCAACTATCTCTCATGCCTGTATAAGTGCCTAGACTAGGGTTTTTGACCATTTTATGTTTCATATATCCATAAAAGGTATTAGGATATTAAAATTTACATGTATAATAGTATTATCATGTTTAAAATTAATAAAACACTTCCTATAAGTTTCACACATGTGGGAATGATTTTAGGTGAAAACTCGGTTTCTAGGCAAGGAGGCCTAATTAAGGAGAAAGAATATCATAAAATGTGTACTTAAACTTAGATTTGGATCCTAAAACTTGAAAATTAGATGTAATGTGATACTAGTTCCTCAAATATATTATCATTTTCCCAATATCATTCATACATTCTTATACACAAGGAGGTTTACACATTTTCAATGTTATAAGAAATGAGACCAAATGAGAGCTTTTGGTGCAAAATGAGGTATTGGAGAGAGTTTTATGACTCAAAATTAACTTTTAAAAGTATTTTGTGATATTAATATGCATATCATGGATAAATATTACCTTAGTGAATATGAAATCAAGTTTTGAGATATTTGGGCAAGAAAGGCCTAGTGAGACAAAGAGGTTTCAAGACACCTAAAGAGTTACTTGATGATTGACACTGAGATGTTAGTTTGGAAATTTTATAAGAAGATGAAAGGTGTCAAATATTAGATAAATAAATCAATTTAATATGACCTAATGGTAAAGAGTGTCATTTTTCCATCACAAGCCAAGAAAAAGGGAAATTTTCATGAGGAAGATCAAGGTGTCAAGAAACAAGAAGGATATCCATGCCATTTTGAATGTGAAGCACAATAAAGAGAACAACATTTATCTTTTGAGACCTTATTAAATTATTCTCTAACTCTTTCTTGACTGTAACTCTCAAGAGTGACACATGTCAGCTCTTTTTCCTACACCCCTTCTCTCTTTCTTCCCTTACCTTCTCTATATATTTAGCCTTGATAGGCTATGTTTGTATCCTCCACCTAGTTATGTAAAATACATTCCCATTTTCAATCCTTTTTTTAATGATAAAATACTAGTTTACCTCCTCCTTTGACTATTTTAAATGTGGTTGTTTGACTAGTTTGATCTTATCAAGTAATTATCTTTGCTTTATTGATATGTTGTCCTCTTACATTCATATTTAATTTCAAATTATTTTTTTATGTCTTAAGAAGTGTCTAAGTGAGGTGTGAATGTTGAGTGAGTTGTATTTTTATTAGTGTCATTTCATGACCTCTTGACTATTCCTCCTATCCCAAGCATTTTTCATAACCTTCATGTGAAATGGTAGTGTAAAGAGGAAGATTTGGAGTAGTGTCTTGCTAAGTTTGGTCTCATGTTTTAATTGAATTTATATATAGTTAATAGGGGTCAAGTATATTTGGTGCATCACCTCCATTATAGTATATTTATCTCTCTTTTCCTAAAAAATATTGTAGAGTATTTTATGAACCTAAATGATTCATCGAGGGGAGCTAGCCCTTTAACATATAGATTTAATCCAAGTTTAGGCCATCCATAGCCTAAATTTGTTTCCATTTTATTCCAATTTTTTAATTATTGAATTACCTTCCCAAGGGTGTAAATTTTGTTGATAATAGGAAGAGGCAAAGCTCTCTGATCTCTTGCCTAACTATTATATTATATCAGTTGATTAATGAGTCAACTATTATTCAAATGAAAAATTGGTCTTTTATCATCAAGGGAAGCCCATAAAATCATTAATTCACCTTTATATTGGTGGTTTTAATAATTCAATGATATTGAGTCATTTCAAATTTGAATATTTTAAATATCTTTATCAATCCAGATACAATCAATTAGGACATGCTTGATTGATCTTGAATTTAATTTTGGGTGGATGAATATTATCTAAATCTCCCTAGGATAATTTTTTGGACATGCTTTGAGTAGAGGTACAAATTCCTAGTTAACTCATTATTTTATCTTTTATATCCTTAGTTTCCTAACTCTAATGTACATTTCAAGTTTGTGTTTGATACCATGACCCAAAAAGTGTTAAATCTTTCATTTCATGATCAAATTTCCATTAAGAAACTCATTTTATAATTAAGTATTGTAGGTGAGATTGGATATACATTTTATTCTCGGATATGATGATTTGATGGGCTGAGACAACCATCATTTTGGGAATCTAAGATACTTAGGATGACCTCACCAACTAGCATGGCAATCAAGATTCCTCAATGTCATGTTTTCACTTGGTAGTATTTTATTAGTCGAGGGACCTACGATAAGATCTTGTCATGAATGGAATGCTAT
>JARHVA010006788.1:0-97500 GCA_037957365.1 Torreya grandis | reverse complement strand
CAGAAATTTGAGTCAAAGAGGGCCACTTAAGTGTATACATATAATTTAATAATGAATTATAACTTTAAAATAACATTTTAAAGTTTAGGAAATGAATGTTTTAATATTTTCTAGAGGGTGAATAATGTAAAGTGGGTCAAAATGCCTACACTTCTAATTAGGTCCACAAAAAAGTACAATAAGTGGTTAAGGTCATGATAAGATGAATCTGATTAGGTCCACAACAAGGTACAATAAGTGGTTAAGGTCATAATAATATCAAGTAGATGTGTCACCACTCTACCCGTGATGTGATCATCCCTGATGTAGTCCTAGTTACCTCATTGGCCTCCCCTATCACTTACATAACATTACACCCATAAAAATTCCACACCCTAGAAGTTGAAGTTATATAATATAATAAATACAAGTAATCTCAATCTATAAGACATGCACATAACATATCTAAAACATCACATATCAATGGTGATAACTAATACCAATCATTTAAGCATATACATAATCTAAATTCATGTTGTAATAATAAAATATCTAGTATTATAGAATCAATACTCATGAAAATTGAAAACTATACTAACATAAATAACTAATATCAATGCATAATATGATCATCTAATCTAATCATAATTATTCTTGCATAAGAAAATAATTACATATCCTAACATATAGAATATATATCTCAATCTTAAGGACTCAATAACATCTTATTAACCCTAATTTTGGATTTGGATCCTCTTGGGTAGATAGGGTTAATAATATAGAAATGATAATGAAAAAGGGTGAATATTAAATCTACAATAGGCCAATTAAATTGTAAACTTAGATATATGATATACTAAGTTTATTAAATGGATATAAGCTATTAATTGGATTCATAACTATGCTAGATATATAAAATGACAAAGAAGTAATGTACCTATCTTGTTTTGATACTAATGTAGATCTAAATCTGAAACAGGTTGAAAGTAGGTTGGAAGATAGTTTTAGAATAGTTGTTAGATTTTAGATCTATTGCCTCTAGTTTTGGATAATTGTGTCAACCCTAGATGGTTTCATTGACACTATTGTCTGAATTTGATGATAATGTCCTATATAGAATATCTGGTGAAATACTATGCAAACACCTAAATTCTTTTGGGTTTTGATTCACATTTTATCTAGTGTATTCATATTTAGGTCATGGATTGTCACTCCTTATGAAATATCAAAACCCTAGCTTTCCATCTTTAATGTGACCTTGGGTAAAATGGGTTACTAAGAACATGGTGTTGAATTGACCCCAATGACCCCACTATCAAAGGACACTACCTGCATATCTAATACTTTAGAAGAGAACCTCAAACTCATGTAGTTCTCCCCTACATGTTGGCTTATGTGTAAATCATGTAGTGTTTGTAAATAAAGTATAATATTGACCTAGCTTATGATTTGGAGAATAAGACCTTATGACTACTAATTTAATATTTCATACCTACATATGTGTTGTACCTATAAATGTTATGGAAATGGGGAAACTTTGATCAATTAAATGCTTGATAGAGTGATTTCGATAAGCACCTTGGTCTCTTTGGTCTGATTGCTAGGTGAGGAATGAATGAGGGTTGATATTATATTTATACCAATCTTATCAGAGATAACTCACATTAAAGCACTTAGGCCAACCATTGGAATAAATTTAATTTGTAAATTGGATGACTTTAAGGCACTAGACACTTTTATCGAGGTAGGATAATAATGTTGAAGCTATTATTTGTCTCAGGTGTTAGTGTATAGGGAGTAGAAAAATAGGTATAGGATCAAAATTTGCAAAGGTGTAAGAAATTAAATTTTAAACATTTTTGGAGAGATATGATGTCTATGTCATCAATATAATGCTATTCAAACTAAGAAATAGGCCAAGGGGTGGAATATAGAGTAGATGTGAGGCTTGTGTAATCAAGGAATGTTTATAACTAAGAGGAATAGATAAGGTCTAAGTTTTCCAAGTGTAAAAGATTGAGGTGCTACATAATCACAAAATATAATTTACATTCCCCCTCCCTTTAATATAGTAATGAAATTAATATTTTAAAGGAAAGGAATAAGTACTTGGGTGTGTAGTCATACCTTGCATTTACTTGAGTTGAATTTGAGTGCTTTGCTGGTGATTGACCTATAACCAAGAGCATGTTATAGTATAAAATCAATGCAAATATTTTGGGTTAAAATTATTTTTAAATAGATTGAAATTGAAAGAGTAAGGTTTAAGAGTATACATGTGTGTCGATGTAATTGCCTTACCTATTGGCAAGTTGTTTTAAAAAATATGTCTCATTTTAAGGCTATAAAACTAAAATTAAGATAAAAATAGATAAATATTTAAATTTCATGTATCCAAGGAGATGGAAAGAGAGAGTTATTAGAAGGCACATTCCCCCAAATTTTGAGT
The DNA here is from genome assembly GCA_037957365.1 of Torreya grandis. Classification (NCBI taxonomy): domain Eukaryota; kingdom Viridiplantae; phylum Streptophyta; class Pinopsida; order Cupressales; family Taxaceae; genus Torreya; species Torreya grandis. Next base: position 95,072 of record JARHVA010006788.1, on the reverse strand, counting down.
AAAATTGAGTTGCCACCTAGAAGTTGAGATTAGCTCAACTATAAAACCCAATGATACTTTTAACCTGGTGAGGTTGGTTGAAACAATCAGATCCAACCTAAAAACTTGGAAATATTGAGTTATTTGATCACCTCAACCATACCAAAATATGAACCAATTACTGTAGTAAATTGGTTCCATAAAGTCCATAAAAGTCTATGGGGTATTAGTATATTCAAAGGTTTTAGAATCTAAAACTAATTTAGATTGTATAATATTAGGTATATGTTGCATATAATATGCACCTTAGATATGTCTCATGTTTAAGATATTTATAATAATGGTAATAACAAATAGAATTATGCCATAGCTATTATTATATGTGCTTTGGCCAATTCAGATAACTATGTAAGTGTGGAGGACATGCTTCCAAATCATTCCCCCACTATATATGGAGAATTTTAAAATTGATATAATCATCAATATGAAGGACATGTTTCCAAAACATGCCCACACTATAATATTAGTGTGTTTAATATTGAATAGGTGTTGATAACATTCTTCTAAATCATGCTCCCACTTAATCTATGAATTAATATAAATACCATACTATATTAGTGTGGATATCATGCTTCCAAATCATTCCCCCACTAAATTTAAAAATTAAAAATGTGTGGAATCCATGTCCATATAACATGCCCCCACTAAATATAAAAATTGTGAATGTGTTGAGAACATGCTTCCCAAGCATGCCCCCACTAATATACCCCATTTGAGATGAGTTAAAAATAGTACCCGATAGTTAACTCACCTCAAAAGAAGAAGATACCAATATAGTTGTCTATTATGTGAATAAACCATATAGCATGTAGAAAAATGTACATAGGTAAATGTATCATTGAAGTGAATAAAACTAATGTGATCACATGTGCATGATAAATATCATGGAAGCATCTAGATAGTATTATTACAATATCAATAAGTAAACAAGAACACACACAAGAGAACTCAAAATCAAGTCAATAAACAAAGGTCTTAAAAGACCATAAATAAAGGACATGTTTAAATGCCACAAAATTAAATGGACATGACTTAGTCAAATGTCTATAAAGTAAATAATGACATATTCAATTGTTAATACCACAAGGAATGACATATTCAAATTTCCAAGAAGGAAAACATAGGCACAGGGGCTATAAGAAAATGAGAATATTCAAATTCTAAAAAAAAAGTAAGACATGACACTCAAGGAAGTACATAAAGTAAAACATAAGAAATTAGCATAAACATATCATAGTATCCCATTTATCAAATGTGTTATCAAAAACCATTGAGTGCATAGCATATAAATTACCATGTGTAAGATATAAGCATGGATAAGGCATCAAAAAGTATATAAGAGCACAATCATGACATTGTGATGTGATCATAGAATGATATAACCTAGAAGTATTAAAATTATAGAAGATGGATATCCTCAATGTCCTATTAATGTGAGTATATGTAAATCCAAAAAGACATAAATGCATATAATCATGTATCTATGTATGCCTATATATGTATATGTAAGAGTAAATGATCCACCACATTTATTGTCATGCATTTTTAAGAGTGTAGTATAGGCTTCATCTTTGTTTAAGCATCATATTAATTACCCATCAAAACATAATTTAAACAAATCATTCCTAATAATTACATAATGAAGTATTTCACATTGTAATTTTCATTTATCATTCCACGTAAAGTTATCTAGTATATAGGTTCAATAGAGGAAAATATAAATATCAGTGTACAACTATGTGTTTGATGTAATGCAAGTAATAAAAATAATGGCTAAGGCATCCATTTTTTTGAATAAATGGAAGGATTACATAAATTTCATATGGTAAGTTTGATATTATCATTGTTTTTATCAAAAGGCATCAATGATGTCATACTGGCCATGGTATCTGCATGGAAGTTATATTTATGAGGAATGTTATCAATATAAAATATATCAATTGTCTCTATGAGTTTATCCACTATTTATTTATATGGGAGAATATGTTATTCTTTGGTTTGGTAATGATTTATAACCTAGTTAACAATTAATTGAGAATCACAAAAAGCATGGATGTCATGCATATGAAGCTTGTGTGATATGGATAATCTAATTATCAAGGCTTCGTATTCGGCTATATTTTTGGTGTAAGCAAAGGATAATATATATGATAAAGGCATATATTCACCTTCAAGGGTGAAAAATACAAAGCCATCACCTTCCCTTATTTTACATTCAGATCCATCAAAAAACATTATCCATGGGTTGGTAGATATATTATATGCCTCAAACTCATCACATAAAGCTTTGGTGAGGGAAAAGAGATCCAGTAAAGGAGTTGTAGCTAATTAGTTGGCTACAACTTGACCTTTTATTTACTTTTTGGATAAAACATTAAGATCAAACTCTTACAATACAACTAATGAGGTGTGTTTTGTTCATAAAGAACTTTAATGAAATTGTTTTATTAGCCAACTAAGCTATCAAGCATCTAATAACCTGAATTTGGCCCTACAGGCATCGTAACTATTTAATATTGGTTAGCAATGGCATTGTGATAATGGATTTTACATTTTTTGGATCAACCTTGATGCCTCACTAAGAAATAATGTATCCAAGTATATTTCATGAAAAAACCTCTAAAATGCACTTTTTAAGATTTAATCAAACATTGAACTTGTTTAAATGTTCAAATATTTGTCATAAATCAGTAGCATGTTCTTGATGATGTTTATATTTGGTAAGTAAATCATCAATATAATCAAAAAATTTGTGTATAAAGTCATGCAATATATGAGTCATGGCCCTTTAATATGTGGATCCTATTTTTTTAGCCCAAAATTCATGGTTGTATAGCAAATTGTACAAAGGAGTAGTAAATGCCATCTTTTCTTGATTATTGAAGTTAATTTTGATCTGGTTATATCATAAAAATACAACCATAAATGAAAATGTCTCAATCTAGCTTATAATCAATAATGATATTGATATTAGGCAATGGAAAGTCATCTTTTTGATAAGCCTTATTTAAATATTAATAATCAGTGCAATAGTGAATGTCACCATTAGGTTTTTTAATAGGTAGAACGTTGGACACCCATTCATAATTTATAATAACTCATATAAATATGGTGTCTAAAATATTGTGAATTTCCTCTTTTACCAATAATGTTACTTTGGGGTGTATTTTTTGAATCTTTTGTTTAACCAAATTTGCATCTAGGTATAATAATATGTTATGCATTTCCACTTATGGATTGATTCTAGGCATATCCAAATAACTCCAAGCAAAGAGTTTAATAATTCTAATTTTTCATCTTCCTACATCATTGCAGCTAGTAGAACTAGTTGAGTATCCTTATCTATTCCATAGTTTTATTGGGTTATTTCTTCATTTAGTAAAGTGGATCTCTCTATGTGGAATGGTGTTATATGAATAGTATTTTATCTATCATTATAGACACTAGTATCATCATTCTCACCAAAGTAAGCATGAGAAGAGGTGATATCCTTATACACCCCCAAATACTTAATCAATGACTCATCATTCAAGAACTCATCTAGTGTCAAAAATGTTTAGTGAAGCACATTAATCAAAAAGATGAGGGTTGACCGGTGGTATATTAGTTATAGAAGTATTCAAACACTCTACTTTGGCCTTTTGAAAGTATGTTATGATGTGAGAGATATACTTATGACTTATAGTTTGTTTTGTAAACCAAACACCCTGATAGTTTATATTATGTATAGGATAAATAGGATGACTTATGCCTTACTCATGTTTACCCAACCCCTATCTTTTATATCCATATTTTTGTAAATATCAAGAACCAAAATTAGGATGATAATATTGCAGTGTATTATTATCTATTTTTTTATTATTGCATAATGTTTGAAGTGATTTGTATCCATAGGAAAAGTGTAAATGAACCCTTGATGGATAAATTTTAAGCATGCATGGAAATTTGATGGAATAACATACATCTCATGTATCCAAGGTCATCCCAAGAGGATGTTATAGTTCAAGTCATTTGGAATAACTTAGCATAGAGTAGGTAGGGTATGGGGACCTAACTTATAGTGATATTAAGTGTTATTTTCCTCAACACTACCATGAAATACTATTAAATACCTTGGTTCTCTAATTATATAGGGCCAAATTTGAAGGCCCAATGACAATTGAGGAGAGAAAATATATGTTTCAAATATTGAGTCCTGAACCTTTATCCATAAGAAATCATTTTACCATTTTATTTCAAACACACACTTAGATGTAGAGTGTTAAACAAGTGAATATAATATGTTGAGGTGGTAATTCCTCTTTTCAAAGGATATATTATAGTTAGTCTATTTCATGGAATTTAAAATAGAAGCAACATATGGTGGTTCCACATTACTAGGCAATATAGTCATATGCAATGCATCTAAAAAGACATCCTTATAATGGGATGATCAATGTAATAAGTCTAAGGGTTAAGTTTGAGAAATAATATCCTTGGATGGGGTGGGAAAATGGCATAGGTTGAATGATTGTTTAATACATTCCCTTTGGTGCTTTGTAGTAACAAGTAAAAGCTCATTATAAACATTGGAACAAGAAGTATGTTGGAATGTAGATTTGGAACCATTTATAGATATGATTGATTTAATCATGCATGAGATATAAATAATAATAACAACTATGACATATTACAATATTAAATAGTTAAAAAATATATCCATAGAAAACATGATTACAAGAATAACCTAATATTTTGTTTCCAATATGAACATATTTTTTTTAATATAATTAGACATCAGAATGTGCTCAGAATAAAAGAAAAAAAACCTAACCCATCTAGGGTTTTAATCTCAAAGGTCAGTTTCACCAAATGTTTAACCCTAATTTTAGAAGGGGATCCTCTTGGGTAGTTAGGGTTAAGAATATATAAATGATAGGGCACAAGGGTGAATATCAAAGCTATAGTAGACAAATTAAATGCTAAATTTAGATATCCCATATACTAAATTTATTAAACTAAGATAAGGTATTAATGGAAAGTATAGTTGTCCTAGATATATAAAAATGACAAAGAAGCCATGTACTTAGATTATTTTGATGCTAATGCAGATCTAGATCTATAACAAGATGAAAGTAAGTAGGAAGATAGTTCTAAAATAGTTTTCAGATTCTAGATCTAGAACAAGATGAAAGTAAGCAAGAAGATATTTCTAAAATAGTTTTCAAATTCTAGATCTAGTCTCTCTAGTTCTCTAGATAGTTATGTCAACCTTAGATGGTTACATAGACACTATTTTTTAAATCCAATGATAGTGTATTGTATAAAATATTTTATGAAATAAGATGCAATCACATAGATGATTCTATGTTTTTATTTGTCTTCACTCAAGTGCATTCAGATATGGGTCATGGACTATCATTCTTTGTGAAATGGAAAAGCCTTACCTTTCCATCTTCAATGTGACCTTCTGGTAAAATGGGTTAGAGGGCACATGGTATCGATTTGAACCCAATGTCTCCACTATCTAGGGATGCTACCTACATAGATAATACTTTTGAATAGGACCTTAAATACATGTAGTTATACCCTATGTGTTAGCTTATGTGTGAATCATGCAATGTGTGTACAGAAAGTACAATAGTGACCTATATTATGACTTTGAAAATAAGATATTATGACTATTCCTTTAGTACTTTATCCTTGTATATGTGTTGTACCTATGACTAGTATGGAAATAAGGAAGCTTTTATCAATTGAATTCTTGATAGAGTGCTTTTGATAAGTGCCTTGGTCTCTTTGGTCTAATTACTAGGTGATGAATGAATGAGGGTTGACATTGTATTTATACCAATATTATTAGGAGATACATTACATTAAATCTCTTATTCTAAACATTAAAATATTTTTCATTTGTAAATTAGACGACATTAGGGAACTAAACACTTGCATCATTGTAGGATAGTAATGTTGATGCTACTGTCTATCCCATATGTTAGTATTTAGAGAGTAACAAAATAGGTATAGGATTATAACTTGTAGAGGTGTAATTTAAGTAAATTATAAACATTTTGGGTAAGATAGGTTGTTTTTTCATCAATATAAGACTATGCAAACTAAGATATAGGGAAAGGGGTATAATATAGAGTAAATGTGAGGCTTATAAAAATAAGGAATGTGTATAACTAAGAGGAAAAACCAAGGTATAAATTTTAAAATATTACAATAATAAGGTAATACAAATCACATAAAAAATTCTACATATCTAATGTCTCAAAAACATAAATCATGTCTCAACCTGACATGTGTATAAAACAAATGTCTAACGGTCAACACTATGAAAGTTTGGAGTCTCACATTCCTACCATTATGTAATATTTATTAAATATAGAATATAATAGTGATTTTAAGGAAAGGAATAATGGATATAAATAATGAAACATATCAATAAAGGTAATTCAAATACAAAATTAACCTTCTTGTGGAACATAGAAGACACTACTCACAATAACTAATAGTGTAAGTCTCACAAAATTTGTGCATAAGGAAATTGAAAAATGTCTCTAATATAAAAAATACACTAATATCAATGAAAATCACAAAATTAAAATGAATATATTTCCATAGGCTCAATTCACACCCTTAGAGAGGGTTATTTAGATTCTTTCCAATCAAGCTATAATATTGGGACAACCCCAGGGTGTGGATCACCTATGTCAAGCTTGAACCTCTAGAGTAGGATAGATTCCTCTTTGATGCTCACCTAAAACTAATAATAAGCATAATGTTTCATGGGAAAAGTGTTATAAATAGAGTAAGGGATCCTAATAAATCTAAAAGGGTGATGCACCAAAGTTAAGTGGATACTCACATAAGTTTGAACCACACTGGATCAACAAAAGATAATTGTGACTTACTCAATCTCACCAATTGCATAAATATTTCATGGAAGAGGTCCCAAATAGAACACTAATCTAGACCTAAAAATTAGATTATGAACATCTTCAAAGAGGCAAGTAGAAGGATCACAAACTAGGAATAATTTCCTTCACAAATTTACCATACACAAGCATACTAAACATTGATTTAAGATAAGATACAGGTAAAGAGTTGATCTTATTAGTTCAAAAGGTAGTTATTACAATATTTTGATAGGGTTTAACCTTATAAAATGATAATTTTTTTAAGAGTCTCTATGAGTATCCTTATCTCAAAAAGAAAATGCTAAAACTTTGAAAATTTGATAACCCTTACAAATAGAATGAGACCAATATATATAGAAGAAGAGAGGTATCCTAAAAGAAAGGGAGAGAACATTATCCAAAAAATAACATCTATCCTAGGTAATTAAATGAAACTAAGATACCACCTTTTATTCCTTAACTAATGGAAAAATTTCCACCTTTTTGATCAATTAGAACATTATATATGGCTTGTTGAGTGAGAAGGTCCCCAAAGGCTTCAAGGTTTCATTAAATTTTTATAGCAATATTTCACAACACTAGATATTTTCCTTGATCCTTCACACCAACTCTTGCTTGAATACAAAACTTTAAGATCATAGACATAACTGAAACATGATTTGGTGCCTTTAGGTGGCTACTTGTTAAGATTATGGCCATGTCAAAGAACAAATATGTTTTGTATTAATTGTTCCTATGCTTTATCTTCATGCTTGGATCATAGGTATATCTATAGGTGGAAAACTAATTCAAGACTATTGGTTTTCCTATAGTTTCCATATCAGTACATACCTATAGAAAATATAACACTTTTTAATATTATAAGAGGTCCAAAATACCCATCCTTTCTCTACAATAACCCAAAATTGTTTATACGTACATGGATTCACCTAAAAATGGAGGATAATTGATAAAATAAAAACCCTACCTAATCAAAAATATAAACTAGAGGTCCATATTTTAACCTTAATGGTTGTCTATACATGTTTTCTTGCATCCCACTACATTACTAGGCCATTCTATGGCATTTGAACCATCTCTAATAGCATTGGAATACCCTACAAAACCCTATATTTCATGGTTAAAAATAGATTTCTAACCTTCATTGATAATCCTAGTCTCATCTTTAATTTGATTGGTTGTCAAAATCTGACTCAGCTCATTGATAGGTCGACTTAACTTGCTCTATCAATTTTGAATTGTATGAGGGCCTATGGATTATTGATCTCCTACAAATTGAATGTATCTTTAACACTTGTTGTGTATAAATTTTCCTTTGAAATTAATTGAGTCTTTGACCACCACTTGTCATTATATCCAAATGTATGATGTAGCACATACTTTCAATCTTTCAGGACGTACTATTTGAAAACCAATGATTAGTTCATAGTTTTAAAGTTGACATCTTCACTCCCATCGAATGACACTCATGTGACCATCATTGATGGTTGTGCAACCATCAAAATTAATCTTAGTAGGGTTGTCTTATTCTATCCTTAAATTTGACATTGGTGTGAATGTCTCACATTGTAGGTCTATTTTCAAAGGCTCATAACTTGAAGAGCAAAAATCATGAAGGACTCAAACTTTCAAGGGATATTCCTAAGGCAAAGAAGGACAAACCCATTTGATCCACTAGTCTTGAGAGATTTCCAGGTGAAGATATTAAAGGCCCAAGTTGTTAGATCCATATATATTCCATTGTGACATCTTGACAATGATCAATCTGTTTTGGATAAGTATGGGAAACTTAGTGAAAATTTACTGAAGAGCCAACTTTACACTTGCATAAATTCATTTATGCTATGGTAGACCTAAGATTTGGCACATATGATCTTGGCACAAAAGTGAACAAAACCATATGACCAATTCTTCTTGACTCATCCACATGTGCAATATTTGACTTCAAAACCATGCCTACTTGTGCTTTCTATGTTTTTCATCAAATCATGAAAGAATTTCCCATGTGGGAAAAAATGGCCAACATATTTGGTGACTCATAGAGAAGCATGCCTATTATGCTGTGAGAACCTAGACCATTGTCTTATCCAGTCTATTGGGTATAGAGTCATTAGCTTATACAACTAGCCTAAACTTTTCTTTTAAAATAATAAGGATCAAAAGAAAAAAACACAAAAAAATGTCCAAGGCACTTTGGAAAAAGAAATAACATAGCAGAAAAGAAAAGTGCACAAGGCACCAAGAGGAAATCATATTGATACTCTAACATATAAAATATGTTACAATGGTTGTAATGTTATTCAATAATAGGGATTCAAATGAATGCCATCAATTGGGATGGGTAATACCTCTCCATCTAGTTGGGCAAGCTAAATATCATTGTGCTCTTTACATCCATAGATAAAATAAGGACCACTCCATAAGCTATCAAACTTGGTATGGTTTCCTAATTTGGCCTTATTCTAATCCCATTTGAGGACTAGGTCCCCTTCCTCAAAGCTCCTTGTTTTATCTCTTTTGTCAAAATCCTTCTTGACCTGAGCTTGTTGTGATTCCAAAGTTTTCATCGAAAGGTCTCTAGTCTCTTCTAGCTCTATGAGTTCTACCATACTCACATTCATGGGTTCATCCTCCATCCACTCAAGTTGATGGGCTAACTCTAATGTAGGTAGCTCAAAGGAGATAGGAAATTTGGGTTCCCTCCATACATAATAATATATGGAGAATTACCAATGGAATTTTTAGGAGTCACCCTAGCAGCCCACAAATTTGTCTTTGGCTTGGTGTGTCATGATCTCTAATTTTCTTCTATGGTCCTCCTGATGATCCTCAACAAATTCTTGTTTATGGACTTTGCTAGTTCATTTCCTTGAGGATAGTAGTTGGAATAAGATCTAAGGTAGATTCCTAGCTTTATATCTCACTCACTTGTCTTTATACCAAGGAATGCTAGTCCATTATCAAAAATTATGGTGGTTTGAACACCAAACTTGGTTACAAGGCTATCATATAAATCCAAGACTACAACTTCACTAGCTTTCTTTAAAGCAATGACCTCCACCCACTTGGTGAATTATTTAGTTATAGTGATCACCCATTTATGTCCTGAACCTAATGGTGGATCGATCATCCCTATGAATTATAACCCTGATTGCATGAAGGGTTACTCCACTTGAATATGATTGAGAGAAAGGGCTACTAGTTTTTACTTTCCTATAAAGAGGTCACACTTCTAGCATTTTCTAACCCATACATGATCATATTTTAAAAGGTTAGGATAGTAATAACAATCCCTCATTACTTTCTTTTAGTGTTTTTAGGTGTAAAATGGCCCCCTCTACGTCCATCATATAATTTATCCAAAAGTTTGGTTACCTGGTCATCATCTATGCATCTAAGAAGTACCCCATTGAGGTCCTATATAAAAATAACACCATCATTTAATGCATAATGTATAGATCAAAGCTTTAAATACCTTATTTTAGATCTATCCAAACCTTTGGGGCATTCTCCTATTACCAATAAATGAGCTATATCTTGAAACCAACTCTTCTGAGGTGGGAGTGCACCTACATGTGAGTTATCTTGGGTCACCAAAATAGATTCATTATCTTTTTGGAGGTCATTCACCATGTGATCACATAAGACCTTGCCCATGACAAGCTTGGTGACCTTGATCTCTACATCATACTCCATGACCTTTATGATTAAGCATGCTCTCTTTTCATTTAAATCTTTGTTAAGGAAGAAATCGTTAACTCTAGATGAGACACCATAATATGGATCCTATTATTGGAGAGCATGGGCCTAAACTTCTTGAGACTTATCAAGATTGTAATAATTTATTCTCAATTAAAGTGTACCTCACCTCATATCCTTCCAACTCTTGACTAAAAAAGGCAATTGGTTGCTCCATTACTTCATTATTCTTTTGCATCAACATAGCTAATATGTTGTCAATGTTAGCAAAGGTGTACAAGATGAAGTCTTTAGAGAAATCAAGATCTGAAAGTGAGGGTGTTTGGACAATTTCTTGCTTGATGGATTCAAAATCTATCTTGCCTTCATCAAACCAAGCAAACACTTGGCTCTTCTTCATCATAGTAGTGATAGGCGTGACCAGGTTTACAAACCTAGGTATAAACATTCTCACAAAGTTAATCTTCCCAAGGAAACTCTAGATCCATTTTTTGTGCTTTGGAAAGGATAAGGCTAAGATAACACTTACTCTATTAGGTTTAATGGATAAACCCTCTTTTAAAACAATATGACCTAGTAATTTTCCTTCATTCATAGATAACACACATTTTTATGGGTTTAATGAGATCCTATACTCTCTTCATCTTTGGAAAACTAGCCTCATATGGTCTATGTGCTCACTAGCATCCTTGGAGAAGATTGTAATGTCATTTAAGTAGACTAGCACCATTTTATTTATAAATCCTTAGAAGGCCATATCCATTTCCCCTTGAAAGGTTTCCCTATCATTGGATAATCTAAAGGGCATCTTCTAATAAGTGAAAGTCCCCTACTTGGTAGTGAAGGTAGTCTTGTACTAGTCCTCTTCTCTCACTATCACTTGGTTATAACCTGAGTATCTCTATCTTAGAGAGAAACATTCTAAACTAAAAACTACATAGAGGAGTTTCTCCATGGATGGTAGAGGGTAATGGTCATTCAAAGAGACCCTATTAAGATCTCTAAAGTCCACACATAGTCTTATATCCCCACTCTTATTTCTAACAGGTGTTAGATTAGCTACCCACGAGGAGTGTTTGATGGGGAAGATGATCCTAGACTCCACAAGCTTTGTCAATGCCTTTCTCATGAGCTCTTCAATATTGGGATTTATGGGCCTCTAATTTTGCTTGAAAATCTTGGTGTCAGCCTCTAGCTCTATTATGTGTTGGGCCAGATTAGGATCAAATCCCTTTAGGTCACTATATTTCCAAACAAAGATGTCTACACATTCCTTATATATCTCTATAAAAGCATGCATTTCATCTTTAATTCTTACCTTTCTAAGCTTGATAAGTTCATCCTCAAAGATAAGAACTCTTTCATAGTTCTCCTTTTTAGTTCACATCATTTCTTTATCCTTCTTCATATGGTCCCCTTCATAAAATATGCCTTCTAGGGTGACTATCTATTTAGGAAGCTTATTGGACCTTAATAGGACAATTTTCTCCCCATACTGGTGCTACAACTTTACTTGATTGAGGGAGGATAATTATTATTCTTACTACAAGAAACACACAATCTAATTTTCATTTTTGAAGACTTTCTAGTGAGCTTCATTATCTAGCACTGATGGTCTTATTATCACTTTGATGTGTGGTTGAAACTTGGTTCTTTTTATTTCATTAGGAATGTCAAAATGAGCCTCCATAGCTATTAGCATATCAGCATGTTGATTTTGGCCCCACAACACTGATTGGATGTTGAAAGCCTCAAAGTCTTCAATGAAATCCCACACTCTATATTTTTAGGATATAATTAAAGGGTTATTAATTGCATTCTAACCTTTGACTTGGTGCACAACCAATTTTCTATCCCCATAGACTTGTAACTTCTTGATCTTTCTCTTATTGGCCTATAGAAGGACATGGATGAGACCCTTATATTCTACTGCATCGCAAAAGTAGTTGAACTAGAACATGTATGAAGAGAATTACTTATCGTTTGAAGGGGAAATTAGCATGACACATTTACCCACCCCATGTTTTCTCCTTGAGCCATTAAAAAAAACTCTATAGACCACTAGAATCTTATTAAGGCCTTATGAGGGATCACATAGGTTGGTTTTCTTCATGAAAATAGAAAACACCCAAGTCTCTTTCTTCAACACCTTCTAAAAGTTCCACCAACTGGTTATCATTCTAAAACTCATCCAATAACATGTCTGGTACCTCTTTTGGATGAGTGTTCAAATCCTATCACATTACAAATTCATCCTCATCAATGATGGTGCAATTGATGTTGACATTGTCTATCCCATAGGGATCTATATGGAATTGTGTAATGGGCTCAACCTTGATTGACACATTGGTCCCATACCTTGTTCTGAAGGCCATATAGGACTAGTTTGCTAAAAGATAACCCCTTATCTTTGATATGAATTCTCTAGATAAGTACATTATAAATCAAGGAGGCGCATCCAAGACCAATACATCTTAAGATACTGAGACACTAGGCTAAGCTTTCATGGTCATATTGAGGTCTTTAATTATACCAGATATTTAGGATAAGAACTATCAAGTTATAACACTCCTTTAGATTGTGGTTCATATTTCAAACCAAGTTGATTAGATATAGAATTTGGCATCATTAAATCACTAGCCCCACTATCTACCAAATAATTGTGCACCAGAGAGTTGTCAATGATTACTAAAATATAGAAGGGAGGAGGTTTAATTGATTTACTTGATTGCCCTTCCTCTATCCTTTTAGTTTCATTTGTGAGAACTTCATTCACCTTACTTGATGGCTTATCTACAACATTTATATCATTAACCTTAGACAAACCCTCCTGAAGAATGTCCATCTAAACAAGCATGGAGAGAATATCCAACATAGGCACACTCACATTTGATTTCTTCATTTGTTCAATAATTTTGATGGGTGAACCACTAACCTTTACTTGTGCTTTGGGAGCCATCACTATTATTTGTTAAACTTGTGATCCCTGGAGAACAAAAAGATTTATTTGGCTATAATATTTTCGAGGTATTGGAGCCTTTGGAGTGACATCAGGTTCCCTGGGTCTTGTCAATGAAGGAGTAATGGTGGGAATCTCTTTGACTACTTCCTAGTTACCATCCATATTCCTTTTTTTCAATATTGTGTTTATTGCCACTAGACTATAGGCTTGGATAGAACTAGCCTATTATTTGGCTATGTATCACTCCATTTTTTCATAGTTCATCATTATAGAATTTGACTAATTTGGTCCTTGATTAAACCCTTGACCCTATGGAGGTTCTTCCAATTTAGTTATCATAGGCACCTCTATGTTTTGGGCTATTAGAGCTTGGTTGTACCCAAAGTTAGCAACTTATTGCCATTGATCATTGAAGGCTTGGTTAAGGTAAATATTTGGGACAATATGTTAATCAAAGGAATAGTTTTAAGGCATGGTAACCTCTACTTCTTGAGCCACATTATTTTGAACTGGGACCAAAGAGTTGGAAGTATTAGCAACATTAGGGTTTAATTTACTCTACCTATTATAGCCATGTTGCCCTTGTCCTTGGTTCTGACCTTGGCCCTATAATTTTCCCTTATATGAAGGTTTATTTACTTGAAAATCCTACTATTGAGGCTAATATGAACTTTGATAAGGCCTATTAAAGGCCTATTGAATTTTGACATTCACTAGCTCATTCCCCAAAGACTGAAACATGCTCTTGAGCTCTTGAAAGTTATTTTGTTCTAGATCCACTAGTAGAAGCTTTATCTTACTTTAATGCAATGATTACATTATTTTTTGGTATAGGGATAATGACATCTAATGGGGGCATATAAATGGGATATGGCTTGATCTTAGGAAATAACAGCATCGATGGTCTGGGTGTAAGTTTACCAACTTGAAATAGATAATTTTATGCCTTAATGGCCACCTCATATGCACCTGAAAGTATATTTTCTCCCATAAATTGGATAAACACCACTACGTCACTATTCAAATCCTTTAAAAAATATAAGAAGGTGAAGTTAGGGGTTGGCCTAACTATGACTAGGATTATCTCTTAGGTTTTTTGGAACCTTATATTGAAGTCTTGCATGACTTCATGAGGAGCTCTTATAATTGTAGTTATTTTTTATGTAAGTGATAAATGGTCACTTTTTTCCTTAAATATTTTACACAAGGCTTCCCCTAATCGGTCCCATGTCTAAATGGAATTTGTAATAAGGCCTCTATACCAATCTAGGGGCTTTCCTTTGAAAGAGGTAGCTAGTAGCCAAATAGCTACATTTTCCTCTATGACATTATGTATATTGTAAAAGTTTTTTATGCCCATGAGGTGTTTAAAGGGTGTTACAGCTTGGTCTCTAGTGTAATATAGAACACTTTTGAGAAATGCAACTGGGATAGGATCATAATGAGTGAGGGATATGAGGGGTGGGGTAATAATGGTCCTTTTATAGGTATAGGTCTTGGAAATGTCCTACGAGCAAAATTTCCTTGAGTATTTGTAAACCTTAGTATTTTTTCTAAATTTAAACGTAGTTTAACAAAGTCAAAAGGAATATCTATTGAAGCTAACCTTTTTATCACCTTTTGCATGAGATGGAGATATTATTCTATAATAGAGAGTTGATTATTTCTTTTAGACTTTCCAAATGTCATTGTTTGGAACTTAATCACTATAAATTTGATCAAATAAGCATCAAATTTGATTAATATTCTTTGAAAGAAGTGTGTCCCATTGGGCTGCTAGAAACTATTATAGTCTTAATTCTCACCCTTGGAGAGGGTTATTCAAGCTCTCTCTAATAAAACTATAGTATTGGGCCAACCCCAGGTTGTGGGTCATCTATGTCAGGGTTGAACCTCTAGAGTAGGCCATCTTCCTCTTTACTACTCACCTAAAACTAAAACTAGGCCTAAAGATTCATGATAAAAGGGTTAGAAAGAGAGTAAGGGGTCCTAAGAAATCTAAAATGGTGATGCACCAAAGTTAAGTGGATACTCACATAAGTTTAAACCCACACTAGATCAAAAAAAGATAATTGTGACTTACTTAATCTCACAATCTCACCAATTGCATAAATATTTCATGGAAGAGGTCCCAAATAGAACACTAATATAGACCTACAAATTAGCTTGAGAACATATTCAAAGAGGCAAGTAGAAGGATAGTAAACTATGAAGAATCTCTTTCACAAATTTATCAAATACAAACATACTATACATTGATTTAAGATAAGAGACCAGCAAAGATTTGATCTTATTACTTCAAAAAGTAATTCTTACAGTTTTTTGACATTGTTTAACCTTATCAAATGAGTATACTTTTACAAAAGTCTTGATGAGTATCCTTGTCTTAGAAATAAAATGCTAAAAATTTAAAAAGTTGAGAACCCCTACAATGGGAATGAGACTAGGGATATATAGAAGAAGAGAGGTAGCCAAAAATAAAGGGTGATCATGCTATCAAAAAAATAACACTTTTCTTGGGTCATTAAATGAACTTGATCCACCACTTTTTGATCTTTAACCAATGGAAACATTACCACCCTTTTAATCAATTAAAATGTTATATATGGCTTGTTGAGTGAGAAGGTCCCCAAAGGCTATGATGATGTATTACATATTCCTAGCTATAGTTCTCAATACTAGATCTTTTCCTTGATCTTTAATGCCAACTCTTGTTTGAAGACAAAACTTAATGATCATGGACCTAACTAAAACATGATTTGGTGCCTTTAGGTAGCTATTTGTCAAGATTATGGCCAAGCCAAAGAATTAATATCATTTGCATTAATTTCACCTCTGCTTTATCTTCATGCTTGGATCATAGGTCAATCTATAGGTGGAAATCCAATTCAAGACTATTGGTTTTCCTATAGTTTCCATATTAGTATAGACCTATATAAAATATAGAATTTTTTTAATATTATAATAGGTCCAAAAGACACATCCATTCTCTAAAATAACCCAAACCCATCTATACATACATGTATTCTCCTAAAAATGGTAGACCATTGTTAAAATAACAACCCTGCATGAGCAAAAAAAAACTAGAGGTCCATATTGTAACCTTAATAGATGTCCATACATATTTCTTTGTATCCAACTATATTACCTGGGATATTTCATGGCATTTTAACCAGCTCTAATGGCATTGGAAGACCTTATAAAACCCTATGTTTCATGTTCAAAAATATCTTTCCAACCTTCATCAATAATCATGGGCTCATCTTTAATTTGATTAGTTATCAAAATCTGACTCGGCTCATTAACATATTGACTTAACTTATTTCATAAATTTCAATTTGTATGAGGGCATGTAGATCATTGATATCCTAAAAGTTGAATTCATCCTTGACACTTGTTTCACATACATTTTCTTTTGAGATTCACTAACCCTTTGACCACCTCTTATTGTTAGATCTAAATGTATGATACAATGTAGACCATTTATCTATCGAGACCCACTATTTGAAAACTAATGGCTAGTTCATAGTCTTAAAGTTGATGTTTTTACTCTCATCAAATGACACTAATGTGACCATCATTGACATTTTCATGACCATCAAATTTAAGCTTATTAGGGTTATCTTACTCTATCTTTAAATTTGATGTTGACATGAACATTCCACATTATAGGGCTATTTTCAAAGGCTCATAACTTGAATAAAAAAGTAATAGAGGCCTCAAACTTTTATGGAATGTTATTAAGGTCAAGAAAGACAAACCCATTTGATCCACTGGTCCTAAGAGATTTCTAGGTGAAGATATTAAAGTCTGAAGATGACTAATCCATATTTATTCCATTGTGATGTCCTGGTGACGGTCGAGATTTTTTAGCTAAGTATGGGAAACTTAGTTAAAATTGACTAAAGAGCCAAATTTACACCCATAAAACTTGATTTTAACTTTGTAAGAGTACCTATTATTTGGCACATATGATCTTGGAAAAAAAGTAAATAAACCCATATGACCAATTCTTCTTGACTCATCCACGTGTGAGATCTGGCTTCAACAAACTACTTACTTATGCTTTCTATGTGCTTCATCAAATCATGAAAGAATTTCCCATGTGGGCTAAAAATGGAAAATAGGTATTACATTCTCCTCATCTTAAAGAAGTATCATCTTAATTCAAAAACTACTATAATGTAGGAAAACAAACATGTCTCTTTGGAAACTCTAGATGCTATGAATAAGTAGCCATAATAGGCAAATCAAGGTGAAATATTTAAGAAATATGATGTCAAATCATCTCGTATATCCTAATAAAAGTAATTGATACACATAGTTCCACCAATAAAATAATGGAAACCAAATAGTCACTAATATAAGAATTTGATTATGAGTGTCAATTTGTTACATAATCTCACTAAATAGCTTGTTGAAATCCTTTAGTGAGCATACAATGAATAAAAATTCCACAATCATGGCCATACATCCTATAATATCAACAATTCTAAAATTTTGCACTAATCCAAACTATCATATTGAGTCATGCTAAGAAAAATATGAGTGCCACTCCAAGGTGAAAGGGTAGTGAGCTGAGATAAGTTCCATTCCATGTCAAGTATAATGTGCTAAAATAATTTCCATTCCATGGTAAGACCACTTTGAGTAAAACTAATTGATATTGAGTGTCATTACAAAACCCAAAATTATAATCAAGTACACAAAATGTATCCTCAACATAGAAGATCTATTGAAGGAGAATAGTAATGTAGGGATGCCTCCTTTTGGTGCTATCATAACTTGGTCATGGGAAGGAAATATGTATCTATATCCATGCCAAATAATATGTAGAAAGCCCTCAGGAGCATCAATTCCAGTATCCAACTATCAATGTTAAATAAAATATATTTCATTATGATCTAAAAATAATCTCCTTAGACCTCCTAAAATATAGGAAAGAAAGTTCTTTAGCTAAATCCTATATGAAACCACCACATCTAGTAGGTGGGAAGGATGGTGTTTGAACCTACCCATACAAGTTCCCATCTTGACCCTATAACTATATTCTAAGTTAGCTTCTTATCCCATATGTCATACACAAAGTGATAGTTAAGCACATACCTAACATAAATGAAGCTAGCATAAACAATCCACTAAAAAACCTCAAAATCAATTGATCATTTAAGATAAAACCCAATAAAAGTAAGATTAAGTGGTCTCAAATGAAAATTTAAATCCAAAATTTTCCACTACAATTTTGACAATAATTCAATGACTGGTCAATTGATAGAAATATTAAAAATCAATAAAAATTATGTTCATTTCAAAACAACTTAAACAAAAAGTTTAAACTTAAAATAAGTTTAACAAGAACACTAGAAAAAAGTGGATCACAACACAATCACTATGTGGCTTCATAAGCCACCCAAGGGGATAAATAATAAACTAAGAGGGCATTGGGTGGTCCCCTAGATATTACCAATATTAATATATTCCATTATCCCTCTAGAGAATCTAACTATGTCATCGGCATAGGGATAAAATCCATCATAAAAAAAATCAATTGATATAGATGAAGGATAATAACAAACAACAACTCCCACACATGGCATTCCAGTGCCATATAAGTAACAAATGTAACTACACTAGCTCATATCTCTAATTGTCATGTAACCCAACTACTATCAAATAGCATATCTCATAGGAAATATCCCTTTCAAAACATAGCTCACTGAAAATAAAAGGTAAAAGTATTAATAATGTGAAAATTGTATGTATGTCTGAGTGTTACTCACTACCAACTATTATCTACTATAAAAAGTTTTCTCTATGTACCGTGGTAACTCAAGATTAATTCACTAAATTCTATAATTAGCTGAACAAATGAGAATCATATTGATATTATACAATAAGATCAAGAATCTTATTTGTATGTATTATTTTATATTTTTAAAGTTCTTAAATTACTCCAAGGTTACAATGTATGTTTTTAGTTAATTAACCCATCTACAAAATTTATTCAAAATCGATATCTAATATATTAAGGTGACTTATTATAAGATATTTTAATATCTTAAGTAACAAAATTACACTAATGGCACAGATTTATTCTCAAAATAAATAAATTCTAACAAGTACACCATGAAATATCAAAATGATGTAATGGCTAACCCAAATAGAGAAAGGTCATCTCAAATGATTGACACCCCCTAAAGTTTAGATATCAAAATCAATGACAAACTATATTCTCTAGACAATGAGCATATATACCACTAAATTAGGTATACTCATATCACAAGCATGATTAGTAATGATGAGGTACACCCACTCAGGGTTACTGTTACCTATAGCTCTAAAGTAGACTTATTTTAGTTTGTTGTTATCAACACTCATGGCAACCTAAATAAATATGTGACACTATAAAAGAATCAAAACTTATTTAAGAAGATAATTACCTCCTTAATATCAAGGAACACAAACTATCAAAGATCCATCAATCCATACAAGATGCTCTAGAATTAATAAGGTACACTCCAACCTTTTTAGTAATGAGGAAAATCAAATCACATTCCTATCTATGATCCTTATCAAAAATACCACCTTTGAACCATTGTTGGTTCTACACAAAGGTGTCCTCAATACAAATACACTAGGAAATAAAGTTATAACCTCAAGACAGTTATTGATCATAACATTTGGATATCAACATTTGAACTAAATTTGTATACCTTGGGTATAAAGTAAACATGCACTAGATGTAAAAGTAATACTCTAATATAATCATCACTTAACTAAGTCAATTATTGTGCCTACTTAGTGCCAATATGCCTCAAAGGTTAGCATGCTCCTCTACAACTAACATTGGCATCCAACTCCAATGGATAGTTTCTCAAATGAGTGGTTATAACAAGGCATATCTCACTACCTATAGGGGATAAATTCATATTCCATCATGATAGGTAAAAACAAAGTGACCCACATGAGTCTCCATAGAAAGGCCATCTATGCGGTACCATTAGTCCACCACACAAGGTGAATACAATATCTAAAACACTCATAAGTATGTAGATAGGTTTCAAGTGAAAAACTATGTGTAATAATGTAAGTCTCTTAGTCCATCACATGGATCAATAATTTCCCCATGTATCTACAACTCTCTATGGTTCACAAGGATGAGGATTTCATTCTAAAGTGAAACTAAGCCCAAAATCCTCTTGAAAATAATTTCAAGGTAAGATTTTGTAACTAAATAAGATGAAATAGCTTACAATAATGCATCTGGATTCATACCAAACTCATCACTATAGGTTTGAGAAACATCAAGTAACTCTCTAGCACAATCTACTTGAGTGGCAAGGTAACATTTGCTTGAAATGGGCACATTAAACCTAGAAATTCCCAACTAGGCACAAAATTTAGAAGAATCTCTACTATCTAGCTAAGATAAATCTATATAATAAGTAATCTAAGAAGTCATTCAAGGAAAGTTGTAAAATCCAATGGTCAAGGAAAGTTACTTTTAACCTAGCACACATCATCTCACTCACAAACTAATATTCACTTGGCCCTTGTGTCTATATGACTACCTAACACCTAGTTAGAACCTCATTCCAAGACTTCATCAAGCCTTATATGTTCAAATAGATGGGTGGATTTATAATAAATCCTAACATGGGTCTCACAAGTGTAGATACCAAAATGAGAATCCAAGAATCTAACACTTGGTCAAAGAGCCCATGATCCAAGTAACTCTTCATGTGTATTATCTTCACATCCTTAATGAGGCATAACACCCAAAAATTACATGCATTAGTTCACAATAGAATAAGTGGTACCAAATAATGACACCTAGAACTTTTGATGTATAAACCATGCTCTAATACTAAAATGCCAGGCCCATAAACTAACATAATGAAACACATAAAAATGTCAATTGTTTTTTATGTATAATGTGCATTCTATATAGATACATTATCCATTTCCTATCACAAAAATGTGGTATGAGACACATAATGCATCAAATCAAACTCACATGCCTAAATGACATGGATTTTAATGGATAAGTAGTCACACAGTCACTACACAACCCTATAGGCCACACTTGCTTAAATTAGCCTATAGGCTATCAATAAGCCTACAACTCTCTAAACTAGCCTGGTGGGCCCCACATCCCCAAGGCCAAAAAATAATGTTATATTAATGATAGGTAGGTTTTAGTAACCCCTAAAAAAAATGAGATTTCATAACCCACAATAGAGTTCAAGGTGATTCTCAAGTGATTCTAGCTAATCACCTAGCTTGGTTCTTACTTAAGTAAAAAACTAGGCATAATTTAGCATTGACTTATGTTTATGAAAAAAGTGATAATAAAAATATCAATTAGTCCTCATATGACCTTAAAAGGTGCCTAAAATATCTTGTCTAAGCCCCTTTGAGATTGATGAACTGAACCACCACCATTAGATCAAATTGATCTCAGCCATCAAATTTGGTCAAAGGTGAGGAATCCATAGAAATCCTTATGGAAGTTAGTAAATGATTTAAAATAGACGTTAAGTAACAAATTTATATTTTGGAATAAAGGAAGGAGGTGTTGGAAAATAAATTTTCCATAATCATTTATTCTCTTCTTCTTCTCCTTGGACGACTGCCATTAATGGAGTCTCCAAGTTTTTTATCCAAATATATATATTTCAAAATTATAAATTTATAGGAAGATGCATTCATGACTTCTGTAGGTACCTATTTTTATCGAAAGATACTGCAAGGTCTCAGGCTCCCATAAATGTTAAAGAGGTATTGGAAGCTTTAAGCTCCTCCATGGATATTAATGGCTGCCAAAAGGTAAAAAAAACTATAAAATCTTATTTTTAGATTTAAATTTTCATCTCATGTTGTAGGTGACTAAAAATCACCAAGGGTAACCCTATCTAAGAACCCAAGAGCCCATGATAGCTGATAAGACCCAAATAGGACTCCCTATGACAAAAACCACACACCATGAAAATTATACAATTTTAGGTCATCCTAAAAATACTTCCATATGAAAGAGGGAAAAAAATTATGTGGTCACTTTTGGAACTGATTGGCTCTGAGCCACCCGATCTCTACAATCATGTGCACAAATTCAATCATACTATCTTGCCAAGGAAGTTCAATCACACTAGATTAAAAATGGTCATAACTAGAACACCATGCATATCCATGTATTAAAAATGATATCATGTTGAATAGGTATAAAAATGGATGGGGTTCCCTTTTGGGGTCACCCCACCTTTGGGTTACCAAGTTCTCTTAAACGAGCATACAAAATCAGGTATAAATGATAGTCATGGTTTTAGTTTTAAATTTTTAGGTTGTAGGATATAAAAATTTACAAAATTAATATTATACATATTAATACAATACTAAAATAATTTCCATTTGAGTTACTAATCATAAGTTATTATATTTTATTTTAAGTGAGTTCCAATCAACATGGGTTGATTTCCCTCTCAATATTAGGAAATTACATGGGAGTTAAGTTTATCACCCTACATCTATTTAAATTAAAATAAAAAACACCATGTTATATGGTTAATAATTATAATTTGCTTAAAAATATTGTTATCCCCTTGGGAGAATTCCCACATCCTATATAGTCGCATGGGTGACTTTCAAGTTAACCACAAATTTCCCTCCACCAAGTGGCATGTGCCCTTCTAGAGGACTTGTGTATTAGAAAAACTACCCTACAAAGACATAATATTTAGAAATGCATTCTAGAAAAACCAAAGGTAAAAAAGCTATGAAACTAATTGCATTATGTCCTAAAAAATTTAAATCTTAAAATAAAAATTATCTCAAATCCTAAAATTCCTCAATATACATGCAAATAAATTTAGTGAAGTTTAAAGACTATACAAATGAAAAAATCTAGTTTTTAGACTAGAATTTCAAAAATTAATAATAAATTATCCATACTCTTAAAATTATGTTGTCTATTGAATAAATTTCCAAATTGAATTTACTTTTCATTACAAAATAACTTGGTCAAAATAAGGAATCTTATAGATGCTTAAAAATTGTTTGAATTTATTTAGCTTTCATTGGCATCACACTCACTAAGGAACTTGACAATTTTTGAAGGAAATGAATGGTTAAATTTTTAAAAATATAAAATTAAAAAATTTAATAAATATCCACAACATACTATATTAATGGGTTTTCAACAAAAAATAGTCCTTTAATTTTCCTTTTACCATCGATACATATTTTAGAAGGAAATCACTAGTATTAAGTAATATAAAATCTAAATGCTAATTACAATTTTTCCCATCCCAATTAATAAATATCTCTAAACACAATACATTTTTTTAATCTAATAATATCGATTTTTTGAATTAAAATAAATACAAATACAATGGCTCTTAACTATCCAACATAGTTCATTCAAAAAATACATAAGTGAACAAGATGATCTTCACAAGGTCTCCACATGCAACCACAAGGCCAACCAAAGTAGGGGATCACCTCCAATCCCTTTTACATCATTGAGTGACTACCCTAAACACCCAAAAGCCTAAGATTCATATCTTTGGGAATTTACACATCATGGTTTAAGAAAGCAAGTTGGTAAAGGAGATTTAAGTAATATCCATACTTGAAAAAGAAAGATGATTGTGAAAAATACATCAAGGAAAAACACTCATAAATTAAATATTAACACTCAAAAACCTCATTAATCCCAACATATAAATACCCTTAGTCAATCCTTTTTTCAATGATAATTTCTACTCTCTACACTTGGGTTGGAATGATGAGAACTTTGGAATCATTTTTTTAAAACCCATGTAGGGATGCATACATAATAATTTAACATGAGCCTATTTAGGCAACATTAAAATACCAATTAAGGGTAATAAAAAGGATTAAAAAACATCCAACAAATGTAGAATAGATACTACATACCTAAGTTAACAAACAATTCAAGACTACATGATGGGCTTAACACAAACCATAGAAAATAATTAAATGAAAAAGGTAAGCCAAATGGTCATACCACTCTTGAAAACCTTAATCAAGGATATGTTGAAATAATAATGGATAATGGAACCTACCATGGCTCCTCCTCATTAATCCTTCAAGAACTCCAATTTTTCAAGTCTTCAACACCAGCAACTTCTCTTCCCTATGCTCCTCCTCCAATATTCTCACTCCCTTCTCCACTTATGGTTTTTATAATCATAAAAAATTATTATAATATTCCCCTTAAGGAAGTATTTCCTTCCTCATATATACTATAAGATCCCCTAAAAAATACAATGTAAAGTTGACATGTGTCCTTTCCCATCCCTTGGTTTAAGTTTAAAAAGTTCCCCCCTTCTTAACTCCACTTAAAAGCCCAATTTGGAAAGAAAAAAATCCCATACATTAGTAAATGATCTCACTATCCCATACCATAAATGGCATATGGGTTACCCCTATATCCTCTAAGGTTATTTGGAAGACCCTCTTACCTTCCTATTGGTCCTAAGGAAAAAATATAAACCCAAAAAGTCTAAAATATTCCTTATAGAATTCTAAAATATTGGCCTACTCCATCCATCATAAATTTGAGTCAAAGAGTGCCACTTAAGTGGCTACACATACTTTAATAATGAATTACAAATTTAAAATAACATTCCTAAGGTTTAGGAAATGAAGGTTTAAATAGTATAAAGTGGGTCAAAAATGTCTACACTCTAGATTAGGTCAATAAAAAGGTACAAGAATAAGTTAAGGTCATGATAAGTTCAATTAGACATGTCACCACTCTATGTATTATATGCTCATGACCAGTGTAGTCGTAGTTCACTTGTTATCCTTCCCTATCACCTATACAACATTTTAACCATAAAAATGTCCTACCCTAGAAACTAAAGTTGAAAAATATAATTAATACAAGTAATCTCAATCTATAAGACATACACACATATCTATGGCATCACATATCAATGGTGATAGATAATACCAATCATTTAAACATATGTGTAATCTAAATACATTCTTTAAAAACAAAATATCTAGTAGTATGGAATCAATACTTGTCAAAATGAACAACCAAAATGGAATAAATCACTAATATCAATGTATATAATGCTAATCTAATATAACCATAATTATTATTACATTAGTAAATATTAATATTTTCAAACATAAAAAATATGTCATGGTATCAAGGACTCAATAGCATCTCATGTATCAGCAACACATTAATGACATATCAACCTAATTTGTGTATAAAAATAAATGTATAATGGTAAAAATTGTGAATGTTTGGGGCCTCGCATTCCTCCCATTATATAGTTTTTCTTAAATATATAATATATTAGTGATTTCAAGGCAAGGAAACATGTATATCAATCATAAAACAACTCAAAAAAAGAAATTCAATCACAAGAATTAACTTTCTTATGGAACACAGAAGACACTACTCATGACAACCAACAATGTAAGTCTCATAAAATTTGGACACAATGGAATTGAAAAATGCCTCTAACAGAAATAATATGCTAATATCAATGAAAGTAACATGCTTCACATGCAAGTATTACATATCTGATGGCCAAATCAACATCTTTCAAATTTTAACAACAAATCAAGGTCTCATCATATCCTATATGATAAAGTGGGCCACCAAGAAGGTTACAATTGGAAGTGTTTTAGATAAAGGCTTTATGTTGGTTTTGTGATATGTCAATAGGAAGTGTGTGATCAAGTAGGTAAGTGTAGATATCATGATACCATGATGAATATGTACCAAAAATCTATTATACCATGTCATATTCTATATGATCATACATTGGGATACCAAATTTTTTATCAAGAATTAATATTGTTGAACATCTACAAACATTTCATGGAGTGACCCAGTTGTGGTCATTGCATCTTCAAATCTATTATTTGCTTGTGGCACCTACTCAAATTGAATATATGAAAATTATTATTTTAATATATCCACAATAGTCTAGTATAGTATAAGCTTGTCATATTTATTTTGATAATGGTCATTGACCTGATTGACTATTAATTTTGAGTCACCAAGACTGAAAATTATTTTATGTTCCATTGGATAACTATCTAAAGTCTTACAATGAGGACCTCATACTCTATAATGTTGTTTTTACATAGGAAGCCGATGTGAAAATACTTGTAAATAAGGTCCCCCATGGTGTTATGAATGAAAAAATACCCCTGAGCCATGTGATGTGAAATATCCATCAAAATAATTTTTTTACTATTTTGACTAATCAAGGGATAAAATGGATTCATTAGGAAAATTAATAGTTAATGGTTTCTTGTTTGATAATGAAGCTTCTATGAGTTGATATATAAGTACTTGACCTTTTATTACCTTCTAATTTTCATAATCAATATAAAACTTACTGAGTTTCATGACCCATTTATCCATTCACCCAATGAGTAGTACTTTAGAAAGGATTTATTTAAGTGGATCAACCTTGGAAATGAGAATAGTCTTGTTATTGATCATATAATGCTACAATATTTGGGAAGCAAAGATGACTTCCAAACATTATTTTTAAATGGATGAATAATTGTGTTTGTAATTTATAAAGGTATACCTTAGATAATAGATAATCCTTTCTTTTCCATTTTCATCATGCTAATCCAAGAGTACCCCCAGGGCATGTTGAGTTGTGGAAATGTAGAGCAATATTAGTTTTCCCAGAGTTGGAGGAAATAACACTAGAGGATTGGATAAATATTTTTTGAGATATTTACGTCATTCTTAGAATTCATTTTTATAAGGAAACTTGGTGTTATTCTTAATAAGGTGTGTGAAGGGGTGATGCCTATCGGCTAACTATGCAATGAACCTTCGAATAGCCTATATTTTTTCCTACAGACTACACAACATCTTGAGATTGGATGGTGGGGGAATTACTATTATAATATGAAACTTGGCCTAATATAATACAATACCCCTACCTAATATAATGCACTATAAAATATTTCCTGATGTAACTCTCAATATACATTTCTTAGGGTTAATCCATAATTTATATTCTCATAGTCACTTGAATTTTTTTCACATGGATGTTAGATGTTTTATTCAAATTTTTTATTTTCCTAGTAAGTCATCCACTTGATATTCCAAAATGTCATGCATCATATCATGTATAATGGTTTCCATGGATCATTGATATGCGGCACCTACATCCTTCATTTTAAATGGCATGACTCGATAGCATAATGTTCCCCATGGGGTAGTGAACATTGTCTTTTGTTAATATTTATGTGCTATTTATATCTACCTAATAATCTAGCCATAAGTGATAACATTTCATGTCCTACTATGAAATTTTATATCATGTCAATATTAGGTAATGAGAAGTCATCCTTTGGGAAATGTTTGTTGATGTCTCAAAAATCAATGCATAGGAAAATTATCATAGGCTTCTTGATAACTAGCATGGTATTATAAATCCACTCAAAGTAGATGATTATCTTGATGAACCCTAATTTAAAGAGATTTTAAAGTTCTTTATTAACTAGGATTTCTATCTGAGGGTGTGGTTTTCACAAATTTTGTTTGATAGGATTGGAGTCTAAGCGCACAACAAGATGGTGGACTACTAAAGATGGGTCCAATATAGACATGTTAGTATATGACCATGTGAATATGTTAATGAATTATTTTAGAATCAAAATGAAAATCTCACTCTTCCTTTATGAGTGAATCTCTAAGTTTTATTATTTTAGGATTGTCTTTCATGCCAATGTTAACATCAATAATGTCTTCCATAAGTAGTGTGGATCCATCTTGTATTGATGTCAGTATAGGAGGAAGGTGTAATTATAAATATATTTTTGGTTCAATAGGATCATATTATTTACCCATAAAGGATGAATCTGAGTCATTCACTTTGATTAGTGTCTATATGAATGTACACAAAAATTCCTTCACTAGGTTCTCATATGTTTCCTATTCAAATGGACTATTAGTTGCTATGATTCTAATGATCTTAAGACTATTCAAATATTGTACACATTAATGGGGAGAGTTTATTTCCACATCCATTGGTGCCTTTAGGATGTTTTCACTAATTATCACATCTTTATTTTTACTTTTTTTAATTTGTGATAGCACCACAAAGAGGTTTTTGTCAGGGGACATTAATTTTTGATTATTTTTATTTTTTTGACTAAGGAAATTTTCTTGCTCCCCAAATTAGTAAACTATATAAAGATTAATTTAAAATACTCTTTTATGATCACCCCATGAGATAATGTCTCAAATCCAAAAAAAATATGTGATATCCTCATAATTATAGAAGATGTCTAAAGGTGTATGGTGTTATTGGTCTAAATCTATAATTTTAGGGCATTGGAGGTTTAATTGGATGGTAAGGACACTAATTTTGTAAAATATATTGGTCTTGATGAGCTCAGCATAGAGGCTATAAAAATATTATGTCTCACTACCAAGAGAGTCATCATCAAACATCATATTACCATCACTAAATATTTCATAGGGGTCACCCCCAAGTGGTTTGTATCCGATGTCATGATACCCTTTTTTAGATACTAAATATGAATTATATAACACCTCCAAGGTATATACTTGGCAAGTACTTATCATGGTTGTACTCTTCAATTCCTATACCTTTCCACTATCAAAAGGCTCACATCCACTATTTCTTATGCTTATTTATTATATCTTAGTCTAACCATATGTTTTTATAATGACCAAACCTTATATTCTTCTCAAAATGCTATAAACCTACTTATTATCATCCTCTACAAGTATTGGAATTGTATTTATTTTCCATATTCCTCAGCACTTGCATCCCATCCAGACACCTACATTGATGCAAGTGTTATGTACCAAACTAAGTTTCCAGTGCCCTAAATTCATAAAATTTTCAATTATAACGTATCTTTATCATTTTACTAAGTGATTTAATTTGAGTTATTTCTTGAAAGGATCAGTATATATGCATTATCAATCCTCATTCTTAACTCACCTACCAAATTCACACCTTTCACAAGGCAACTTACCAAAAACATTAAATTAAGCATTCAAGTCAAAAAACCTTCATTATTATTTATAATTTCAATATTAGTCATAGGGATAGCCCATATATAGGTTTTAATTACTGAGTAACCCATGAGTCATATTTCCCAAATTACTAACTAGGTCATTATATGTTCTTACTTTCCACATATTGCACCCTTGTGCACACACAAGCCAACACATTAGGGGATAACTACATGAGTATGAGTCTCTCTTAAAATTAATGGTGATGCAGGTAACACCCATTTAAAGATGGGTATTTAGGGTTATCTCAACATTAGGATTCCACTAACCCATTTTTCCCATAGTCACTATGAAGATGAAGAACTAGGGTTTTAATCATTTAAAAAGGAGTGATACCATGTGTGTGATATATAAAAACATTATATAAAGGGTAATAGAAGACCCAAAAGGTTTCATGTGGTCACATCTATATCTATTTGATATTATGTACTAGAAACTTGTGTCTAGGTTAGACATGTGTGTCAATGCAACCATATAAAATTGATGTAAGCATTCATGTCTACAAAGTGTAAATTCTTAGAAGCTAATTATTGATCCATAATATAGCTCTAATATACTTCCATCCTATTCCATATCATATGTAAATGCATATAGTAAGCTGTCTAATTAATCATATTTTTCATTTATTTCAATATCAATTGATAGTTGTACTTTCCATAATTTACATATCTTAGAATTTAAATTAATAATATTATTTATCTAAGTTTACAATTAATTAGCATGGTATAAATCTAATTATCACCCTTTTGCTTATTCATTTCTATATTTTTAGCCCTATACTATATTTATCCATCTAAATTTAGGTTTAAACATTTGGTGAACCTAACCTATGATATAGATTGACATGTAGGTGTTTCATAATCTATGATCTTCACCCTTTTTGCCATAAAGTTTGTTTACTTTATCTCCATCATCATGGATGATATAGATTATTTTTATGATTATGATTATGAAACTCTACAACTCTTAATCAAAAAAGGAGTAAAAATGATTATTATTATCTTTTTCCCAATGCCCAAGCATGCCATCTCATATCTTTAAATAGTGGTATCTACCATCCCTCTAACTAGTTCCATGCCAACACTATCCTAAGAGATGATTTGAAAAATATTAAGAAAGATATACAACCTTTTATATTACCTTATACAAACAAATTATCTACACATGAGAAAAATGTTCCTTCATTATATCATGTGCTAAATTTTGTCAAATCCATAAGAATGTCATGGTTGATTTATAAACTAGTCAAAAAAAAAATTCTTGCAAGAACATCAATTTAAACTCCTATCGTTATCACATTTCTGAAAAATATGCCTCTCATTATGGGTGATGTTTCTATTTTCCCTTCATTTTAAATTGAAAATTTAGAAAATTTAAATAAAGACATCATAGACTCTTTTCCTAATAACATTAAACCACCATGAATAAGGGCAAATTACAAACCTAAAGTGGTAAAATCTACCAATGTTTCAAAAGAATCTACTTTACCAAAGAAACATCAAGGCCTAATTTTTATTTTGTTACAAAAGGTGGATGAATTATCAAAGGATATGCCGAAAATTCATTATCAAATACCCTTACCAACATGTCCTAAATTTAGTGGTGTCTAGCTTGCACATGTTATTCATAAGCAAGATAAGGTACCAAATGAACATTATGAGAAAATGTATGGTATTCCTCACATTTATATGGGATTTTTAGAATAATTACTAAATATGGTATAAATAAAAGATACACATCCATAAAATCCTCCTCAAGTTCCACAAATCAAAAATCATCCACACCAAAAAAATCTAACAATCACATTATCCATGGGTGGTAATTACTTTTGGCATAACCATGTATATTCTACACAAACAAAAACCACTTGCAATTTAAGATGGATAAAACAATTGGATTTGATATAAAATATTTACAACATAAAAGAAGTTGAAAAGAATCCTTCATAAACATAACAATACCATTTTTTTGTCATCTTAAAGTGATTCAATCAAGGGTTTGAGTTATGCCACAAAAATATCAATATGCATTCATAGTATGAGCCCTTTGGTTATACCAAATGGAAGTAAAAATTAACCAGAATTATCAAGGTATCTCCTTTTATCATGAGGAAAAATTGATCCATATTCCATAGATAGCCATCATCCTTATACTTCACAAGTAAATCATGAGGAGAAATAGGTTGTGCACCATTTTATCCTATCTAACCATGATCCAAATAATGCAAATGGTCCAACCTAGGTTTGAACACATACATATTCCAAAAATACAAAAAAAAAATACAAAAATCCAAAAATATTTTAAGCATTTACATATTTTATTAGCTCATTGGAATCTATGTTGTTAGTTCCATGTTGGTAGATAACATATCATTTATTTCCATATACACACATATGTTTCACACATATTTTGAGTGTGATATAGGCATATCCAAGCACATGATATATGTAATTTTGGATTTTGGGCCTTCCCTTTACTCATGCCATATGGACATTTAGTGTTGATTCACTGAAATTTTGCTATTATTTAGAAGAAGGTAGTAAAATTAGAAATATGAGTTATGGTAGGAATATAGAATAAAAAGTGCACACATTATGTCAAAAGATTGTGGAGAGATCCTCTTTGGCTTGGGAGGATGACCTTCATGTAAGAAATAACTAAAGAAAATTGGTTGGTTAGGGTGGATTACCTAGTGTTAGTTAGATCCTAAAAGTGAGAGCATCTTTAGGGGCTATCAATCCATCATTTTAAAAAAATTAAGTTGATAAAATATAAATAAATTTCTTGCATTAATAATAAAAAGTTACTAAAATTGATAATAAAAATTTCTTGATAAAGAGATTTACTAGAATGATCAAATTAGTGATAAACTAATTAGTGTTAGTGCTAATGGGTCAAGGTATGGTTCAAAAGGTCTGAAAGGGATATGTGAACAATTTAAAACTCATAAGAGTAGATTTGGATAAGTGTAAGTGGATCAAGGTAGGTTGCTAGTTTTTTCTACCATAGGTTACCATGAATGGTTGGGTCGACCATTGGTGATTATGCCTAACTATTAGCAGTTATGCTGACCATCAGTGGTTGAATATGCCAAAACTAGGTTTAATCAATAAAAAATTGATAAGATTCATAGATGAATTCTAGGGGTTGGGCAAAGGCTAAATTAATTTCAAAATGGAAATAAAGCACATGAATAGTAATAAACAAAGGCTTATCTTACCAAAAGTGGGTTGGATGAGTAGTTGGCATATTTGGCCTATAGGTAAGATATGGCTTGATCTCGATAGAGTAACAATACCTAGAATCTTGGTTGAGAGGTGACAGTAAGTTGGCTCTTAATGATACGAATGATGCTAATATGATTCTTGGATTGATAAAGCACTTGATTGACTTACAAAGGGAAACTCTGAGTGCCTAAGCTCCTGATAATAATTTTAGATGCATTGGACCTCACAGGTCTCTTTTTCTTATAGGCACAAGTAAGAGGTGGAATGGAGGGTATAACTAGGGATTCTAAATATAATTCATGTATGTAAAAGGCTTGTAACATGAATTAGAGAAAGTTATATTTATAAAAGCTAAGGTAGTAGTTTGCATGATGTTTACATGATTAGTTGAGATCATGGATCTTGACCATCAATGATTAGGCTAACCATAGATTGTTATGGTCTAGAGGGAAAGGGGACCTGATTGTCAAGTTTACCTTGTTTGGTGAAATATGGTACAGTTAAGTGGGTTAGGCCTGAGAGGTATTAGATGGTCTAGAAAGGGGTTGTAGGGGGTCTAAGGTTAACTTCGACATTTAAACTTATTGGTGTGTGGATTTTTGATGTCTACATTTTACCCTTTTTTGTTGTGTTACTCTTGTGAATGATCGATAAAACAAAAATAGAGTATAGGTCAAAGGTCTAGTTACCCTGAGAGTAGGAGGATGTATTCCCCCTCAAACTAAGAGTTGGTGAGGTGAATCTAAAGTGAGTATAGGTTTGATAAATGGTAAATGTGGAGTCATGAGGTGGTGACTCAAGGTTGAGCATGTGAGGTGCAAATGTGTACACAAAATGTGTGATAACCAATATCACACAAAGATAGATTGCCAATATTAATGAAAATAAGGTTGTTGTGAAGAAGACAAGTGACCAATGTATCACATAACTATTGTAGGCATGGTATTTGGATATACATGTTAGTAGATGTTGATGCAGTGGGTTGCACTTGTGGGTAGTAGGTCGAGCTCCTACCTTTTCCACATGCAACAATGGAAACTCCCCTCTCACCTATGGGACCAGCGAAGCTGGAGGGGAGAGTCTCTAGAATGAGGAGTAACTCCCTCTGATGTATCTTTTAGGTCCTAGTTTCTCCTACTACTAACAACTAAAATGAAAAAGGGGGGGATGAAAAGAGAGAGAGAGAGAGAGAGATGCTAAAAATAGAACCTAAGCCTAAAAAATGAAAAGGTGATACACCAGAAAAGTTTGATCTACTCCACCTAAACATACACTTTCCACTGAGAACCAGCTCCCATACACTTCATCTATCATGAGAAAACATTCTGCATCAATGGGTCAGGGAATCATGGAGATACAAGGAGGAAATAACTACTAGAGGCATTCTAAGACACACTGCAATAGCCTATCCACTTCACCTATACTCCTCTAGGGACACTTTTGATAGACTTGTAAAAGGAAACTCAAAAAATGCACTAGACATGCTGAAATCATTCTGAAAAAACATTAAGAAAATGAATTAACATAAAATCAAGGCATAGACACATACTAAAGATGCAAAACTTAGAATGGAGGTAAAAATGCTATGTTTTGATTCAAAGGTAAAATTCTGGCTGAGCTCTGCCTTACAAGCTCGAGAGATTTTTGGGCAGAGTTTTACCTTAAGGCTGAGAGCGGATATCCTTTTTCAAATAAGAAAATTACAATATATAAGAAGAGGAAGAGAACTTAGCACTTTTTGGGCAAGATTTTGGTGCCCTTTTCTGCCAATGGCCCATGTGCATTCTCAATCTTGGGAAGAAGAAGCCACTGTTACTGATGTCATTCTTCTAGAAGAGGCCTACTAGAACCATGTTATACAATCACCAAAATTGACTTTGGCATTCAAGCATTAATGTAAGAACATGGCCATGCCTCTTTTTTTTAAACATACTGTATTTTGTCCCTTCATCAATGCCAACTAGAGAAAATAGGTTGCACCACTCGTCTAGCAATAACTCACCTTCCCTTTGCCACTTAGATGCTTTATCTTTTCTACTCCTTGTCTTCTTCCTACTCTTTCAGCCCTTGAGGGCGATCTTCTAGCAGGCCACTACATTCCTTGGGCTCTTTCCATGGTTGGCAATTAGACAGTTCAAAAAACAAATGACTACCTCACTGTGTTAAAATTGACATTTACGCAGCCATCACCCAATAGCTAGTTTGTCTCCTTGAAAATGATAGCTTTTAGGACATCATTGTCCTTGGAAAAATGTCATCGGGTCTTTTCTATAGGCTTCTATGCTTCAAGCTTTTCCTTGTAGACAAAAAGTTCATGGGAATTGTAGACAAAAAGTTTGTGGGAATTGGCCGCTTTGTCTTTTCCCTGCACTGGCAGCGTTTTTGAACTAAGCTTCCTCAAATTCCTTTGGGCCTTTGAAATGCTTCTTTGGTTATCTTTGGAATGCCCCATGCCCTTCTTAAGGGCATTTAAATTCAAGACTACCCTCCATAAGGGCACCTTCCCTTTGGCCTTGGGGTGCACCCTTGACCCAACCCATTGAACCATTCGCTTGAACCACTCGTTGAACCAGTTCAACGGTTTAACACTACATGCCAAGCCAAGTGGTTAAACCAAATGTTGAACCAAATGATTGAACTAATTACGTTGAACCAATGAATTGAACTGGTTCATTGGTTTAATGCTATGCACCGATCCCTTTTAAACTATTCATTGAATCTCCTCATTGAACTTAAGTGACTAAACCAAAGCATTTAAACTAATCCTAATTGAACCGTATGATTGAACCAATGCATTTAACTAGCGTGTTGAACTTTGCCGATGAACCAAGCTGAAGAGTTGAACTAAGTAGTTGAACCAACATTGAACCAAGTGCTGATTAAACCAGTGAATGAACTAGTTCATGAACCAAGGTTGATGAACTTGTGTAACCTACAAATGACTAGCTCTGAATAGCAAGGGAAGAAGGGGACTAATTTTTGGCCTGTTGGGCAAAAAATGGTCAACAAATTGGTGACTCCCAGGGGAAGCATGCCTGCTATGCTTAAAGACCAGTTGCCTTGTAGTCCATTGGGCATGAAGTCAGATGTGGATTTGAAGAAAGGTTAGCAACATCCCCAAAAGATCCAAGGATCAAACATGAAGCCTTTTACCCCACACACAAAGGGAAACACACAAGGCTAAAAACACTACCTATGTAAACTGCACTTAGGGAAAGCAAGAAAAGAAACTAAAAGCAAACTACTATATATAGCTAACCAAGAATGTTTGCCTCCCTCTTGGATCAAAGGGAAAACTTATTAAGTCCCCTTCTTGGTGAGAAGACTTATGGTGCCAGATAAGTGGCTGAATGAAAAGGAGATTTGGTGACCTACTCCTCTTGCCTATCACCTAGATTGGCTTGCATCTGAGTGGATTAGATTCAAACATGCTCCCAACATATGTGTACTCTACTTGTTCCTAGAAGCTTGTTGAATGTTGGTCCTTCATGATGGTGCATATCACCAAGAAATCTATGGTTGTTGGCTCATCACCATAAGCCCTTTGATATGCATAGCTCCCTTGCAATGTATCATGGTCTGACTCATTTCCTTTTGCCTCATTGAAGACTCTGTCAGACTCATCCTTTGCTTCCTCTTGGCCTTCTTGAAGAAGGGTGACTATTGTGATGTTTGAAATGGACTCATAAAATGATTGCTCATCCCATAGAACATTGCCTCTTTATTCAAAGCTTTCTTCTTCAAGGCATTCCTCCAAGAAGATAGACCTCTCCTTTTCCTCTTTGATGATCAGGGTCTCTAGATGTTCAAAGGTATCCTCCTGATCCTCCTCCACCTTAGGCTCCCCAGCATAGTCATCCCCCTCATCGAAGCAACAAGGAAGTTCATCAAAAAAAGGGGGAGAGACCTCACCATGCTTATGTTCCTCCTCGTATTGCTGGAACATCTGCATATATGCATGCCTTGTGTCTTCTCCATTGCTGATGAAGTCTTCACAAGGAGCATCAATGATGATTCCTTCTTTGTTGTCACTCATGATAGCCTCTTGGGAAACTACAGCTTGGATCTTCTTCTCCTTGCTCGCCTCATGCAGTACAGGTTCCTCCTTGAGAAGGGATGAAGTGGAAGAAACATGTGAAAGAGGAGGCAGTCCTTGAGCTAGAATTGAATGATTCTCCTCTTTCCACTTGGTCAGCACTTCATCAATATCAGGTGTAACCTGACAACTCTCTTGGAGGTGTGTAAATGGGGTGTGTTTAGACATAAAATATGCTATTTAGTCTAAACCATCCATCACACATTGGTTGAGGAATCTCTCTCTGGATTCCAACTCTGCAATTCTCCTGGCTATGTTTTCTTAGAAGAGCCTTTCTTGGAGATCATAAGAATCATGGGTAGGAGCAGCTTTATCTTCCTCAAGGTCTTGAGCAAAAGCTTACTTCTCCTCTTTCCTATCCCATGATTCCATCATTTCCTTCCAATTTAGGAGCGTACCATCATGGTGAAAGATCTCAGAATTGGAATTTTCCCTTTTGGTTGAAGGGTAACTAGGAGGGCTACTTGGGGAGATGCCATAAAAAGGCTAAGCTTGATCAAAATTATAGGAAGGACAACAAGGTCCATGATTTTGTGTAGAGGGATTATACATACAAAATTGATTTCTTAATGGCACCAGGGTTGCTTAACCAGTTGATTCAACTCGAAGTCACCATTGGTGTTGATGCAAAAGCCTCCAAAGGCTGGTTGATTGAAGAACACACCAAAAATTCTTCAAATATATGGACACAACTTGTCCTAATTAGTCCCACCAATCGGCCAAAAATTGTTGACGTAGTGGGTTGCACCCATGGGCAGGAGGCTGAGCTCCTGCCTTTTCCACACACAATAATGGAAACTCCCCTCTCGCTTGTGGGACTAGTGAAGCTGGAGGGGAGAGTCTCTAGATGAGGGCTAACTCTCTCTGATGTATCTTTTAGGCCCTGGTTTCTCCTACTGCTAACAAACAAAATGAAAAAAGGGGGGGATGAAAATGGAGAGAGAGATGCTGAAAATAGAACCTAAGCCTAAAAAAGTAAAAACAAAAAGGTGATACACTAGAAATGTGTGATCTACTCCACCCAAACATACACTTTCCACTGAGAACTAGCTCCCATACACTTCATCTGACATGAGAAAACCTTCTGCATCAGTGGGTTAGGGGTCCATGGAGATACAGGGAGGAAATAACTACTATAGGTGTTCTAAGACACACTGCAACAACCTATCCACTTCACCTATACTCCTTTAGGGACACTTCTGACAGACCTATAAAAAGAAACTCAAAAATGCACCAGACATGCTGAAATCATTCTATAAAAAAATTAATAAAATGACTTAACATAGAATCAAGGCATAGACACATACTAAAGATGCAAAACTTATAATGGAGGTAAAAATGCTATGTTTTGATTCAAGGTAAAATTTTGGTAGAGCTCTGCCTTACAAGCCCGAGAGGTTTTTGGGCAGATTTTTACCTTAAGGCTGAGAGTCAGATCTCCTTTCTCAAATGAGAAAATTACAATATATAGGAAGAAGAAGAGAACTTGGCACTTTTTGGGCAATATTTTGGCATTTTCACACCTGTCATCACTTGAAAACCCAATGGCTAATTCACATGCGTAATTTTGATAGTTTTTAGGATGTCACCGTCCTTGGCAAAATTTGTCGGGCCTTTTTTTGTGGGTTTTTTGCATCAGGCCTTTTCTTGTGAACAAAAAGTCTACAAAAATTGTCCTAGTCTTTGTCCCTTCATTTCTAGCTCTTTCTTTCAGCCCCTTTCTGTGGCTTCTATGCTTCAGGCCCTTTGGCTTTCCTGTTGGGTGGTGGCCTTTCTCTGAATTCCTTCAGCCCTTTTGTCTGAAGGAATTCTTTTGGACAAAAAGTCCAAAAGAATTCAGCCTTTAAGTCTTCTCCACGCCTTCGGAAATCATTCAGCTACCTTGAAAAGTTTCCTGCCCTCTGCAAGGGCATTTAGACTTAGAGATGCCCTCCGTAAGGGCACCTGCCCTTCAGTTTTGGGGCACACCCTTGAACCAAGCCGTTGAACCAAAAAAAGTTCAATGGTTCAACACTACGCACTGAGCTGATTGAACTAAGCTGATGAACTACTGATGAACCGATGGTGTTGAACTAAGCCATTAAACCAATCCATTAAATTGGTTTAATGATTCAACATTATGCACCAAGCCCATTGAACCATTTGTTGAATCTCCTCATTGAACCATCTATTGAACCAAAATGATTGAACCAAAATGTTGAACTAACACATTGAACCAAGCTAAAGTGTTGAACCAATTGAATTGAACCAATGCCAATTGAACCAATGATTGAACCAACAATTGAACTAGCAATTAAACTAGCACGTTGAACCTGAAACCACTTGAACCTAAGCTTGATGAGCTCATGGAATTAGAAATGAAATGGCCTAAGATAGTATGGGAATAAGGGGACTGATTTTTGGCCTATTGGGTAAAAAATGGTCAATAGTATCTAAGGTAGATTTGAGTGTTTTGATGGATATCTAAGGTAGGAAGTGCACTCAAGGAAAACACAAGCATGTCAATTATCATAGGTATCTGAGGTAGGAAGTGTTCCTAATGAGACACAAGTGGGTTGGTATGCACAAGGTGGTGAAAAATATAAAAGTTCAACATGGCAATGCTATTGTTGTGGTCAAAAGAACAAGCAATAAGTGGTTGTAAAATTGCATGCCAAAGGGGCCATGAGAGTCTAATGATGAGGTGATGAGGTAGTTGGTTTAGTAGGAGAATGACATCCTCAAAAGTGGTAAGCTATTGGTGGGGTTAGATGTTTGTTGAAAAAGGGTAGGTGGTGTCTAATTATGGATCCTTAACCATTGATAGTTAGGGTCCCATAGAAGGTGATCATCAATGGTCACCCTGATCATCGATGGTCAAGGGAAACCCTCAAAAACCACCAGGTAAAAAGTAAAAACAAAAATTACTTTGACTCATTATAAATTTTGTGCTTAGTTAACTTAGCTCTAGTGATTGCTACATATGTGGAGAGAGTACTTTCTAAGTTGGTGACTACTCAATGGTTGGAGCGTGGGTGTGATCTTCATGGGTTTGAGATGTAGAGAGCATATGGACATGGTTGGGTAGTTGCTCATGGGCTCAAACCATGGAAGAGGTCATAGAATGAGGTAGGGGGTGCATTCAATTGATATTTTTTTGCTAAAATTACCTATTTGAAGTTATGTGGGTGGGTAAGTGTGAAATTTTGTTAGTTTAACATGTATGCCCTAGGTTGAGTTTGTTGAAAGGGTAGGTCAAGATGATGGGTTGGGTGTCTAGTGGATAGGGAGGGTGGGTAAGATGGGTTGAATAAAATTTGGTAGGGTAGTATTTAGGATAGAATGTAAATTATATGTGTTTTGGGTGCTTATAGGAGCTTTCAATTTGGGGGTTTCAATTGACAACTGACCATCGGTGTTCAGGTCTAACTATCAATGATCGATACCCTAGGAATTAGGGGCTCTAACCATCGATGGTCAATATGAATACTAGTGATTAAGTAAGATAGGATATCTTTTTGGTTTTGTTAGTTATTGTTATTACTTTTTTTATTTTTTGTTTGGAAAAAGAGTGTTAAGGAAAAAATAGGTTATGACCAAAATAGGTTAATGTAAAATGGTATAGGGTAAGGTTAGGGTAAATAGATTAGGTTTAGGTAAAATAATATAGGGTTAATGGGTAGATGTGAGGTCAAATGGGTAATTTTGATCTATCAGAATAGAAGATTAGTGTGATATCATGGTTTTGTATATGGTTTAGATGAGTCCAGTAAGAGATACTAAGCTAAGTCTATGGTTTGGTGTAGGTTAGGGAATAGATCTAGATACATGATCATGTGTCATACATCTTCCCTAAGTTTTGTGGGGGGGTGACCACTGAGGACTAGGCCCATATGGAAGAGGTAGGGTTTGGTGGAATGAGGCACTATCATCATGTGCTAAGGGACATGTCAATGGTAGTAGTACTCATTAAGAGATGGGATACTACTACTAATACCTTCTTGTGATCGACTAGGGAGATGACTATACTCCTAGAGGATATATAATGGATTACTTGAATCCCATTATGTGGTGAGGTGATATTCTAGATTAAGCAAGAGGAGCAGGACAAGTTTGTTGAGTATTTTTATGGAGATAATAGTGATCAGATCCATTAGCACTCTAGAGAGTTTAGCTACTCAATATTATATGAGAGTGATCCTGAGAAGAGGCAATTGATGATGATGTTGATGATCATGATGACTTTCTTTGGGCTCCTAAATTATAGCAATGGGAGGTTTCCCTATGTTTTAATGGTTGTATTAGTTAAGTTGCTACTTGGTAGGATGATGTTTGGTTGGGTGCTCATTTTATTAGTCCATATTTATAGGGAGCTATGGGGATTCAAGCACCATAGGAGATGTAGGATTAGCATGGAGTTTGGTACTACACTATTGGGCTTACGAGCACATCTGAGTGTTGAGGCTAATGGGGTTTCCATGGGTAGGATATACATAGGTTAAGTTCCCTATTGGTTTTATGAGGTGGAGGGATTATTATGCAGTATCAAGTGTAGGCAGTTAAGCACATGACATGGATTAGTTTAGAGGTATCCTAGGTGTGCTAGTGGTTAGGGACATTACTTGGAGGCCATACCTATAGTTTCAACTTTGGCCAGGCTATAGGAGGTAGACCTTTGCTATGTAAAGTTATAGGTGGATAGTGGGTCATCAAGAGGGTGAGGTAGAGATGATTCCATTTGACTAAGTTTGGTCCTTGTTTGGCTTGTTACAGGGTGTATTGGGTCCACATCCATGATATAGGAGGCAAGATTTAGAGGTTTAATTATCGGTGTTATGACCTACTCAAATAATGCTAGATGGTGGATTTGAGGAGATTCATGTTAGGGATCCTATAGATGATGTAGGGTACATAGATGGATACATGGATTGGTACCAGCTAATCTATATAGCTACAAATGCTAATGGAGATAATGGAGGCATGAGGCCAATGGCTATAGATCTAGCTAGTCAGGTAGGATAAGGGGTGGTATTAACTATGGCCCAAGTTCTGATATAGGTTTTATAGGGACAAGTGGAAGGATTCTATAGGTAGGTTGGGGTAGTGATAGTTGAGAGGGACCAAGCATGGGCCTAATTTATCATTATACAAGGGTAGGTATCTACTATGTAGCTCTAGATAGGCACATTATAGGGGTAAATTGGTGTGGGTGTGGTAGGTACAGTATTAGGAGGGGCACTAAATTTAGTGGCATAAGCATATTATCTAAATACTATATAAGAGTTCAGATACTATGAGGTGATGGTGTTAGATCAGTTACCCCATGCCATGAAATTTGTAGAGTATAGAGCTAATTTGGGTGATGGGGCTGCACTAACTACTCCAAGGTAGTGGGCTACTACAATTGGGAAGATAGGGGTCTTAGGGGGACCACCATTAGGTACAAGTAAAAATGGGGCTAATGGTAGTGATGCAAGTGGCTAAAGTGTTCTAGGGGCCTGATTTTTTATTTTGATATATGATATGTATGAATTTTGATTATGGCCTTCACATCAATGTAATGATATGTATATTTTGAGAGAGAGTTGATATTGATTCATTGTTACATGTATGATTTTTGACTATTCAATGTATATGATATATGACATTCAATGTTTTATGTGATGCTCATGTTTATGATTTATGGTTATGGATGTTCATGGTTATGGTTATTAGTTTAGGCATGTGATGCTTAAAAAGTTGAATTATGATGTTTTAATTGTATTCATGGTTAGATAGGATATGTTATGGATGGATATATGTTATGATTCATGTTTATGGTTATGTGTATTGAATGGTGAATGGTATATGCTATGATGTTTTGATTATTGATTTTGTTTATGGTGTAATAACATGTTTAGAGGCTTACACGATGTGATGTATAGGTGAATGTTTATGGTTAGCTGCTACATGTTTACATTGTGCTTCACTCATTGATGGATAGATGATGTTGCTTATTGATATAGTTTATTATGTTCATGCTTTTGGTATGATGTTTATTTCTCATGTTTATTGGCTTACATGGACTAATAACATGATGCCTTTTCATTGGTAAAGACTGACATGAAACCAAAAATTAGATTGGCTTAGTGAAAATAAGCCTTTTAAATGTTTTACATTAGCATGCCTAGGTTGATAGATAGGGATCTTGATAACATTATGTCAAGTA
The DNA here is from genome assembly GCA_037957365.1 of Torreya grandis. Lineage (NCBI taxonomy): Eukaryota > Viridiplantae > Streptophyta > Pinopsida > Cupressales > Taxaceae > Torreya > Torreya grandis. Next base: position 51,891 of record JARHVA010006788.1, on the reverse strand, counting down.
GGCTCATAGTCCCATGCATACGATATGTGAAGGGATAATGGGTAAAATTAGAACCATTATCAAGAATAGTATGCCTTTTCTATAGGTATCCAAAGAGGTGGTATAAACAAGTCTATGTACATATATAAAGTGTAGAGTGATCAATGTAAGAAGTCTACTAAGGAGAGTCTCTATGGTTTTCCCAATTTTATTATTATATAGTAGAGTTAATTACGGCTTCAAAAAAATTACTTTTGCTCTTTTAATTGATTTTGACTTTTTCTTGAGGGTTAGGGAAGTTGATTGATGTGAGAAGATTCCAAGAAATTGCTAGCTTTGACTAATGCTTTATTCAGCCATTATTCAAGGGAATGGTCTAGATTTATATGGTTAGCTCAAGTGCTTTTGATAGTTATCCTTCAAGGGAGTAGTCCACCTTACATTTTGCAACTTTAGAATGAGTTTTTAACAACTATCTTTCAAGGGATAGTCTATGGATGCTAAGTATGACCCATAGTTTGTTTTTGCCATTTGATATTTCTTGACATAGACTTGTTCATACATGCTCAATAGATTACCTTTGTGAAGGAAAAACTAAGCTGACATGGGGTGATAGTAGATTAAAAGGAGGTATAGGTAAAAATGACCATATGAATCGATCTCAAAGAGATGGGAAGTATTATGAGAATCACACCATGGATAGAGTTGTGGTATCCATAGTTTGAGATTAGGTTATGATTATGATAGATAATCACATGATTTATTTTTAGTCAGTTGCCCCTAAAAAGAGGGAAATGAATGTGGTTGTAAGGGATGAGCTTAAGTTAGAAAAATGATCATTGTAATACCTATCTAACAATAGAATGGACACAGATGTGAAACATTGAGAGGCTCAAGTTTTGGTTTACCTTTGAGAGAGGATAAATGATAAGACCCTAATCCATATTTATGGGTAATGAAGTAGGGTCTAAGCCAATTGAAGGCAAATTTTCCCCTTTTTATTTTCTCCATATTAGTGACATGTTGGTTTTCCTTGAGGACAAGATCTCCAATGTTGAATTCTTAGACTTTCAAGTGTTTATTATAGGCTCATTTGATTCATTCTTGATAAACATGAAGATGAGAAAGGGTGGCTAAATGAAAATATTTGAGTAGCTCAAGTTGGGCTAAACATTATTGATGGTAATCATCTTCTAAAATGAGATCATATAAATATATGTGAAGAAAAGGTACTTGTATATTAAGAGGCAAGACAACTTTAGCTCCAAAGATGAGAGAAAATTTTGTAGCACCAGTGGGGGTTCAGATATCAGTATGATATACTTATAGGGAAAATGGGATGTGCAAGTGCCAATCTTGACCTAAGGCATTGAACGTTTTGGCAAGCATGTTATTGAGGGTTTTGTTAGATAATTTAGCTTGTCCATTTTCTTGTGGGTGATAAGGTGATGAAAAGCTAAGTTTAATACCAAATATGTCACAAAGGACCTAAACTTGTTTGTTTTTGAAAGATTTTCCATTATCAGTGATGATATTATGGGGAACAATAGAATGATAGATGGTATGATGGTTGATGAATTTGACAATATTTGTTAAGAATCCATGGAAGCACCATTGATTACCATATACAAGCAACTTAAATATGCGGAATTAAACCAAAAGTAACAAGTAACTAGAAACCAGAAACAACACAGAATATGAGAGACAATACACAACTTGTATTAATACTCGTCCAGAAAAGAATACAATAAAGAAGATGCCACTTCTTCACACCTCTCAGAGGCTTCCCACACCTCAAGTGTATAGTAATTCTTTCCTCAAATCTCTCTCTCTTACGGTCCCAACACACAACTCAAACACAAAGTTGGTGTTCACCTCCAACCAGTCAGTATCCACTACTGCCAGTACACAAGTGCTCCATGCACTCCACAAGTGCTCCATGCACTCCAAGTACTCAATGTACTCCAAGTAGATCTCCCATGAACTTGCAACAACCTGCAACTCAAATGATCTTACTTATGGAAAGATCTAGCTTGCCTTCCTCTCTTGCTCTCTGATGTGTTGTTGTCACCTTTGAACCTGCTGCCATCTGCTGATCTCCTTTGACCTCACACACACACCTGTTACCATGTAGATCTCTTTACACCCTGAAGAACCCTTGTCCTTGCCTCACCAAGTCCTTATGATTCTCCAAACTAGTACCTCGATGGATCTTCTCCCAGATCTAGCACACCTGCAGAACTTGATCATACACACTCGGCACCCCTGTGGAACTAGGAGGAACACCCTTGCTCTCTTCACACATAGAAAGCGCTAACTTTTCCCAACTCAAACTAGAACAAATCATAATACAACCCATGATTCTAATATATAGATCCCCTACATACAATATTTAGACATCTAATTACAATAATTAGATCCATAGCTTCAAGTCTAAAATTGGCTCTTAACATGTAAACACTCAGTTTGTTAGCAAACTATTCATGTAACTAATAGTTCTGGAACTGCACAGGCAACCAACATCGGTCCCTATCTGCCTGGAGGTGACCGACATCGGCCGACTCCTACCGATGTCAGTTGCATTCTTGTCCACCATTGGCCAACGTCAGTCAGCCTAACTAACGTTGGTGACTGTGACACTCAGCAACCTCCTTCCCTATTTGCATCAGTGAAGCTTTTAGATCCACAACCTAATAATCTCCCACTTGGAGATAAACATCTACACTATACCTGTACCTGTACCCCATCTAATCTATTTCTTGGCTTGTATCCCTCTTCAAGCTCAACCTTGAAGATCAACCACCACACAACCTATGGTGTAACCCCTATCATCCAAGTAACCTGCCACATCTAAACCTACAAACCCATGTAGTGAAGTCCTGACCCTACATAGCATGAATCCCTACTGTTGGTCCCTCTTAGATACCTAAGAACCTGCTTCCCCAAATTGGCTCCTAACTTTTTGACAACACCCACTACTTGGGCAAACTCGGGTCTATACTAGACCTCATGTGATTTCAGACACTGAACTATCCAGCCCTTGGTGTTCTCTAGTTTTGCATCCTGCATATTGAACCTTCCTAACACCTGATTCACATCAACTCCCACTAGAGACAAAATCAACCTATGATATTCCATGTCTCTCATGCCAAAGAATTTTGCTGCTCTGAATTCCTCATGACATGCCACTGAACTAACCTTACCCTTAGCTCAACAAAACCCTATATGTACAAACTTGCTAGCAAACCATCCACATACAGTAAAAAGATAATGTCATATTCATCATCCACCTAATAAGACAAACACAATGGTTATAATGACACTGACTAAAGCCCTGCTTTGTCATCCACCTATCAAAACTTGTACCACTATCCTACAGCTTCCTCAAGACCATATGACCTAGCCTTCTATCTCATGTGTCCATTCACTCTATTCTTTAACTAAGGTATCCATTCATCTCAGTGTTTTCTTCTGAATGGCAACCCTACCAAATCTCCCATTTGGTTTTGCATCCTGATCATGCCATGCTCCCACTGTTTCTTGGATCCTTCCTGCTCTGTAGTGAGTAAGGAGTATAAAGAAGAGGAACAAATAATTTGAGGCTTACTTACACTTTAAATCCTCCCCATGGGCATTTGAGACTCCTTAATAGCTTGTTGTTTGCCTAAAATCCATCTCAGTGACCAACCTCTGTCACTACACAGTCTACATCTGACTGACGTCGGTTCCATGTGACTGTCCAAGTCACCAATGCCAGTTATCCTACCAACATCGGTCTCCACCTGTCTGACACCACCAACTTCTCTGGTCTACACATGACTAATGTTGGTGCCTGTCTATTTGATGTCAATTCCCCTTGACTGATGCTGGTACCTGTGTATGCCTGTGAGTGATGACTTTTTACCCGCGAGCTCCTTTGAATTAATCCCATGTCTAAACTGCCCTGCTCAAAAGTATCCAGCCCCATCCACTAAACTCTATCCATCATCTCCTCCAATAACACCAAGGCTTTCCAATTCTTAAGTCTGTCAAACATATCTGACTTCCTCTTAAGAACATGCATCTCCTTCTTGCTCATGTGACCAAGCCTACAAAGCCACGTCTTTACAACAAAAGAAGAATAAATAATACAAGTAAGTAGATAAAGAGTACATGCTTTCTTACCACATGATAATTCAAATTCATCCATTGTGAGATTCCTTGTGCATCTCTCATCACCCAAATTTATTGAAGCAATTAGCCGCATCTTCAAGACTGGGACCTGCATGACCTTCTTCAACACCCATGTGTTGGCTACCTACAATTTTAGCATCACTTCCCCTTTGCCAACCATGTGACAAGGCTCACCAACCCCTCTACTTTGGGATGCATGGAAAGAGGCAACAAAATCTATAAACCAAGATTCTACTTTATCCAAGAAATATCCCAGAGCATCATATGGAACAACACCTGTAACATCTGCTTCTTCAATTCCTTCATGCTGATCTTCTACCAACCAACAATATTTCTTTACCTATTATTTCTTTCTATAACACTGTAATTGACCATTCATGCTATTTATTTCCTCCATTCTTAGTGTACTTTCTTCTTCCATTGCTATACTCCCACTCAATTAGAAACCCCTGAGAGTGACCTGTAACCAAACACAAACCTACTCCCTATAACCTTAGCTCTGATACCAACTGTTAGTGGTATCAAGCTATGAGCCAACAACCTCGCTCTGATACCAACTGTTAGGAACCTGTGGAAGCACCATTGATTACCATATATAAGAAACTTAAATATGAAAAATTAAACTAGAAGTAACAAATAACTAGAAACTAGAAACAACACAGAATATGAGAGACAATACATAACTTGTATTAATACTCATCTAGAAAAGAATACAATAAAGAAGATGCCACTTCTTCTTCACACCTCTTAGAGGCTTCCCACACCTCAAGTGTACACTAATTATTTCCTCAAATCTCTCTCTTACGGTCCCAACACACAACTCAAACATAGAGTTGGTGTTCACCTCCAACCAGTCAGTATCCACTACTGCCAGTACACAAGTGCTCCACACACTCCACAAGTTCTCCATGCACTCCAAGTACTCAATGTACTCCAAGTAGATCTCCCATGAACTTGCAACAACATGCAACTCAAATGATCTTACTTATGTAAGGATCTACCTTGCCTTCCTCTCTTTCTCTCTGATGTGTTGTTGTCACCTTTGATCCTGCTGCCACCTGCTGATCTCCTTTGACCTCACACACACACCTGTTACCATGTAAATCTCTCTACACCTTGAATAACCCTTGTCCTTTCCTCACCAATTCCTTATGATTCTACAAACTATTACCCCGGTGGATCTTTTCCCTGATCTAGCACACCTGCAGACCAACCTAATCATACACACTCAGCACCCCTATGGAACTAGGATGAACACCCTTGCTCTCTTCACACACAAAAAGAGCTAACTTTTCTCAACTCAAACTAGAACAAATCACAATACAGCCCATGATTCTAATATATAGATCCCATGCATATAATAATTAGACATCTAATTACAATAATTAGATCCATAGCTTCAAGTCTAAAATTGGCTCTTAACATGCAAACACTTAGTTCGTTAACAAACTGTTTATGCAACCGATAGTTCCAAAATTGCACAGGTGACCGATGTCATTCCCTATCTACCTGGAGGTGACTAATGTCAGCTGACTCCTACCAATATTGGTTGCATTCCTATCCACCACTGTCTGACGTAGGTCAACCTAACTGACGTTGGTGACTGTGACACTTAGCAACCTCCTTCCCTATTTGCATCAGTGAAGCTTTTAGCTCCACAACCTAACAATATTTTCATATTTTATTGAGATAAGGGTAATAACCTCCACCCATTTGGTAAAATATTCAATTGTAGTAATGATAGAATGATGTCATTATATAGAGTGGGGGTTTATTTCACCAATAAGGTTTAGACCCCATTATGAGAAGGGCTAAAAATCTACACACACATGAATGCTAGTACTAGGTATATGATGTAAATTAGCATGTTGTTGAAACTTGACACACTTTTTCATGTAATTGTAATAGTCTTGGTTAAGGGTGAGCCATTAATAGCTTAGGTGAAGGATACACTTAGACATAGTGAGTCCACTAAAGTGGCCCCTATAGATACCTTCATGTGTCTCTTTGATAGCATGAGAGGCTTCTGGGTTATGAAGGAAATATAATAAGAGGCCATCTAAAACACATTTGTATATAATTCCTCACATAATGGTATAATAGGAGGTACTTTGAATAAATTCCTGATAGGCATTCCTAGACAGGTTAGAGGGAACTATGCCAAGGTGAAGGTAGTCAAAAGTTTGTTGGTACAAAAGATCAGGTAGAGTTTCCTCCACACTAAATATGTTTTGAGTGTCTAATTTGGTGTAGGAAGGTTGGGTGAGGTGATGGATAATGATAGATAGTTTGGAGCCTAAGGGCGTTGACAATATCTGAGAGGCAAGAGAAGTCATGGTATTAACAACTTGTTGGTAGATTGAGGGGTGGTTTGGATATGGTAGTGTTTGAATGAGGTTAAGAATTCTAAGATGAGTTGTCTATACAACTGCATTATGTCATTATTACACTAGTAAATACTATTGAATTAGTTAACATTAAGCTAGGAGTTGCCAAAGATATTGATTATTTTGACTCCTAAGGCTAGGGAAGTTTAGAGACCTATCACTAAGGATTCATACTTAGCCACATTGTTGGTTCATTTGAAGTTTAGTTTAAAGGATAAGGGAAGTGGTTCACCAATAAGGGGGATAAGGACAATACTGGCTCCCCCACCATGCTAACATTTGAAACCATCAAAAAACATGGTTACATGATTGGTGAAATCTACTTGAGATATACTTGTGATAGACTCATCTAGAAATGCAAGAGAGGGATGTTAATTATTCACTAGGGGTACCTCAGCTAGTGGGTTAGTGATTATTTGCCCTTTGATTGAATTATGCTAGAGGAACTCAAGGTCAAACTCATTTATAAGCATAAGCCACTTAGCCATACATTGGTTTTGGTATGGTTTGGAGTGCATGTATTTGAGGGGGTAAGTATTGGTTATAATAAAAATGTTATGGTTAAGAAGGTAGTGGTGAAGTTTGGTGGCCATAAACACAAGGGCTAGACATAGTTTCTCGACATGCATGTACTAATTCTCATATTTGACAAGTATGTGGCTAATGTAATACATGGCTTGTTCATTGTGTTTTTCATCCCAATGGGTAGGTATTGCATCTAAGAAGTAATATTTGGTGGATATATAGAGATAGAAAGGTTGGTCATCCTTAGGAGGTGTAAGGGTAGGTGGAGATAGCAGGTACTCTTTGAGTGTATTAAAGGCCTTTTAATAATTGGTATTCCACTTGAAAGAGACATCCTTTTTCAAGATCTAGTGGAAGGGTTGACACTGATCAGAGAGTTGGGAGATGAAATGATGAATAGATTAAAGTTTCCCCTATAAGCTATAGAGTTGTTTAAGATTGGTCAGAGGTAGCATCTCAAGGATGGCTTTGATTTTGGCTAGATCAACTTTGATTCCTCAAAGGAAAATGATGAATCCAAGAATTTTACCTAATAAGACCCAAAAAATACATTTCTTAGGATTGAGGTAGACATGATAATGGATCAGTAGCTCAAACATAATCTTGAGAATGGCTAAATGGTCTTTGTAAAGCTTGGACTTCATGAGAAGGTCATCCACATAGCCTTCAATGATTATATAGATAAGGTAATGAAAAATATAGGTCATGGCATGTTTGTAAATTGTGATAGTGTTCTTAAGACTGAAGGGCATGACTTTGTAACATAAATTACCCCACAGGGTGATAAAGGTAGTTTTGTGTTGATCTTCAGGGGAAATCAAAATCTAATTATAACTTGAGAATCCATCCATGAGTGACAACATCTCATGGCATGTTGTAAGATCAATAAGTTGGTCAATGCTAAGTAGAGGGAAGTCATCCTTTGGGAAGGTAAGGTTAAGGTCACAAAATTCCACACAAATACATAGGCCCCCTATGGCTTTAGTGATAGGTATGATGTTTGAAACCCATTGGGTATAATCAATGGATTTAATAAATTTGATAGAAAATAGGCGTTGAAGCTCTTCTTTGATAAGGAAGGCTATGTGAGGGTGCATTTGGTGAAGTTTTTATCTAAAAGGTTTGGTGTCATGATTGGTTATGATGTTGTGAGTGGTAATGGCTAGGTCAATACCAAGCATATCAACATATGACCAAGTGAATGCAATATTGTAGTCCTAAAAGAAGGTAGAGAAGTCTTGTAGTTCTTTAGAGGTGAGAGTTTGGCTAAGTTTAACGATGTGGGGGTTGTTTGAAGTGCCTGTGTCAATGTCCATGGTAGATTAATTCAATATGGTTGAGGTTTCTAGAGATAAATATTTATGGATGGAGGAATTTGATGCACTAAATTAGGTGAGAATAGCATCATCATCTTGACACTAAACAATGTTAATGGTAAGAGAGTCTTCTCACACAAGTTCAGGGTGGGGAAATGGATGGATATGGATGCCCCTTCCTTTTGATAAGTCAGGGGGCTGAGGGTAATCATGTTGATAAAAAAAAGTTGGGTGGAATGATGTCCTCATCCTCACCCTCAGGTTGAGGGGATATTGGTAGGGAAGGGCTCTCTTCTATAATAATAGTAGTGGTAGGTTTATTGGCTTTCTTCTTATTGGTTAGAATGAAGCTCAGTCTATGCTTTTCATGAGGCTTACGGGTCTCGATTGAGGTCAATGTGTGTGGGCCATGCTCATATTGTCTTAAACTAAATCCCTTCTAAGTACACCTATGAATATATAGTTTGGTGAAGTTATGTTTGTCTAAGTAAGATAATATAGAGGTTAATGGTTGAGGTAAAGGGTGGGTAATGGCAATGTTGAGCAGCTTCTCAATTCCCCATAGATGAAGTGAGTTTGATAGTCTAGAGGTCCTAAAGGAATAATAGTTCCAATGTTAGGGTTATATGATTGGTAGTTAAGTTTCCCATATTCTTGAGGGTAAAGAGGGAATCCAAGGTGAGGATACAATATTATCCAAGGGTGATACATTGTAAGTTAGACTCCAAGGGATCCATTTTAGGTATTTGGTTTATAGAAATAGATGAACTAGTAGAAGATTTTGTAGGAGGGGAAATAATGGTTTCAGCTTCTGTGGGTGGTAGTTTTTATGGTTCTTGAGATTGAGGTAAGAGAACATCATTAGGTAGATAGGTCATGTTGCATGATGAAAAAGGGTTAGGGTTAGTTTGTCTAGTAACCACCTAACCTTCATGTTCAATCCTAACACAATGATAGAGGGTGGAAGGTACACAACCCATGGCATTGATCTAAGGTCTCCCTAGTAAAACATTGTGTTATAATTCACCTTTAACCACATAGAAAAGTTTAGGGAGTGTGTGAGGTCCTAGATGAATGTGAAGGACAATAGTTCCCAACATAGTGGTCATAGTGTCATTAAAATATCTAAGGATGGATGAAGTTTTAGACATGAAATTATCAGGTAGCTTAAATTGATCATAGGCATGGGAAGAGATGATGTTGATGCTAGCTCCCCCATCGATCATAACCTATTTAATATAGGTTTATTTGATATGGGTAGTAATAAAGAGAGGTGGATCTAGGTCTTTGGGTTGGATGGAAGGTATATTTGATTCCTTGAGCGTAATAAGGGTTGAGAGTTAAATATCACCCATAAAGGCCTCTATAGGTTAGGAGTCTCCTAACCTGACCTTAATGTCCTGCATAACCTCTATCATGGCTTGGTGATGGTGAGGTGAGGTGGAAATGAGCTCATAGAGGCTCATCTAAGCTACATTTTAGTGGACTTTCTTATAAATGACCCTCCTAATGGATTTAGAGGGGTTAACCTCTGATGTGCCTAAGATAATAACTTTAGGATTAGTTGCAAGAATGGAGGTTGGGGTCTGGTTGGGTATAAGGTGAGTTGGTGGGTGTGTCCATGGAATGGATGCATTGGCCTTCCCTTTATCCTTTTTTTGTGATCATGTGACCACATTAAATGTATCTATAAAGGGGGAAAGTGTGATGGAGGGTTGGGTAGGTTCTCTATCATTCTGAGGTGAGAGTGAGGGATTAAGTATGTGTAGGTAGTTAGTTTTTGGGTGTAATGGTGAAGGACTAGATGAAAGGTCATATACTAAAAGGTCATCCTTATCATAGTGTTGGTGGATAATGGCTTGTAGAGATTTCAAATTCTTCATGTCATGCTTAGGTGTCTTGTGATGGGATTAGATTTGATGGTCATTATACTAGGTTGGCTTCAAACCAAAAGGATCAAAGGGTTTAATGGCAGGTAATGTGAGGTAGGAGGTTTTTACTAACCTATGAAGAATGGTTGTATAGGATTCTACCAAAGGTAAGGAAGGTTTTGGGATCATGGTTTTGGTTGGTAAGGTGGGTGTGTGGGTGGTAATAGGTTGGGTAAGAGATGACTTGGGTAAGGTGGCTTGGGCAAACAGTTTTGGCCTAGGCACATTGGTAGTTGAGGTGGCCAAATTTGGTGGTTTGATTGTTTGTGCTCTAGGAAGGACTAGTGCATCAAATAATAAATGTGTTGACATAATAAATAGTAGTGGGTGACATATGTTGAAAGGGGGTTTCTTTTTGGGTAAATTTGATAGATGAGGACCCAAGATAGAGGAAGCAAAAACCCTAGGCATGTTGTTATTTAATGGTTTTCCTCTTTTGGCTAGTTTGGGTCAAGGTTTGGGTCAAGTTTTAGATAAATTTCACTTTAAGAGATGGGTAGGACCAAACTCCATATGGGGAAGATACCAAGGTTTTTAATAGGTTTGTTTTTTGGTTTGCTTGTTTGAGGTATGATTACTTTGATTGGTGGGGAATGTGAGAGGTTGGTAGAAGTTATGATTGGTTTAAGAGGTGTTGGAAGATGATAGATTGGTTGGTTAAAGGTGTGACATAAAGTTAAAGTTTTTTGATGTAAGGGAGGCATAGATTTTTCCAAAAAGTAGCTTGATCCATATCTAGTTTCAAGGCAAATTCTAATTTTTGCACTAATGTGGAAAAAGGTTTGTGTACTATTTTTTCTTCATGGGTAGTAGATGTAAGAGATAGACTTGTAGGTTACAGAGGCTAGTTGGAAGGTTAGTTGATTTATTGAGGTGAGGGAAGTAAGGTTGAGATAAATAGCTCACCCATGGGAGGTATTGATAGAAATGCTTATCCTTTAGGAATAATATCTATAGGAGTAGTGTTTTGTTGGGTAGTTGGTGGAGGTGGCAAATCAAGAACATTTACTTGTTTAGATGTGCCTATTAGGGTATAATGTGATGATTTTAAAGCTTTGATGAGTGTGGTTAGGGAAAAAGGAACCTCCTTGAGTTAAATCTCTGAATGAGGGTAAGATGACTCTTCTACCTCTATAATTGAGGTGGGGGGAAGAATGGTTAGATTGGTTGATTAGGTTCTCATGGGTAGGTGTATTGTGAACCATGTTGACCATGTGAGAATCATGAAAATACTTGGCCTATGTGTCCTCAACTTTAACAGGGGCATGGTTGGGAAAAGGTTTCTTGAAGATGTCAAGATCTTGATTTTTAGGGGCATTGGGATTATCCAATATGAGTTCCCATTTATCGATAAGACTTTAAACAATATTCTTAAAAGTATTACATCAACTGATGTCATGTCTAATTACCTAATGAAATTCACAAAAATCATTCTCATTGTACTAAGTAGGTTCTAAATGAGAAGAATCAAATTGTTACAGAGGTTTGATAGGTAAAAGTTGTCTAAGGTTAGCTTTTAGTAGCTTCTCCAGAATTGAGGTGTAAGATTATCCAAGTGGAGTGAATTGTTTTATGTTATTTCAATTTTTGTTTCTTGAATTTAAATTGGAGGTAATGGGATAACTTTTTTGGTTGACATTAGGTGGAGGGGTGGTTTTTAGATATGATGACATTCGTGGTTCCCCTAGTCTTGGTTCTAGTATCAGCTTAGTTGCCTGGCTTGGAGGAAAAGGTCTTATTAGTCTTTAAGTTAGAGTTCTTATTTCATAACTTCAATTTACCCTTATCTATGGATCATTTTTATAGCTTATATGCCATGGTAAAATCCTCATCGAATGTATTAAATCTTTGAACATGCAATGTAGAAGATATGTGTTTGGTACAAGCTCAACCAAAAATTTCTATAAGTTTAGGTTGAGGAAAGGAAAATGAAAGTTGATTAATCAAGCTTCTCCAATAGGTGATAAAACTAGAAATGGACTCATCATCAAATTGTCTAATAGAATAGAGGTCTATGATAGAGACCTTATTGGAAATGTTAATGGAAAAGTGATCCAAGAAGACTTGTGTTAGTTGGGTGAAAGATAATATGGAATGTTTGGTAAGGGCACCATACTAGTCAAGTGTTGGACTGGATAAAGATATGGGGAAGGTTTAGAGGAGAAGGACATCAGCATAAGAAATCATGTAACATGCATTCCTAAAATCCCTAAGGTGTTGTTGGGGGTCCTCCTTGCTTTAAAATTTGGTAAATTTTTAAATCTCCCACTGAGGAGGGTAAGGTTTAATAGGAATAGAAGGATGAATAGGTTTGTTACAAATCTGATCATAGGATAAGATGTTATGAGATCCTAAAATTGATGGCTCAAGGATGGTCATTTTTTCCATGAGCATTTTAATTAGGTCAGTTTGAGGCAGTGCACCAAAAGGATTGTAAGGCTGATATTATGGTTGAGGTTGGGAAACATATTGATAATTTCTTGGTGGTGGAGAGGCTACCATATATTGAAAGGTGGATGCTAGAGGTTGGGTAGGGTAGGTGGATGATGGTAATTGGGTAGTGGGTATATACCTTTGTGGGTTAGGTATGTATCTTGGGTTGGGTGTAAGGTTAACTATTGAGAAGTCACTATGGATTGGGGGTGTATAGTAGATGGGTTGGTGACAAGAGGAGAGATAGTGAACTTTGTGCTAATGGATGGTGAGGTAGAAGGGATAGGTACCCCTAAGCTTGGTAAAGAGGTATTAATTGATGGGATAGGTTTGATAAAGGGGAGGTTGGAGGTGTTAGTGGTGGGTGTCCTAGCTACAAGTGGGACATGATGGGTTAATGGTTGGCTTGTCCCAAAGGTAGAGGAGTCATTAGTATGGGTGTAAGGTGTAAGGGTAACAATTGGTTTTATAGGTTTTTTCTCATCCATATTATCAAAAGGGTTAGTAGATGAAGATGCCTAGGTGGTCAAAGGTTGGGTGGTGACTATAGAAATAGGGATACCCTTCATAAGGTAGGATGACATGCCATAAGGAGGATCTTGAGGTGGATTTGAAACCAAGATATTGTGAGAAGAGGTGTTAAGATAGTGTTGAAGGGCCATTGGATTATTATCTAAAAAGGAGGTAAAATCCATGTCTCCTTGGGGAAATACCTAAATTAAAGTAAGGATTTCCAATGGATGAGGTGAATCTTCTACCTCAAAGATGTTCTCCATAGATGAGGAGGTAGAAGAGGTTGATTTAGGTGACAAGTTTTTTTATGCCAATTCTCTTTGTTGCTAATGAGTGAGAACCATACAAAGAAAGGGGAGAGAAAACAAGAATAATCTCACTGCTCAAAAAATAAGACAAGAAAATGATCAAGGCAATCAAGACACACACTATGAAGTATGTCAAACCTAGAGGTTAATTTTAATCACTTTTAGCTTATGCCTTAGTTTATGAGAATGTGTGATAGAAGTTGGCTTGTAGATCAAGTACTATAAAAGTAGTATATGGTTGGTTTCAAGATATTTATGTATCCAAAGAATCTATATTGGAATCAATACATGGCTTGGTATTGGGGCCTACCCCTCACTTCACAATCGTATAGTGATAAGGTTATCAAGTGCTTAGTTAATATATATTGATATCTAGAGTTTATACTCAACTAGTAAGCTGAGTTGGTTATCTTCTTGGTAATGACCTCTAAGTAGGATTGTTGGGAATGGGTAAGGTGACCGCTAGGTGATTAAATCCTAATTAGGCCTTATCTCAGATTATTTTGATGTTTGATTGATGAAAGTGGTTTGGCTAGTGTGTGGAATAAAAGTGGTGCTATAATAAGATTATTGTGCTTTAATTCAAAGTGAACTATTATTAAAATTAATCAAAAGATGTAGTTGATTTCAAGTCCAAAATAAATTTCAGTTTCAATTATGAGCACAAATACAGAGGAAAGCATACAAATGCAAAATAAAACATGAGTAAAGACTCCTATGAACCACAAGGCATACAAAAATGTTTAACTAAAATTTTACTATTATTCAGAAGAAGGTAGTAAAACTAAAAATATGGGTTATGGTAGGAATACCTGATAAAAAGTGTGCATGTTGTGTTAGAAGATTATGGAGAGCTCCTCTTTGGCTTAGGAGGATGACCTACATGTAAGAAAGCATTAAAGTAAATTGGTTGGCTAGATAAGTATCTGGATGGATTGCCTAGCACTAGATAGATCCTAGAAGTGAGAGCTTCCTTAGGGGCTATCAATCCACCATTTTAAAACAATTAAGTTGATAAAATAGAAAGTGTTTGCATCAATAATTAAAAGGTACTGAAACTGATAAAAAGAATTGCTTGATAAAGAGATATGCTAGAATGATCAAATTAGTGACAAACTAATTAGTGATAATGATAATGGGTCAAAGTATGGCTCAAAATGTCTAAAAGGGGTATATGAACAATTAAAAAATTATAAGAGTAGATTTGGATAAGTGTAAGTGGATCAAGGCAAATTTCTAGTTTTTTTTGTCATAGGTGACCATTGATGGTTGGGTTGACTATCAGTGGTTATGCCTAACCATCAATGATTCACTATGCCAAAATTGGCTTTGATTAGAAATAGATAGACGGGATTCATAGATAAATTTTGGGAGTTGGGAAAAGGTTAAATAAATTGTGAAATGGAAATAAAGCATGTGAATAGTAATAAATAAGGGCTTATCTTACCAGAAGTGGGTTACATGAGTAGTTGGTCTATAGATAGAATCTAGCTTAATCTTGATAGAGTAACAGTACCTAGAATCTTGGTTGAGAGGTAATGACAAGTTGGCTCTTGATGACATAGATGACATTGGTATGATTGTTGGATTTTTGAATCACTTAATTGACCTATAAAGGGGGACTTTGAGTGCCTAAGTTATTGATAATAATTGCAGATGTATTGGACCTCCTAGGCCTCTCTTTCTTATAGGCACAATCAAGAGGTGGAAGGGAAGGTGTAACTGGGGCTTCTAATTATAATTCATGCATACAAAAGGCTCCCAACATGAATTAGATAAATTTATATTTAGAAAAGCTAAGGTAGTAGTTTACATGATGTTTGCATGCTTAGTTGAGATGGTGGATCCTCACTGTTGATGGTTAGGATGATCATCGATAGTTAGGCTAACCATCAATGATCAAGATCTAGAGGGAAAGGGGACATGATTGTCAAGTTTACCCTTTTGGTGAAATAGGGTGTAGGTAAGTGGGTTAGGTTTGAGAGTTATTAGATGGTCCAAAAAGGGGTTGTAGGTGGTCTAGGGGCAAATTTGATATTCATAATTGTTAGTGTGTGGATCTCTAGTGTCTACAGGTGCATCTAATTCTTTGATCATGATACACCCAGGTTATATCATTTTATGATGGTTTTCAATTAACATGATTGAGCTTATATAATTACACATGCCTTTATCCATGTTTATATCTTTCATAGTGCACTTTATATGTTATGTACTAAATGTTTTTCTAACAAATATATCCAAGGACTAGTAAAATATGCTTATGATGGTTGATTATGTTCCATGCTTTCCATTTTTATATTTCTTTGAGTGTTTTACTTTCTTTTTAATGTCTTGCTTGTCTAAGCATTTGAACATGATCCATTTTTTGTTGCCTCCATGCCTTTATTCACTTATTTTGACATTTTAATATTCCAATGCTTATTATGTGGACATTTGAATATGTTATTTATTTCATTATGGATATTTGACTAATTCATGTTCCTTTGATTGCATAGAATTTGAATATGCCCCTTGTTTGAGGTCTACTTGGACCATTATATCTTGATTTTATTTTGAGTGTTATTTTGTGTGTGGTTGATTACTTGTTGATCTTGTATATCTACTATCTATACATTACCATGATTCACATCATATATCTTAGGATTTGATGTGATCACATATTCTATACCTCATTGTTATATCTACCTAGACATGCTACTCATGTATGCTACATAATCTATACACAAATTATATAGTTATCTTATCCTTTTGAGGTAAGGTAAATACCAATTTCTACACCCCTTGACCTCAAAAATGGGGCATATCAGTGAGGTCATTTCATAGAGGCATAATTTTCACACCTTCAGAGTTTCATATTACAATGGAGGCATGATATGAAAACATGGTTTCACACTTGCATCATTTTTTAGATTTTTCAAATTCAATGGTTACATGTTATTTGAACATGTATTCCATACTTGTATAAATTTTAAATTGGACAAACTTCATAGTTATATGATTCAAATACACATTTATGGTATAATTATATACATTGTTACTATTGGTATACCCAAGTTTCACTTTGAGACATATATTAGGTGCATATGCCATGCAAAGGTCACCTTAAATTGTAAAATAAAAATATTTTTAGATTTCAAATACTTATATGGACTTTAGCATACATTAGGATGGACTTTTATGAATAGTTATGGAGTCAATATACTATAGTATTTGGTTCACTTTTTAGTAAGGTTGAGGTGATTAAATCAACTAGTCTTACCAATTTTATAGGATGGAGTGATCAAATAATCCACCCTAAATATATTTATATTGTGAGTTGACTTGGATCACTCATGTTCACTAGGTTATAAGTACGATTAGGTTACACGTTTGAGTTAACCTCAACTACTAAGTAGAAACTCACCTTTTATCCAAGGTTGGGGGAAATTTTTCCTCAAATATTTATGTGTGTGTGTGTGTGTGTGTTCACATGCACTTTTAAGTTTTACATTTTTCCTTATATTAGTTTCAAATCTTAATAATGAAACATATTTTTAGATCAAATTACCAAAAATGCAAGGTAGTTGCATCGATACACAAGTTTACCTCTAACCTTGTTATCTTTATTTTTAAACATTTTAAATTATTTCAATTTCAATTATATTCATTGATATTATATTGTAACATGATATTAATTTCAATTTAGTCACCCTCAATTCACTCAAGTTGTGCTCACACAAATACAAGGTGTGTTATACATACCCAAGTATGGATTTATTTTTATTTAAACTATAAATTTCATTACTAGATTAAAGGGGGGGAAACTATATATACTAAATATAAATTATATATAATATTAGTCTTATATACTTGACAAGTAATTATCATGATTGTACCCTTCAGTTATTAGGCCTTATTTTTATCAAAAGGATCGCATCAACTATCTCTTGTGCCTATTTCTTATATTTTAGTCTGACCATTTATTATTATGATGTCCAAGCCTTCTATACTACTCAAAATGTTATAAACCTACTTATCATTACCCTCTTAAATTTTTTGACTTGTACCTATTTTTTAGCTTCATAGACACTTGCATCCCATGTAGATGCCTACATCTATGCAAGTGTCTTTTGCCAAAATAAGTATCTAGTGCCCTAAAGTTATCAAATTTGTAATTTTAATGTGTCTTTATGGTTGTCCTAGGTCACTTTAATACAATATATTTTTTAAAAGGATTGGTATATATACATGATCAATCCTCATTCATAAATCACCTATAAAATTCACACCTCTCACAAGACAACTTACCAAAAAAATTCAATCAAGCACTCAAGTGAAAAAAATTTCCCTATTTTTTTCTATTTCAATATTAGTCATAAATATCCAATATATAGGTATGAAATATTGAGGAGTAGCCCAGCCACATATTCCACCCTTGTGTACACATAAGCCAACATATTAGGGGATAACTATATCAGTCTAAGGCCATCTTCAGAGTAGTATATATGTAGGAATAACCCTTTGATCAAGGGGTATTTAGGGTTAACTTGACACCATGATCCCATTAACCCATTTTTCCCATAGTCACTATGAAGTTGAAGAACTAACATTTTGATCATTTGACAATGAATGACAACCTATGTATGAGATCTAAAAACACCAAAGAAAAGTCAATATAAAACCCAAAAGGTTTCATGTGATGGAATCTATATCTAGTTAATATTTCATCCTATACACTTTTATCTAGGTTAGACAAGTATGTCGATGTAACCATCTAGATATAATGTAAGTGTTTGAGGTCATAAACTATATATTTCTATTTACTAAAAACTAATCTAGAATCCAAATATAATATACTTTGATCCTATTATATATCATATCTAGATGCACATAGTAAACTAACTAAGTACTTTTATTTTTTATTTATTTCAATATCAATAAATAGATGTACTTTCCATCATTAGTGTATCTCAACATTTAAATTTAGAATATTGTTTATCTGAGTTTAAAATAAATTGGATTAATATAGATATATTTATCACCCTTCTACTTATTCATTTCTATATTGTTAACCCTATACTATATTTATCCATCTCAATTTAGGGTTAAACACCTTTATGCTCAGTAGGGGGAATAGGCTTAAAAATCCCTTGATCATTTACACCTAAGTCTTTACCCTTTTATTCCATATTTTCACATATATTAATATGTATGGGATATTTTTTATATGATATCTTGAGGATAAACCATCATTATATAGCCAAAAATCATCATAACCTTTGACATTTTCACTATCTAAGAGACCTTTCTTGACAAAAAAAAGATAACTGACCTTATAGGAATATGTTTTATTCTACCAATACATGGTGGACATGACAAATGTTTTTTGATAAGTAAGGAGTTTTAATATATGAAAAACATTTCCAATTTCATATTCTCTACAATCTTTATCTATGATTTTTAAATTCAAGGAAGTTTGAGGATGTGGATTATTGGATGTGGACAATAGATCATCTAGATGGATGTAGGAGGAGGATTTAAGAGTCCCTAATACTTTTAGCTTTCCTTTATTGGATACATGTTCTACGATTGGGAAGTGATTAATTTTTCTATACTTTTCCTCCAATATTTTATAATATATATATATATGGTTTTATATCACCAAGGATTGTCACCTACATATCAGAATGTGAGAATTTCATATAATGATGTAGAGTGGAGGGTATGGTATGCATTTCATGAATATAGGGACACCCAAGGAGGATAGTATATGTCAAATAAATGTTAATGACATGGATGAGGTTTTAGTGGGTGATAGGCCTAAATATGATGGGAAAATAAATAGTACTAGTTGGCTCTCTCTACACATTGGCATATGCTTTGATGGTGATGATATTGTATTCCAATGCTGATTTCAAATACCCAATGTGATTTATGAGCATTAACATGTAAATTTTTAGTCTTGACACATTGTCTCCCTTTTGAATGTGTTTTTGGGAATGTTTACTATTATTATCCCAAATTCTCACCCTGGGAGAGGTTGTTTAGACCTCTCTAAATTTTGGGTAACATTAGATTAGTCCAAGGCTATGGGTGACCTTTAGGTGGATTAAACCTATAGGTTTATAGGGCTATCTTCCTTGATATATCTATTTAGGGTCATCACACTATGATACTAACTATTTGATTGGGAAAATAGATAGAAACATGAAGGAAACCTACTCTAATAGAGGTTATGCACCAATATAAACATCCTTCACCTAGTTATCTTTCACTATGAACATGAACATAATCAAACCTACTACACCAACTCATAATAGGCTTCTAGTCATAAGTGTTTCAATATAAAGGTGAGAACCAAAAAAGGGATCAAGAGGGGTCAATTATGAGGTCTTCTAAGAGACACTAGTGAATCAATCTCCATACATAGCTAATGCAAGGCCATGAACATACTCTATATGACCTACCAAGATGATAAACCAACCTACAACTAGGTAAGGAAATGCGGGAAATGATAGGAGTATACTTACTACCACTAACACTCATCAACCACCAAAAGTATACACTACTTGAAATTAGATAATAAGGAAAATAACCATCATATATTCATTATTCAAAGGTAGAACCAAGTGTTTAGTAGGGCAGGTATTCACTATACTCCACCAAAGGATTCACATAAAGCCAATTGAGGATGCATTTATAAAGAAAATAAGAGAGGAAAGAGAAGAGGTACATTGGTGATACTCAATAACACATGTCACTTCTTATGAGACAGTTGCAACAACAAAAGGGAAGTGGAATTAGTCCTAGTAATTCTCCCATTATATGCCACTTCATCCCATCATGGTCCCAAGAGAGTGAGAGTAGAAAATGGACACCTCATTCATCTCCTTTGAAACTGTCATTACTTATTAAACTAGGGAATGATAAATGTAAACTTGACCCAACTAATACTCATCATCATTTTCACTTGTTGACACCTTGCCTAATCTATGAATGCTCCATTTGACACCTCACTTTCTTAGCTCTTTCCTCATGATAACTCTTCTTGGTTGATTGTATAGGCCTATTAGGTAATTAGGCCTAACTATTTGATATTAATCATTATAATGGCACTAGGAGGTTCATGAGAAACTATAGTAGAGGTTGAGAGACATAATTCATAATCATGAAACCATTTTAGTGCAAAACCCATGGCTTTTAATTGGTCTAACCCTTCTACCCCAACTTTCCTAGGTGACTACATCACTTTCTCCCAAGCATATCTACACTTTATTTAGGAATTAGACATATATAAGTTATTTCAAAATTAATTAAGTGGATCCTAGAATTTGAATAGGTTTATGAACCTTCAAATCAACCTCATTAATGCTTTCCATCAACTCATCATGATCAGAACCTTGTTTTCTACCTAAAACTCTGTAAAAGTATAGTTTTTAGTGAATTCATATAGGTGACTGTACCTATAAACTCCATGGTGAGGGTATCATTGAAGTTAATAATTTCATCCAAGTGTTTTATATTATAATTCATTTATTTTTTAGCCTTTAAGAATCCAAAAACCTCTATCATGTTCTTTTATGAGGTTTATGCAGGGTTTAGGGGTGTTTAGGCTCTTAGCAATGATTCATAAAGGTTGGAGCCTAAACCTAGGATCCAATGCTTGGAGTCTCATGTAGACAACCCCATCCAACTTATTTGATGAGATCAAAGTCCCTTGTAACCTCTCTATGTAGATCATAGCATAAGGAGACCAATTTTGATATGTTAGGTAATTTGGAAACTCAAGAGAAGTGTACTTATTTGAGGAGGTGTGAAAGAGTTTGGGTTTTAGTTCTAAACACCTCATAGGGGTTTGTGTCACCCCACATGACCTATTATAATGCTCCTATTTACCATTCCTCCTCCATAGATATCATGAAACCCCATTATTTCTTGCTTAGTGTTCTTGGGTCACTAGGCTGGTTTGACCTTAGAGGTTTAATTCTTGGAAATTCTTGATGAGTCCACATTATGACTCATTATTGTCATGATATATCATCCTTCATAGCCTTAAATATGTCATTTTAATTGAGAATTTCATGTAATCTTAGCGTTTATAACTAGTCTAAGGTATAAAATGGATGCTTTTATCTCTATAAGCTCATGTGAGTCTAAGTTAAAATTCTTTGCATGATGTTCTAACTATTTGCATGTTTAATCTTCATATTTTGATATGTAAAGGTATGATAGCATATAAATAAGATTTTTGTTAATATCTCATGATGATGAGGACATGCCATAACCAAGAATTAATCATTGGAAGCATAGCTATGGATTCTATTAGTTAGTTATAGATTACAATTGTTAGCTATGGATTATGTCAGTCATCTATGGATTACAACAGTCAGCTACATATTATAATAGTTATAATTTATATTCTCACAGTTCACTTCAAATTTGGCCATAACATGTTCTAAATAATTTTAGAAGCTTCTCCACCTATTCCATGATGATTGAAGACCCCTTTTTATACTTTTTATTTTTATACATGTCTATATATAGATTCCTATTTCTATATAGCTTTTCATTTATGGAAGTTGTTGTTACAGGATGCAATTCTAGAGTCAAAAGATATGGATATATTATATATAAATATTTGGTTGTTAGATATGGCTAGATGTATCATTTTTAATCTCACGTGGATCTTTCTAATCCCATGAGGATCTTGTTGCAATACTTTCTCTATTTTGGCTATATCACCCAATCTCTCTGAATATCTTCTTGTTCTAAGATAGTTGAGTTGTTTCCTAGTTTCTAGGATAGTTTCTTTTGAATATAATAAATGGTTAGATCCATGCTCAATTTAGAGAGACATAGTATTTTAATTTTTATTATTTTAAATACAAAAAGACCTCACAGTAGATTACTTTTTCATTATATGTGTTAAAAATAAAATTTTAATATTGAGTTGATTTAACCCTGAATCTAAGGGTGAGCAAGGGCCCACTCCCTAAGGAGATAGGAGATGTTACTTTTGATATTTATAAGTCCATTTCTTATTTTTTTAAATTGGAATTAATATATATTCTCTATGTGATTAGACTTATAACCTACATGATAGAATAGATGTTAATATGTTTACTTTCAAATTTGAATAAACATTTATCATTTATTTAATTCCAATAACTTTAATTTTACAACTTAGTTTAGAATTGTGGGTTTGAGATTTGGTTTCAGTGTGTTTATTTCATAGCATTACGTGATTAATTTCAAAGTATTCAATTCATTAGTTTGGTGTGTTTAAATTTTAGGCAAGAGTGTTTCTTTTCAGCATTAGTTTAAATTCTTAGGAATAAACATTTAGGATAGTACAACACCAAAAAAACCCCAAACAATATAGTTAGCTAAAAACAATAAAGTACCTTACTGTAAAAAACCTTACACACTAGCCCTGGTAAGAATTGACACCAACACAGATTGGTTAAATGAAGGGGTAAAAATAACTCCCATCATTTTTTTCACCATTTTTGGGGAATTCTTAGAAAATGTTAGTAAGGTAAACACTTAGGATAATAGTCAAAATATAAAAACCAAAAAAATATAATAAATTACTCTTTTATCAAATATAGGTATATGAGTAGGCAAAGGGATTCACAAAGAAGGTTTGTTCTAAATGATCCTTATCCTTTAGGAGAAAGAATCAAAGTACTTTTAGAAAAGATAGAAATTTTGAATAAAGAAATAAGTGAGTCTTTTAGAAGTACCTCCTAGGATCGAGAAGAATCTTCCTCTACAAGAGTTGAAATTTCAAACATTGAACAACCAAATGACCTTGAAGAATATCCTCCTCTTGATAGAAATATATTTACAATGGGAGAGTATATATTCCATATAGAAAACCCTCACAAGAATACTCTTACGAGGAATTTTTCTTATCATATTAGCTTTGAGAATGATGACCAAACAATAATGAAAAATATTTCCCCATCTAATCTAATTACCTTTAGAGGTCTATCTACTGAAGATCCAAGTCAATTTCTTTTTGAGTTTAAAGTCGTCTACCAAACCTATGATTACACTTCAGACAATCAAAATTTGAAGCTCTTTCCTTCTACTCTGAAGGAAGGAGCAATGAGGTGGTTTATGGGACTAGAAGGAAAATCTATTAGCACTTGGAGAGAAATGGAAATAGTATTCCTAAACAAATACCAAGATTACTATAGGTTTAAGGATAGAAAATAAGTATTTTTCAAAATCAAGAAAAATGAAGATGAAAACCTTGAATATTACCTAGACTGGTTTGTTTTTGCCCATAATAGGTGTGGATATGAGCTATCCAAAGAAGTGATAAAAATTATTTTCCTTAAAGGATTGGATGATTCATCCAAGGATTCTTTTGATCTCATGGGGAAGGGAAATATTACCAAACTAGACTTCCAAGAGATTACATGATTATATACCAACTACTCTGGGACAAACCCTAGCAGCAGGAAAGGGAAACTAGGAAAATCTAGTGATGTAAGTCAACTCATGGAAGAACTAGAAAATTTCAAAATAGATATACTAGTTCAATTTATTTATATGAATTTCAATCTAAGGATAGATCTAACACTAAATCACAATAAATTTATTGTCCAAAGTGTAGATTAAAATATGCACTCAGAGACTGTCATCTAGACAAAATAGAAATTTGTGGAATATGTGATGTTTAATATCATCACATAAAACATTGTAGTCATATTTATACTCTTAATAACCAATTCAAATAAAATATATGAACCATAGAATAAATAAATTGTGTTCAAAGATAAGGAAATACCTTATAAAAAATCAACCATAATAATTTGGATCAAGGATTCATTTTCCATACTGGCATGCACCTTCACAAGTGTGAGCAATACCACCATAGTGGGGCACCCAAGAGTGGATTCCATAATAATGGATGATGCCTCAACCTTTTCAAGAAACATGTATACACCAAGGTCACCATCATCCATATACAAATCAACATTGGAATCCTAGTCTAAACTATAACCAATAACAACAAATAAGGTTTCCATAATAACAAGCATTGATGGCTCCTCAAGGAAATCAAGCACCTCCTATAGACCAAGTAAACCAACCTCAACTACCTACCCAAAAAATATCAAATCCAAATAATATATAGGTTTATGTAAATTAACAATGTGAAACCATAGGGGTAAGTGTTATTTAATGTGCAAACATACATCTTAGGTTAGGAAAAATGTTATAAGAACCCTGGATCATCATCATAGAAATGCCTCATGAAAAATCAAGTCAATAGACTCAACTAGAGAAAGAAGAGGAGTTAAGATATAAGCATATAAAAATAGAGGAAGACACCATAACTCCTCCATGTTTTCCTTTTCCATAATGATTGAAGGAAGTGGAAGACAAAAAGGAATCTAAGTTGATTCAGGAACTCAGAAAACTTTACATAGAAATTCCATTATTACAAGCCATTAAGGACATTATAGAACTAAATAAGATGATCAAAATTTTATGTATTAAGATACCTAGTAGAAAAATAAAATATCCCAAGACCATATATGTAGATGGAAAGCTTGTTGATTTATTATCAAGTAACCTAATTTTACCTAAATATGGGGACCTAGGGAGTCCTGTCATTTATGTAAAGATTGAAAAGTAGGAGATATCAATTGTATTGGTGAACTTGGGAGCTAATGTTAATGTAATGACTATGGATACCATTAAAAATATATCTCTAATAGATATGAAACCCACTACCATAATCTTATAGATGGTAGATCATTCCACTACCAAACTAGAAGGTGTCACTGAGGATGTAACATTAAATATAGAGTCATGGGAATGCCCTATTGGTTTAATTATCCTCTATCCTAAAAACAAAAAAATTGGATACCCAATGATTCTAGGAAGGCCTTGGTTAGTAATAATATCAACATTTATTGATTTTAGATTAGTGCATATGACCATCTCAAATGGTCTTAAACTAAAACGCATTTTTTTTATATCCACCTACTCAACCATCAACCAATATTATAAAAAAATTATGGATAGATCAATCTAAAAAGAAACATGATAATATCTCATCTATATATATGGTCACAACCACTAATAATGTGGAAGAATTAGATGATGCATTATCAATAAGTATCAAAATTGTTATAGATATTAATAGTCTAGCTCTAAATTCTTATAGTCCAACTCTAGATCTTGTCAGTATAGCTATAGATCTTGTTAGTCCAGCTAAAAACTTTGATAGATGATCTTATCATGATGGTAATTCCTATCCTTATAAACACCTATCCTTTTCCACCTCTTCCATAATTTTGTACAACCATAAAGACATTCAACATAGTATTATGCAGTGGGCATATGAAGGTCAAATTTTATTTTTAATAGCCTTCCATTACCCTTTAGCTAGAGTGATTTATATAGGATATAAATTTATCAAATATATTGTCACATTCCATATATTGTTACCACATCCATATCCTCTCAAATATTTGATAAGTGAATTTAAACAAATATATTATTTCCATCCAGACACTAAAAAAATCACAGTAACACTAGGAAAGACACTCAACATAAACAGTTGGTTGACATATGCTCAAGAAGTGAAAGTCTTTAATGTACTTAGAGATCATACTCAAGATTTTACTTGGGAATATCAAGACATGAATGTAATCCATCCAAGTGTATGCACACATAATATCTACATAGATAACATTAAATGAATAAGGTAACCTAACATAAGAATTAATCCTTCTTTAAGAGACATTATGAAAATTGAAATAGAAAAGTTGCTAGAAGTGGGATTCATTTATCCTATTTCTGATAGCAAATGGGTCTCTCATTTTGTAATTTTTCCTAATGAAAATGTTAAATAGAGAGTATGTGTAGATTACAATGAATTTAACAAATTAACCATAAGAGATTACTTCCCTTTACCCTTTATTGACCAAGTACTTGATAACTTGTCATAAAAAAGATATTTTTCTTTCTTGGATGGCTTTAGTGGGTATAACAAGATACAAGTGGCACATAAATACCAAGACAAAACAACCTTCACTTATCTATGGGGGACATTTTTGAATAGGGCATTCTCTTTGGTTTATGTAATGCACCTACTACTTTCTAACGAGCAATCTTAGCCATATTTTTAGATTTAACCAATTACTATGTGGAGGTTTATATGGATGATTTTATGGCTCATGGAGAGTACTTTGATGAAAGTTTGATAAATATTATAAAATTAATGAAAATATGTGAGGAACACCATCTATCCTTAAGTCATGAAAAATGTTTGATCATGGTAGAGGACGGCATAGTTTTAGGACATCATGTCTTTGCAAAAGGAATCCATATAGATCCCAAAAAAATTGAGGTCATTTAAAACTTACCTATCCCTAAAAATCAAAATGATATCCAAATCTTCTATCCATGTAAGATATTAAAAAAGGTTTATACAAGACTTCATCAAAATTACTGCTCCAATGTTTACTTTGCTGATAAAAGAAAATGAGTTTATTTGGAGTCCAGACTACTAATAATCCTTTGAGACCATCAAGTAAAAATTGAGTTTTGGTCCAGTTCTAAGATGACCTAATTGGTCATAGTCCTTCCATATTTATACTAATGAATTTAATCATGTTATGGGAGCTATTATGGGACAAAAAGATGAAGATGGATGGATTTATGCCATGTACTACATTAGTAAGAACTTGACTTCAACTGAAAGAAACTATATAACCATTGAGAAATAATTCCTTGTTATGATTTATGCCATAAATAATTTTAGACACTATATTACTAGTTATAAAATATTTTTATACATTGATCATGTAGCTATTAGATATTTGATGAAAAACTAGTGGTAGGAAGAAGAATTATTATATGGCTATTATTGTTGTAGTAATTTGATACAAAAATTATTGATAAACTAGGTAAATTCAATTTGATTACTGATTTTATTTTTAGATTAAACAATGTAGATGAAGAAGAACCTATAGAAGATAGTTTTCTAAATAAACAACTATTTGTTATTGTAACACAATCACCTTGGTTTGTTGATATAGTTAACTTTTTGGCTACATGGAAGTTTCCTTTTCATTTTACCAAAAAGGAAAATAAACATTTGATTAAATTTAGTTCTTGTTATAATTGGATATTGTTTAAAATTGGACTTGATCATGTTTTATAAAGGTGTGTGAAGGATAATGAAATGCATCACATGATTCATGCTTATCATGATGAACCTGGTGGAGGCCATTACTCAGTAAAAAAGGACAATACATAAGATCCTTGGGGTTGGTTACTTTTGGCCAACTCTTTATAAGTATGTCAAGGAATACATTTGGCAATGTCATCCATGTTAGAGAATGGGTAAACCTACACTATCTTCTGAGATGCCCCTCCATCCTCAAGTAGTTTTAAAACTTTTCAAGAAGTGGGGTATGGATTATGTTGGGTGCATAGATCCACCTTCTCAAGGCAAGGAGTGCTTTTTTTTATGTATGGATTATGTGACCAAATGGGTTGAAGTACAATCTATTTCCTTTGTAAGAGAAGAGGTAGTAGCAGATTTTTTATATTCTAAGATCATGTAGCATTTTGGAGCATCAAAAGAGATAGTTTCTAATAAAGGACCTTAGTTTATGTCCAAAATGATCCAAACATTCATAAAGATCTACCAGGTTAACCATATAAATTCTTCACCATACCACCCTCAAGAAAATGGATAGGTATACATACCAATAAAGGATTAGAAAATATCCTTTCAAAAATAGTTAGTAGCAGTAGAAATAATTAGGCAACCAAACTTTCATAAGTTGTATGGGAATACAACACCATGTGGAAGAGTAATACTAGATTTTCACCATAGGAATTAGTATTTGATATGAAACATCTCCTTTCAATAGAATTTTAGATGTGAACTTTAAGGATAACAATATAAGTAGGAATTGACTTGGATGAAGCACAAAGAGAGAGAATTTTATAATTGAATTAGTTAGATGAGAATAGAAGCTTTGCATCAAATAGAGATGATGTAGTACCAAAAGAAATAATGGCATGATTTGCACATCAAGGAAAGACAATTCAAAGGAGACTGGGAACTTTTATATGATTCTAAGTATTAACACTTCAAAGGTAAGATAATAACCATATGGATAGGACCATTTTAGATTAAAAAAATATTTTTGGCAATGGTTCAGTACAATTACTACCTATAGATGGTAATCCAAATACACTCCTTGTTAATGGACATCAATTAAATTTGTACCAAAAGCCTTCTTGTAATGAAGAATTCATCCATCTAGTATAAAATCAGTTTAGTCCCATGGAAGAACTTAAAGCTTTCATATCTATTGATCCTTAAAGATAATATGGCCTTAATAAAGGAAGAGGGTCCAAATCTTCTCTAAAAATTAAAAAATAATAATAATTAAATTTAAAAAATTAAAATAATATTTCACAATGAAAATCCTTAGGGATGTTGTTGATAGTCATGACTAGCAAACCAGCTTGTTGGTTGTTTATGTATTACATGATGAGCCTTGATAAAAAAAACTAGTGAATGGCTAATCAAGGGCAAAAAATAATAAAAATTTAAAAAAGTGAGTTCATAAGTTTGAGAGTAATGATTGATTCTCCTTGATCCAAAGCAATAAACATTAATGTTATTATGTTTCGTACTATTCATTAAAACTAATTCATTCAATTTCCTTTGTTAGAATAGGTGAAGAAGTTCAAACAAGGATAATATCATGGGTTTGTAAGTTATAGTATATATTCTTTCACTAAAATTTAGTTTTTGAATTTTTGAGTATGCACTCATATGCTTAAATCTTTGGCAAAAAATTCTCATAAGTGTTATATGAAGAATATTCCCACCACATCAACAAGGAATATTGTCAAAAAGTGACCTTTTAAAAACTTGATTACATGCTACAGACACTATCTTATCAAGTTATAAAACACTTTATGATGACTTGTCTTTGTCATCATATTACATTCATATGTATAATCAACTACTAGAGATTTGGTGACTTAATGATTACAAATAAGTAAAAAGGGAAAATTTAGTAATCATTATCACTTTGTGACATGATCAATTGGCATTATCATTATTACTTGACACGTTTAAAGGCTCCAAGTTTTGTCTACAATAATTAAACCAAAGGAATATCATGTTATCCATTAGTTTCCAACAAATTTTCAATTCATTCTTAAGAAAATTTATGGATTGACTGCATCTTGTATAGAATTAGAATTTAGAATGGGGTACAAGAAAAAATTTAAACTTGAATATATGAATGATATTTTAAGATATGAACTAGAAAAGCAAGTGTTTACAATAATAGGGTGGCTTGATTTTCTCCTTAAATTCTAGGGTTTTAATAAAGCCCTTGTTATAGATTTCATCTCCCATTTAAAGATATACTTTTTTACTATTCAATGTGTACAAATTCCATTCTCAAGTCAGGTTTTAACAAGTTATCTAAAATTCTAGATGAAGGGACCAGAACTGTAGGTAGATCCTCCTTCAATGACCTCATTCGTATCTTCATTAGTGAAGGAGAATTAGTGCCAGTGTATGTTCAAGATGTCAAAGGTATCAACAAAGATTCTTTGATTGAACCTTGAAGGTCTGTATCTTTTTGGATTATCAAATACCTAAATTTTGATGGTTAATGTAGTGTTTTAAGTTGCATTATGATGAAAATGTTGATTCATACATGCAACAACCCAAAAACCAAATAAATTTACCCTCATTCTTGTTAAGATCCATTTAATTCATGGATATGAGATACCCTAATAACCCATCTACTATTTTCCACCATGGACTAATTTAATTGATAATCCAACACCATTTTTTATAGCAATAACAAGGAACATAAGCCTAGATTTATTTCCATAAAGGGAAAAAGAGGAAATATCCCAAAATTGCTAAGAAAATACCATGAGATCCTCATTCCTCAAGATCTAAGGATCCACCTAGGATTTATTCACCTAAATTAATTAATCTTGAGTCAACTCAAAGTAGATGATCAATAGTTAGGGCTACTACACTTAAACCTCCAAGTCCTCTTAACATAATTATATCATCAGAGCCAAGCAAAAAATTAAGGCTTAGGTCATCCTCTAAGAACCCTAAACAATATTCCCAAATTACCCCTGCATAGGAATCTATTAAAATCATTAAAGTTGAATAATCAACAGACCCTATTTCACATCTTTCACCTTAAGAAACCTCACATGCAGAAATACTTTCCTTCTTTTAGAAGAGGAGTAAATTGACATTGGTTATTGATGATGATGAAACAATGACTAAAGAAACTCTGGATAGTCTATGGTACAAAACCAATACTAGTGGGGCATAAAGAGGAAGTATAAAACACTTTTCCATAGGATGATTTCTTAGAAACTATTCTTGAGATTGTTCCTACTACATCTTCACATAGATCAATTGACAAAGGTAAATATCCAATGACTGATGAAGAAACTCAACCTTCCAAAGAAGTAGATGATGTAATTTTGCATCATGATTTGGTATTATCTTAGTTGGAGGCCACAACCAATAAAAATGTAGAATATATTGTTTAGTTAATCTCTTCATCCTTGATTAAGGATTTTATCATTTCTTTTTTATTAAAATAAATAGATAGTGTTCAAATTCAATCCTTGGAAAAATTAAATGACTCAAAAAATGACATTATTGATTTGTGGAACTATTAATAAAACACTTGAAAAAGATAATATCTCTTTGAGAAGAAATATTATAAAATATAAACAAGAGAATTATAAATTTAAATTTGAAATAACATCTAGCTCTTCCAATGTGCCTCCTAAAGTTCTAACAGAATAGGGTTGCCAAATCACTTTGTCCTATCCTGATGTTAGAAACCACTGGGAGCAAGTTTGTTCTAAACTTGTGGAATTAAAAAGGTAAAACAAACTTATTAGGAAAGAAAAAAATAATTACAAGAAGACTTGGCACATGCATAGTAGAAGGAAGAACAAGCTAGATAAACCATTCAGTTCACCTATCAAGTTGGTGAAAAGTTGTTAGCTTTTAAGAGTCCTTCCCCTTCATACAGTCTATTATTGCATGAGAAATATTATATATGGTAGTTACTCTATATTTCTTATATTTTTCCCCATGAAATCAATAGAAATAATGAATTATTGATAGTTTTTTAGAATAGTATCCCTAATAGACAAGATTTGTTATATGAA
This sequence comes from Torreya grandis, assembly GCA_037957365.1. Classification (NCBI taxonomy): domain Eukaryota; kingdom Viridiplantae; phylum Streptophyta; class Pinopsida; order Cupressales; family Taxaceae; genus Torreya; species Torreya grandis. The sequence goes on along the minus strand of JARHVA010006788.1, from coordinate 20,116 downwards.
TTTTATCTGTGTGATATCATTATGGGGAATATAAATAATTTGTTGGTGAATTTGTTTGTTGGATAATTATAGTTGAGGGATATTATTTATACATATAGGAATCATATAGCATGGCAAAAAAGATATGATGATCATATAAACATTATAAGGGAAGTTAGTATATGCATTAGACCTTAGTTTAGTGATGCATAATAGATATTGGAAAAATCCTAAATTTTTTATCAACAATCTAAGATATGTGATCATTATCTTTATACTCTAAAATATGGCATCATCAATTTTGAATTATTTATTTAGAATTTATTTGACCAAGTGGTGATTTCATATAAATAACATTGGCATATGTTACCAGCCACTTTAATTCGAAGATAATTTTTATCCCCTACCACTATCAAATGGACTCTTAGAAGGTCTAAGGTCATCACTTAGATAATTACTGATGTATTTCAAGGAGGAGGGGAAAAAATATGTATAGGGATGAGATTAAGGTCTCCTCTATTACTCTCCCCTATATATCCATAATAGAATACAAGGCCATAATTTGATGAATAGATTTTTATTTGGCTTCATTTTGTAAACAAAGATATGAGATTTACTCCTCACAATGAAAGAATATTTAAAGATTTTTATTCCATATATGATCTAAATCTCAAGTTAGATTAGAGGGTTCATACTTATGAGGATAGAGATAATTATTTTGTAATGGGACTTGCAAAAGGTAAGGTGTGGGAGAAATGATGAGTCCACATTATGTCTCATTATTTCCATGATATATCATCCTTCATAGCCTTAAACATGTCATTCGAATTGAGAATTTCATGTAGTCTTAGGGTTTATAACTAGCCTAGGGTATAAAATGGATGCTTTTATCTCTATAAGCTCATGTGAGTCCAAGTTAGCATTCTTTACATGATGTTCTAACCATTTGCATGTTTAGTCTTCATATTTTTATATGTACATGTATGATAGTGTCTAAATAAGATTTTTGATAAGATCTCATGAAGATAAGGACGTGCCATGACCAAGAAGTAATAATTTGAAGTATAAATATGGATTTTAATAGTTATCTAAGGATTATAATAGTTAGTTATGGATTTAGTTAGTCAGCTATGGATTACAATAATCAGCTATGGATTAAGATAGTTGTGCTCTAGATTCTTATAGTTCACTTTAGATTTGTCCATAGTATGTTCTAAAGCATTTCATAAGAATTTCCACCTATTCCATGATTATCTAAGACCCCTTTTGATACTTTATATTTTCATACATGTCTATATATAGACTCATACTCCTATATAGATTTCCATTTATGGAAGTTCCTCTTCCAGGATGCAACTCTAGAGTAAGAAGATATGGATGTATTATATGTAAAGATTTGGTGGTTAGATATGGCTAGACATGGTAATTACAATCTCATGTGGATATTTCTAATTTAATGAGGATCTTGTTGCAATGTTTTCTCTATTTTTTCTATATCACCTAATCTCTTTGAATATCTTCTTGTTCTATGATAGTTGAGTTATTGCCTAGTTTCTAGGATAGTTAGTTTCTTTTGCATATAATAAATGGGTAGATCCATGATTGATCTATAGAGACATATAATATTGTAAGTTTTGTTATTTTTAATAAAATAAGACCTCATAATAGATTACTCTTTCATTTTATGTGTTAAAGATAGCAGTTTAAGATTGGGTTGATATAACCTTGAATCCAGCAAGTGCCCACTCCCCAAAGAGATAGGATACATTACTTTTGGTATTTATAAGTTCATTTATTATTTGTTTAAATTGGAATTAATATAAATGCTCTATGTGATTTGACTTATAACCTGCAAGATATAATAGATGTTAATATGTTTACTTTCAGATTTGAATAAGCATTTATCATTTTTTTAATTCTAGTAACTTTCATTTTAAAACTTAGTTTAGAAGTGTGGGTTTGAGATTTGGTTTTAGTGTTTTTATTTCATAGCATTGTGTGATTACTTTCAAAGTATTCAATTCAACAGTTTGGTGTGTTTACATTTTAAGCAAGAGTATTTCTTTTTAGCATTAGTTTAGATTCTTAGTAATAAAAATTTAGGCTAGTACAACACCAAAAACCCATTAAAAAACACTATTAGATGAAACCAATAAAGTACCTTACTACATATAGCCTTGGATACTGGCCCTAGTAAGAATTGACACCAACATAGATTGGTTAAATGAAGGGGTAACAATGAATCCCATCAATTCTTCTAATCTTTCTGAGTTCAAACCTCATGAACCTACCTTGGGAACATTTTCAATTACTTCCTTGAGTTTCCAATTCTCAAAACACTCCCCAAAATATGCAATTGTCTTCAATTTTCATGTACAGGTTTGTGCATGCCTATTTAAGCCTACTAGGTCTAACTAGCTTGTCAAGGCTCTTCTTGCCACCAAGGACCAAAAAACTTCAATATAAATCCTAATAAATTTTAGGATTCAAGTCAATGGACCTATTTTACACTTCATAAACCTTTAATTCACCCTAAAATGTATTCTTTTTCTTAGGTTATATCATTCTACAATTAGGCCTATAAATGACAATTTTGGGTTTTTTACCTTGAGTATAAGGGGTTAATTACTTATTGAGTGGTTATTCCATGATATTTGTAATGGTATTATAATAATAGGTTTATTCATGTATTTTACATACCTCTATACCTTATAGAATCACCACATAATTGATGTTCCCTTCATTTTTTCCAACATAGTCATGTGTGTGCTCAATTAGTGTCTTAACTGAGTTTCTCATCCTTGGATGGATTAGCCCCATCAAATCTTCCTCATTAAATATTAAATGTTTCTTCATGGTCCTTTTGAATTCTTCTAGCTTAAAAACCTTTATTTACCTATCTCACATTCATAAATACTTATTTTCTTATATGACTGCATAGGCTTGTAGGCGCTCAAATGAGAACATATCTCAAGGGCTAAATATAATATGTTGTTGTAAAAAAGTAAATAATATGATATCCACCCACATGTTATAATTACTATATGAGGACCTCTAATTTTTCTATAGTGTCCTTATGATCTTATGAAATTATCTATATTGGAAACACCCTTGCTACCAACATGCAATAGAGATCACACTATGCATGGCAATCACATTGAAATTAGGAATTTGAAGGAGTTGTTTGATCATTTGATGAATCATTTGTGTGTTTATGGAATATAAGACTTGCATGGATTCTAATAATCCCACCATCTAACCTAAAACCATTACTCACTTCTAAATTCATGCACTGAAGTCTCTTAAAACATGAAGAAACCACTGCTTACAACCTATAACCATTTTATAATGGATATCCCTTTCTCCCTTCATCTCATACATGTGAACTAGTGGTAGATAATGAGGTGAAAATATTTTTAAAAACCCTTGTAATCACATTAAAATTCCACTTGCATCAATCAATCCAAGAATGCACTGAAACACTTCAAAAGTTGATGTAGTGTAGATGAATAAGACAACTTGGACTTCTTATCTTCTTAAAATTTATTCATAAATCATGGGCCATCAACATAAAAACCAATTATAAGTATTCAAAGGTCATGATACCCCCTTCCTTTGACCACAATCTCAGATCACCATTTTATATCCTCTATATAGACCAAGCATAAACCTAACTAGCCATCTAAGGCTACTAAGAAGAACAATAGATGAATGGGGTAGGTTTTTACACTTTTTGGGCCCTAATAATCCTTCAAAACTTATATTTTAACCTGAGGGAGAGAGGGGAAACCATATAAGTACCTGGAGGTGGACTTTATCTGACAAACTTGTATAGATTAGTTGAAAACCTCTCATTTTGGCCTTAAAATTATCAATCTTGCCTTGGAAATTGGTTGAGAAGAGATGAAAAATGATCTTGTAGATGGTATATGCATGTAAGAATCCATCTTGATGTTTAAACCATATCCTCCCTCTGAAAACCTATAATTTCTTGCTAAAACTCATTATCGAATGTTACAAATAACCAAGAAAACACCTCATCATTAGTTGTAATGTTAGAGAGTTGGTTTTCCACCTTTTTAGGACTTGTAAGGACTATATGATGTTGAAATGACTTGAAAACAAAATTATATGCCTTAACATGAACCCCTAAACCCCTTGACACTCTTGAACCCACTTGACTATGGATAGAAATGACTAGATAACATAAGTTCAAGAATGACATTTACCTTAATCTTGTCAAAAGAACCTTAAACCAATGATAATAAGGATCAAGTGACCAATTTAAGGGTACCCCAAGGCCATTATGGCCATCAAAAAGGCTAGGAAACCATGTGTAAGAAATTGTTGACTATAGGGGTTCAAGCATTTTGACCTAGGGGTTCAAAATTAATTAACAAATTGGTGATTCCCATGGGTAGCATGCATGTTATGTTAATATACCAATAGCCTTATCCTTCCATTAGGAAATGAAGTCACTCATGCACAACCATTGACTAATATGAGACCTTGATTTTGTTTGCAAGACCCTTAAATAAATAATAACCACTAACTTGTCCTCAAAAACACATAAAGAAAGGAAAAACATACCACACCAAGCAAGAATAAAACACATCACACTTGTGTGAACAAGCACTTATGGAAAATAAGACAAAAACAACTAATATAAACAACTAACCTGAACACATCTACTTCATCTTGGATCAAAGGGGAAGTTTTTTGGATTTTCATGGCACCAGGAACTCAAATTGTCATATACTAAGTGAAGTCTAATTAGGTACTACCCATAGAATGAGAACTTACACTCACATGTTGAGATATTGACATGTTCATGGTCTCCTTGAACAACAACTAGACCCTATTAATTCATCTCCTTGTCCATGTATTGACCATGTGGGTCAAGGATAATCTCATATTCATCCCAAACTTGGTTTTTTGTTACAACAAAAATCATTTTTTCCTCATCAATAGGTTAATCCTAGTTGGCCATGCTTAGTTGTAGTAATTCTCTTGACAACCCAACTAGTATGCCTTTGTTTGTGTCTTTATTCTAATCCTTATAAATTGGTAACTTGTCAAGGTATTCAAACTATTTTCAAGTGTCTAAACATGACTACCACATGTCACCAAGGTCTTCATGATTTTCACCTTGAGCCTCTTGAGGTGCACTAGGAAATATTTCATCTTTAATTGGTTCATGTTTGGGACTATGAAATTGAGGTACTATTGTATCAACCACTTCAATTCTCTATTCATAATATTGATCTTGTTCCTCTTGTGAATGAAACTTGCCAAGGTCAATATTTGAAACATCCTCAATATTTCCCATAGGAGGTGTATATCCTTAAAGAGTCTCATACTCATTATAAATCCTCTAATACTGATGCCATAAGCTTCCATAATCTTCTTGATTTATGTTTATGTAATCATGATCATTCTCTAATGTTTTATTCACTATTATGACATCATGTTCCTCAAAAAAAAATTCTTGGTAACAAGGAATGATTTCTTCAACTTCAATGAAACTATGAGTCTCAAAATTAACACATACCTCCTCTTGGCCAACTTAAACCTATTAAAGGTTATCTTTTTATTTTATAGCTACTACAAGTTAAATAATTACCCCACTTTCATAATCCTTAGGACTATCATTTTGAAAAAGAGTAGTTGTCATGTCATCAAGGAAATTTCCAAGTTCACCTTTTCCTTAACCAATTGATATGCATTTTTCTTAGATCTCATCTTATTCTTGAATGTGTTGTTGGGCATAAATATTGGATTTACGTTGAGTTTTTTGAAACTCATATTCTATTGTATCATTAAAATATGAATTATGTTTCTCCTCACCAAGGGGTGTCCCAATGAAAATTGTATACCTCAAAATCATTTGAACCACCTTAATCATCTGTAATTACATCTAGACTTTTCTCATTTACCTCCCAAATGATAGGTTCCTCTTCAAGGAAGAAAATGATGGTAGGGTGATGGATGTGTTCATTAGTTGGCTTGGAAGTCAAGGTAGCACTATTATAGTTTAATAAAATGGGAAAGTAAGGTTCTTTTAATAATTATTGAAGAGAGAGAATTGTTAGCTTTATAATAGGTGTTTCATTCTCCTCATCTAGCTACTCATTCTTCTCAACAAGAACATTATTTTTATCATAGCTTTCTTGAGTCTCTTTAGTAGATTCAGCCTTATCTTCAACCTTATCAATTGGAGCCTCCTTATTTTGAAAAACTTCTTAGATAGACCTCCAAGATATAGAAGATAGAGGTTATTGGGAGGAGGTAAATGGAGCTTGAATGGGCATAAGGCTTTCTTGGTTTTCAACCTCTTTAACTTATATCTCTTCTTCATATTTATCCCAAGACTTCACTACTTATTTCCAAGTTAGGACTTTGACACTACTATGTTCTTTTGGAGGATTTTCTTGAGGATATCCAATGTTTTCATGAGTATAAGGAACATAGGAAGGTTGATAAGGAACATAAAGGGGCTCTTGAAACTCTTGATCAAGCTCATTTTTTTGACTTTACCAAATCACCATCCTCTCCAAAAAAACACAACTCATTCATCTCTAATGGATCATTAGATACAGCTAAAAACCACCTAATAACTTCCTCATATTGGTAAATTGAACAAACTTTTCTTTATAATTCTATTATTTTGTTCTACATTTCATCTATTCTATCTTGAAAAGCTTGGGAAGCTAGTGAAGGAGGAGGAGAAGGGTAGCATAGTTGAATAAAAGGTTGTTCATATGCATTATGATAACCATATAGGTATGATGTAGGCTAAGCATAAGATAGATATGGCTCACAAGTAGGGTAAGAGTGGTGTTCTTGTTAGTAAGGAGGATGACAGTATTTATAAGGCTAATGAGGTATTAGTTGGGACCATATGAGGGGAAATTAGGACTATCATAAGATTAATATGGTTTATGACATGGCTGATATGTATAATTGGGTTGTTGATAGGGGTTAATATATGAATCACCAACTTGGTTAAAAAATAAATTGGCCTAAACCTCAGGAATGAAAACTCATGAAGATGATAAGAGAGATATAATGCTTACTAAAATGAATACCTAGACTATTACAACTAGATGAATATGCTCAGAGTCACCATTGGTGCTTGAGGTCATGCCTCCAAAGGTTATTGTATTGAAGATAAACACCAAAAACTCTTCAATTGATTGAAATGCTTATCCCTTAGAACATGTCAAAACTATTATCATCAAAAAACTTCACCCTAAGAGAGGTTATTCAAACCTCTATAAATTTGGGGTAACATTAGATTAGTCCAAGGTTTTGGGTGACCTTTAGATAGACCAAACCTCTAGATTTTTAAGGATATATCCCTTGCCATATCTATTTAGGCTCATCACACTATGATACTAACTTGTTTAAGGGGAAAAGAGAGAGAAACATGAAGGAAACCTACTCTAATGGAGGTGATACACCAATATAAACATCCTTCACATGCTTATCTTGAATTATGAACATGAACACAAGATAAACCTATTGCACCAACTCATGATACACCTATAGTCACAAGTGTTTCAATATGGAGGTGAGAAACAAAATAGGTACCAAAAAGGGTTGATTAATAGGTCTGCTAAGAGACACTAATGAATCAACCTCCACACTCAGCTAATGCAAGGCTATGAACACACTCCATATGACTTGCCAAGATGATAAACCAACCTATAGCTAGGTAAATAAATGGGACAAATGATAGGAGTATACTTATTAACACCAACACTCATCAACCACAAAACTTATCAATCAATTACAAGTAGATAATAAGGCTAAAAACTATCACCTATTTATTATTCAAAGGTAGAAATAAGTGTTTAGTAGGGTAGGGTTTCACCATACTCCACCAAAGGATTCATACAAATATAATTGAGGTTGCATCTATAGAAAAATTAAAAGAGGAAAGAGAAGAGGTATGTTGGAGATAGTTAGGGACACGTGTCACTTCTCATGAGATAGTTAGAAAAATAAAAGGGAAGTGGAATTAGTCCTTATAATTCTCCCAACATGGGTCACTTCATCCCATCATGGTCCGAAGAGAGTGGGCATAAAAAATGGAAATCTCATTAAGCTCTTTTGAAACTACCATTACTTCTTGAAATAAGGAATGATAAGTGTAAACTTGACCCTATTGGCATGTTATTTTCATTGATATCAAGGTTGATATCATTGATGCCAAGATGACTCTAGTGAAGGTGCATGGTGAGTGGTCTTTGAGGTATGATCTTGTGAAACTGATGTGACAAAGTGAGTTTTTTTATCTTTGTGTTATCTATTGGTTGATGTCAAGGTTGATATTAAGGTTTAGGTCATCATGAATTTTTTAGTATTGTCACTAAAGGTTATTGTGAAGGTATGATGATAAGTAGGTCTGCAAGAGTGTTGTTGAGATCAAGGTCAATTATCAATAACAAGGTTAGTTAGTAGTGAGTTGTGTCAAGAAGAAAGGAAGAGTTTTCTTGTATGATATCAGTGATATGACTGTGTTATAATTGTTCTTATGTCATCTTGAGTGATATCATTGAGGTCATTATGTTTGAGCATAGTCAAGGTATCTTGTGAATCCTAGTCTAAACCTTATGATAAGGTATATGTAGGTACCATGATGAAGTGAGTGAGATAAATAAAGTGAGAAGTTGTTTTTCATTGTATGGTCTTGTGATTTAGGTTTATAAGTCTTCAAAAGTGTTGTAAGGTGGGTATTTGAGGGTAAGGCATTATGTCTTGATCTATACTTAGACCTTGCCTAGCCTAATGAGGTATCATGATTGGTTATCAAGGCATGTGAAGGATGTATGGTAGTGTTTAATAATGAGATAGGTTATATGGAATTATATTTATATGTTTAGCATAATAGTGAGGTATTGAGAGCATGTAAATAGGCATGAAGGTTAGTTCAAAGCCTAGTAAGGTATGAAGCCTATGGTGTAGAAAGATAGTATAGCCTAATGGGGTATCAAGTTTAGTTTAAAAGGAAAGTGTGATTAGGTAATCATTGAAAAAGGTGATTAAATTTTTTTTAGGCATGTGCATGAATTTTTAGGATCTATTTTGAGGGATAAAGCATGAAACATTATTTGGAGATCTCTATAGTGCTTAAAATGAAGGGTTCTCAACCCAAGAAGGATTTTATTATGCTCATTCTCTCATAAAACATTTTATGGGAAAATAATAAATTAATTATATATTATTAAAGGTCATATGTGAAATTTATAGGCATTAGTTTTTAAATTTAGGGGTTATGCTTTATGAATGATTATTAACACTACAGACAGGTTTAAACCCTCTTTGAACCCTAATAACGAATCAATGTTAAATATGTTGATCAAAAGTGCCCATAATGGATTGGTATGCCTACATATGTTTTTGGATATTATATTTTACTCTCCCAGGCACCTCTGGGTAGTGGTTTTTAGAGATATGAGAGAGAAAATGTGAAGATACAAGCTTATTTTTGAAGAAGTTGGTGTAGCTATCAAAAGTTGTATTGGACAAAGTTTTCAAATGATTGGATGGAGAAGGTAAGACTTTTATTTTATGTCCATGGTGGTTTATATATTGTTTGTATTCCTTAAATGTATTATTTTTTTAATCCAAGTAGGCCAGTCGCTAATAGGCCTAATAAAATAAATTATGCAAAATCTAGGTAGTAATGAGAAGTTGATTTTAAGTGTGTTTTAGGGTATATTGATGGATTCAAGTGTATGTAGTTGTTTTCATGACTTATAATTAATTTAAATATCTTTTATTAGTTTTAAATATAGTGTAAGTGGTGAAAATGTTGAATCCAAAATGGCTTGTCTAGTTCAGTGAGGTCTATGTGTAGTGAGGTCAAAAAATTGGTCTGTAAGACTAATAGTTGATAATAGACCATATTATGTTTATATTTAAATATGGTCTAGATATTTCATAGTATAATTTTCATTCATTGTAAATATTTTAAATTCTATATACATGTGTTATAAGGTCAATGTTTCATGATTGTGTTTTTGATAGTCTTGGTAATTCTAAGTAAGCAAGTTACAGTGATGACTTTGAGGGTCTATGCACTAAGTTTAAGCTTCTAAATCATCTGTTGATTTTTTTAAAGTCATTTAGGTTATTTATAAGTGATTTATTTCCATTTTTTTGTGTGTAAATTATGTTTTATCTTTATTTATTCAAGATAGACTTTTTTATATGTTCAAAGGCCTAATGTGAACAGTGTTAATGGAGTGTTTCAAGTGGTGGTTGGACCTAAAAGGTGTCATTATGATCTAATTATGTTTTATAAGGATTATTTTATTTTTATATTATATTTTCATATCATGTGTGTAGTTTTAAAGTGTTCTAAGGAAGGCAAAGTGTAACGCGTGTCTAAAAATGAACTATTAAGTCTCCATAAGGCCTAATAAAGGTGTGGCCAATTTATTTGCATGATTTATCATTAATGATAACATATTTTAAGATAAAATTAATGTCCAATCTAATTATTTAAGTTATTTTGGCCAAAAAAGAGGTGTGTGTTCATAAGTTGTGTATATAAACAAGGCATATTAGGCTTATTTGGGGCTAGTTAGTTAATTCTATTGAAGAGTGAATGAGATAGAAGATCCTTAAGTGGAAGGAGGTATTATAGAACATTATAAGAGATTATATATAATATTATGAATATATAATATGAGGTTTTAGTATGAATATCAAGGTCATATGACATAATCAATATTAAAGAGACTTAGTTGAGCGAAGAGGCCTAGAAGGCAGTTTGAGAGGGATAAGAGTGTAAAGAGATTTAGATGTGGTCATCATATTTTGGTTGAGTAATATAGTGTTTTTAATTTGATAAAATAAATTATGTGGATAAATTGGTGCTGATTCATCTAAGTCATTAGTGCCTCCTTGCAAATAGGTTATTGCTAAAGCCTAGTCAAGTGGGTGATTGGCTAGTTAGGGTTGGTGTTCCATGTGGAGTTGGTGCTTCACTAAATTTGGTTTTTGTATTATATAATGGTAGTCCATTTTTATATATCAGTGGGTTTTATTATACTTGAGTGTTTCCCACATATGTGATTTTTTATTATATATCATGTTCATATGTATGGTTTATTGTGCTTTGATTGATATATATGTTTGTAATAATGGCTCATGAATGTTAAGCAGAATTCAATGAATGTTTTGAATATTGATTCACCCCCTCCATCTCAGTCATTGTTCTTCCAAAAAAATTTATCATATTAGGTCCTTTGAATCAGGCCTAATAACCTAAATGAGATCTTAGAAGCAAGGATGGCTAGTAGTCAATTTCAAGGAGGTTTCTCTACCAGTAAGGTTATGTTATTCAGTGGGAATAATTATGAATTTTGGAGCATTATAATGAGGAAATATATAATTTAAATTGGCCATGACATATTTTAGTTATTTATGGATGGATACACTCTAACTCATACACCACTAATTAATACATCAGGTAAGAAGGCAAGCGATATCAATTTTAAGGTAGTGAATGACATTCTATGTGGCTTATCAGAGGTAAAGTTTGTGAAGGTGATGCACTATGAGTCAGTGAAGGTGATATGGGATAATTTTAATACTATCTATGAAGGAGACACCTAGGTGAAAATGGCTAAATTATAGACCCATAAAGGGTTATTTTAAATTCTAAGTATGAATGAAGATGAGAGTATTGCATCTTACTTGGTAAGGGTTGATGAAGTTGTCAATGTCATTAGAGGTTTCAGAGAAGAAGTGAAAGAGTTTATAGCTATACAAGAGGTAAATAGATCCCCAACTTCTAAATTTTATTCAAAGGTGTTTACAATATAAGAAATTCAAGATTTAGATGCACTTCAGATGGATGGGCTTCATGGAATTTTGACTGCCTATGAGATGAGAAAAAATGAAGACCTCCTAAGAAGGAAGCAACATTCAAATTTAAGGATTAAAAATATAAGAAGGTTAAGGATGAGGTATGTTTAGATATTGATGATGATGAATTTATAGCCATGTTTGCTAGGAAATTAAAGACTAGATCTGGTAAGTACAAGGGTAAGTTGACTTTCAAATGTTTCAATTATGGTGAGATTAGAAATTTTGCTAATAAATGTCCTCTCAATCATAAGGTTATGGATGTTGAATAAGTTTATGAACCTCATGATGAGAATAAGAATTCCTATAAGTCTAACAAGATCAGGAAGAGTTTCATAAAGTATGAAGGCAAGAAGAAGTCTTTCAAGAACAAGAAAATATTGTATACCAAAGAAGATAGTAGCTCCTATAATGAGAGTGAAAGGAGTCATTCTTAAAGTGATGATGAAGGTATTGATCAAGTTATAAATGAATTTATTTTTAAGGACAAAGTAGTAGGTAGATCCAAAGAAAAAGATTGCATGATTTTTGGAGATATGGTTGATGAACCAAATCAAGAAGAAGTTGAGGTGAACTTTGAGGTAGAACTTATAAGTGCCTTAGAAGAGTTAAAACTTGTAAAGAAGAAGAATCATAAATTAAAGTCATTATTTAAATACTATGAAGATAACATTGGTTTGTTTGAGGAGAGACTGAGTAACACACCTAAGGATCATGATGAGATCATCAATCAGGTTGAAACTTAGATGGAGATAGTCACTATTAGCCTAAAGGATAAGAAAAAATAATGCACTATGTATGAATCAGAAATGGAGTCCTTAAAGTTAGAATTAGATCAAGAAATTATCAATATGAAGACCTATGATAATTTTGATAATAACACTGAGGCTATAGATGACATTTTGGGTAGTCATAATTATTCCAATGATAAGGTAGGTCTTAGTTTCAAATTAGATCAAAAGGAGAACAAAGAGAATGCTAATATGAATAAGAAGTTCAACCTCAAAAAAAAATATGAAGACAAATTTTGTTAGATAGCCTAAAGTTATAAGGTATGTAAATGTATTCAATGGTTATTGTTTATCATGTAGTTAGTTTGGTTATAGAGTAAGAGAGTGTACAAGACCCTCCAAGAATGAGTACTCATGGGACTATTAAAGGAGTCACAATCCACATCAGTTAAGATGTATGAGTCATGTTGTTTGCTATAATTGTCATAACATTGGTCATATTACAATATTTTGTTATCATGAATAACCAAGAGAGAAAAAGAAGATTCAAGCTCCTAGATTTCAAGAAAGAAGACCAACCAAGGTGTGGAATCCAAATATAGTCAAGCTTAGTCCTAATCAATCTACAAGCCAAATTGGACTATTTGATATGGTAGAGCATAGGCTAGATATTGAAGAGTATCAAGAGTGTAAATTATCATCTCAAATTATTTATCATATAGATGATTAAGAGGCCAATATAAAGAGGCTAATCAAGCCTAAAATGATATTAAAGGATCATCAGTATTGTGAGAGCAAAGAGATCAAAGAATCTCCTAAGTTTTCATTATTCTAGTACCCCATGGTAAGGGGTGACTCCATTAATCTTTATAGATACACTCATCAGTTAGTGGAATCTTGGTAGTTATCATGAAGACATGTTTAATAATGTTGATAGAGCTGGAAGTTTTAGTATATGAGAGGTAAGCAAAAATTTATTCCTTGTTTCTAGTAGTTAGTAGTTGAGATTGATCTATGTTAATAAGTGTTATTGGTATTAATATGTTTGAAGGAAGATGAGGATGGTCAGATAGTCCTAATGACTCATTTGGTGAGCTCAAGGTATGAAGATAAAGGTATATTCCCTAGTTATTTAGTTGATGTCAAGAATATGGTGGCCTAGTATGTGATCAAAGGTTTGAGTCATAACTATCATGTCAAGGACAAGGTAACTGGTTTTGTGATCTAAGTTCATTTAAAATAGGTGTGCATGGAATAAGGGGAGTATGTTTCTATAATGATTCATATTCTGTGTATTGATCTTTTATTGTAAGAAAGTGTGATTCCAAATGTTACAGGTGTGATCATGTTTATTTGAGAAAAGAGCTAGTTCTAGAAGACCCTTTGTCATTAATTTCAAAGGGCGAGAAATACCATAATGGGGAGATGAGAATGATCAAGTTGTAGTGTGTTTTCCATCAATAACAAAAGGATATTTTTTTGGAATTTTGTTGTCATATATGTCAAGGTACATCTAGTGAAGGTGCATGGTGAGTGGTCTTTAAGGTATGAATTTGTGAGATTGATGTGACAAGGTGAGTTTTTTCACTTTGTATTCTCTTTTGGTTGATGTCAAGGTTGATATCAAGGTTTAGGTCAACATGAAGTTGTCAGTTTTGTCATTGAAAGCTTTTGTGAAGGTATGATGACAAGTAGATCTATAAGAGTGTTGTTGAGAGTAAGTTCAGTTAGTAGTGACAAGGTCACTTGGAAGCAATTTATGTCAATAAGATTGGAATAGTGTTTATATAAGAGTGTAGTGATATGAGTGTTTTATGAGTGTTCTTATGTCATCTTGAGTGATATCATTGAGGTTAGTATTTTTAAGCATAGTCAAGGTGCCTTGTGAAGCCTAGTCTAGACCTTATGAGAAGGTATGTGCAAGTAGCATGGTGAAGTGAGTGAGCTCAATCAAGTGATAAGTTGTTTGGAATTATATGGGCTTGTGATTTAGGTGTATAATCCTTTAGAAGTGTTATAAGGTGGGTATTTAAGGGTAAGGCATTTTGTCTTAGTTTGTTCTTGGATCCTACCTAGCCTATGTGAAGGATTTATGGTATGTGAAGGATTTATGGCATTTTTCAAGAATGAGGGAGTGTTTATCTCATGAGAGTGAGATTTTGAGTATGACATTGAGGTTAACACTATAGACAGTTTTAAACCCTCTTAGAACCCTAATGAGACCTGATATTGAATATGTTGATCAAAAGTTCCTATAATGGATTGGTATGCCTAGGTAAGTGTTTGTATCTTTTATTTTGCTCTCCCTGGTACCTCTAGGTGGTGGTGTTTAGAGACATGAGAGAGAAAATGTGAAGATACAAGCTTGTTTGTCAAAAAGTTATTATAGTTATAAAAAGTTGTATTAGAAAAAGTTTTTAAATGATTAGATGGAGAAGGAAGAGATTTTTATTTTATGTCCATGATTTTTTATGGATTGGTTCTAGTCCTTAATTTTCTCATTTTTATGAGCCAAGTAGGCCAGTCGCTAATAAGCCTAATAGAGTAAATTGTGCAAAACCCAGGTAGTAATGAGAAGTTGGTTTTAAGTGTGTTTTTAGGGTAGATTGATGGATTAAAGTGGATGGAGTTATTTTTAATGAATTATAATTCATGTCCATATCTTTTAGGATTTCTAAATATAGTTTAAGTGGTGAAAATGATGAATCCAAAATGGCTTATATGGCTCAATGAGGTCTGTGTGTAGTGAGGTCAACAAATTGGTCTAAAAGACCAATAGTTTCCAATACACCATATGATGTTGCTATTTTAAGATGGTCTAGAGATTTCATAGTATAATTTTCATGAATTTAAATTCTTTTAAAGTCCATATATAGGTGTTATAAGGTCAATATTTCATGACTATATTTTTGACAGTCTTGGAAATTTTAAGTAAGAAAGTTGCAGTGATGAGTTTGAGGCTTTATGCCTTGAGTTGAAGTGTGTAATACATATGGTGATATTTTTGAGGTCATTTAAATTTTTATAAGTTATTTATTTTCATTTTTGTGTGGATAAATGATGTGTTATCTTCAGTTGTTCAAGATAGACTTTTTTGTGTGTTTCGAGGCCTAATGTGAATAATGTTAATGGATTGTTTCAAGTGGTGGTTGGACATTAAAAGTGTCATGGTGCTCATATGATGTTTTATAAGGCATATTTTATTTCTATATGATATTTTAATTCTATGTGTCGAGTTTCAAAGTGTTCCAAGGAATGCAAAATGTAATGTGTGTCTAAAGAAGGCTTATTAGGTCTCCATAAGGCCTAATGAAGGTGTGAATAGCTGATTTGTGTGATTGATTATTGATGATAACATGTGTTAATATATATTTAATACCAAATATAATTTTTTAAGTTATTTTTTCCAACCAAGATGTGTGTGTTCATAATTTGTGTATATAAACAAGGCATATTAGGCCTATGTGTGCTAGTTAGTGGATTGTATTAAAGAGTGAATGAGATAGAATATACTTAAGTAAAAAGAGTTATTATAGACAATAATAATATATTATATTGAATTTAATGAATATATAATATTATTTTTTAATATTAATATCAAGTTCATATGACCTAATCAGTCTTGAAGAGACCTAGTTGAGAAAAGAGGCCTAGAAGGCATTTTGAAAGGGATAAAAGTGTAAAGAACTAAAGAGGTTTTCATCATATATTAGTTGAGAAACATAGTTTTATTAAGATAATAAAATAAATCAGGTGGATATTTTTTTTATTAATTTATGGGGTTGGTGCCTCCTTATAATTAGGTGTTTGCTAAAGCCTAGTCAAGTGGGTGCTTGGCTAGTTAGGGTTGGTGCTCCATGTAGAGTTGGTGCTTCACTAAATTTGGTTTTTGTCTTATAATATGGTAGTACATTTTTAGATATTAGTGGTTTTTATTCCACTTAAGGGTTTCCCACATATGTGATGTGTTATTGTATTTCATGTTCATATATATGGTTGATTGTGCTTTGATTGATCTATATGTTTGTATGAATGGCTCATGAATGTTAAGTGGAATTAAATGAATGTTTTGAACATTGATTACCCCAACATATAATTAAATATGATTAAAATAGACCCAAATGATCCCCATCATAATTTTATATTTTTGACACCTTACGTAGTCTCTGGATTCCCCATTTGACACCTCACTTGCTTGGCTCTTTCCTCATGAGAACTTTTCTTGGTTGATCATATAGGCCTATTAGGAAATTAGGCATAACTATTTGATAGTAGTCATTATAATGTCACTATAAAATTCATGATAACCTCTATAATATGTTGAGATACCTATTTCATAATCATGAAACCATTTTAGTGCATAACCTGTAGCTTTTAATTGGTCTAACCCCGTTACCCCAACTTTCCTAGGTGACTACATCACTTTCTCCCATGCATATTTACATTTCCTTTAGGAATTGGACATAAATAAGATATTTAAAAAGTAATTAAGTGGATATTATTATATTATAAGGTGTAGGAACCTTCACATCAAACTCCCCAATGCTTTACATCAACTCATCATGTATAGAACCTTGTTTTCTACATAAACCCCTACAAAAGTATAGTTTTTATTGAAAATGTATAGGTGACTATACCTATAAAATCTATGGTGATGGTATATTTGAATTTAATAATTTCATCTAGGTGTTTTCTAGGCTAATACAATTCTTTTTGAACCTTTAGGAAGCCAAAAACTTCTATCAGGTTCTTTTGTGAGGATTATGCAAGGTTTAGGGGTGTTTAGACTCTTAGTAATGATTCATAAAAACCTCAAATTAGAAAAAAATTACTGGAGTCTCGTTTATAAAACCCAACCTGCCTTCCTTGATTATATTATATTCCATGCAACCTCTCCATATATATATTTGAGCATAAGAAGGAGACCAATTTTGACTTGTTAAGCCAATTTGGAAACTCGATAAAAGTGTACTTGTTTGAGGAGGTGTGAAAGAGTTTGATTTATAGTTATAAGAATATCATAAGGGTATGTTATAACCTAAATTACCTATTATAATTCTCATTTTTACACTTCCTCCTCCATATATCTCATTCAACCCCATTAGCTCCTACTTAGGGTTCTTGGGTCACTAGGCCAGTTTGACAATAAAGGTCTAATTCTTGGAAACTCTTCTAACCTTTATGAGTTTAAACCTCATGAACATATATTTAGAACATTTTCACTTAACTTATTAATTTTATAATCCTTAAAACACTCCCCAAAACATTAAATTATCTTCAATTTTTATGTGCATGCCTATTTAGGCCTACTAGGCCTAACTAGTATGTCAAGGTTCTTCCTACCTCCAAGGACCAAAAAAAATTAATGTAAACCCTAAAAAACTTTAGGATTCATGTAAATATACATATTTTAAACTTTATAAACCTTAAATTCACCCTAAAATGTATTCTTCTGCTTAGGTTATTATCCTTTTACAGTCAGGTATGTAGATGGTAATCTTAGGTTTTTAACTATGAGTGTAAGAGGTGAATTCCTTATTAAGTGGTTATTATATGACATTTGGAATGGTATTATAATAATATTTTTATTCATGTCTTATACATGCCTTTTTACCTTATATAATCACCATATAATTTATGTTTCCTTCATTTTTACCAACATAGTCCTATGTGTTCTCAATTAGTGTCCTGACTGAGTTTCTCATCCTTGGATGGCTTAGCCCCATGAACTCTTTCTCATTCAATGTTAAATGTTTATTCATGGTCATTATGACTAATTATATATTCAAAAAATTTAGTGACCTGTCCCACATTCATAAATCCTTCTATTCTTATCTTCCTATATAGGCTTGTAGGTGCTCAAATGAGGGCATATCTCAAGGGTTAAGGATGGTTTATTGGTGTAAATAAGTGAAGCATTATGGGCTCCACCCACATGTTATAATTAATATATGAGTAAATATAAGTTTTATAAAGTGTCCTTATCATCTTATGTAGTTATATATACTTTAAAAACCCCTATTACCAACATGCAATAGAGATCATACTATGCATGGTAGTCACATTGAAATCATGAATTTAAAGGAGTTACATGATCCTTTGATGAATTATATATGTGTTTAGGGAATATAATACTTTGAATGGATTTCAATAATCCCACCATACAACATAGAATCATTAATCACTTCTAAATTCATCCATTGAAGGCTCTTAAAACATAAAGAACCCACTACCTACAACCTATAATTATTTCAAAATGGAGATCCCTTGCTCCCTTGAGATCACACATGTGAATTATTGGTGGAAAATGAGGTTATTTTTTTTTTAAAAACCCATGAAAATTCACATGTAAACACCAATTACATTAATTAGTCCAATAATGCACTGAAGCCCTTCAAAAAATGACTCAATGTAGATGAAGAGGACAATTTGGACTACTTGGCTGCTTAACGTTTGTTCATAAAGCATGGACCTTCAATATAAAAACCAATGCCAAGGATTATAATTTCATGATACCTTATTATTATTACCATAATCTCACATCACCATTCTCTCTCATAAATATAGACCAAACATAAATTTGATTAGATTTCCAATGGTGTAGATAAGAGTGATGGAGGATTGGGGTAGGTTTTTGTAATTTTTGGGCCCTACGACTCCTCCAGCACCAATAATTGAACCTAATTGAGAGAGACGAAACCATATAAGTACCTGGAGGTGAAATTTCTATTAAAAACTTATATGGATTAGTTGAAAAACTTTCATTTTAGCTTGAAAATTATCAATCCTAACTTGAAAACTAGTTGAGAAGAGATGACATGTGCTTATATAGCTAGTAGATGAATTTACATATCCATGGTGATGTATAAACCACCTCCTCCCTCTAAAAATTATCATTTTTTTCCAAAACTCCTTGAATGTTACAAATAACCAAGAAAACACCTTGTCATTAATTGCAACATTAGAGAGTTGGTTTCCACCTTTTTAGGACTTGTAAGGACTATAGGAGGTTGACATGACTTGAACACCAAACTATATGACTCAACATGACTCCCTAAACCCATTAAAACTCTTTAACCCATTTGACCATGGCTATAAATCACTAGACAACATAAGGCCAAGAATGGCATTTGCCTTAATATTGTGAAAATAATGTTAAACAATACTAAGAAGGATTAAGTGACCAATTGAAGGGTGCCCCCTAGCTAAGATGGCTATCAACAAGGATAGGATAGCTTATGTAGGAAATTTTTTACTATAGGGGTTGACCATTTTGACCTAAGGGGTCAAAATTGGTCAATAAATTACCTCAATGTGGAAGGAGAGATTATGAGATGGTCCTACTAGGAGAAGGTAACTATGGTTAAATGTGAGGTGTTAACTAGAGTAAAAATGGCATATGAGCACTTAGAACTCTAAAGGGTCAATTTCAATAAGAATCATGGATTACTGAAGGGTTTGTACAACATACCCTTTTAAATAGTTGATATTTTGAGAATTTATAAAATATATTTTATATAACA
>JARHVA010006787.1:0-180000 GCA_037957365.1 Torreya grandis | reverse complement strand
TAAGGGATCTTTGGGTTATTTTGATAGGTCTGGATACTTTCATCAGAATGACAACTATTAGTGATATTTGAAAATAAAAAAAATACTTGAGAAGCTATCAAACATTCATACATATTTCATAATAGACTATTTTATACTATATACTATAAGTGTTCTTGTATTGATAGGGTTATTATCTATGAGTGATGCTAGTTGGTAATAGTTGAGATACATGATAGTTAGACATGTGAACTAGTATAGTTTTTTATGGTACTTTTGCGGAACTAGATGCCATGTATAAGGGTTTTCATTATTACTCTCCTTTGAATACAATAGTGATATATGTCATGGTTGCACTATTTCAAAGGAAGATGTTATAATTATTTCTCTTACATATATGAGGTAATATATTTGGTTTGAATTACCTCTAAGAGGTAATGGATTATTTTTTCTTACCTATAGGAGGTAATTGATAGTGTAACTCTTACCAATGGGAGGTAATCAAGTTGTTTCATCTTACCTATAGGAGGTAATAGAGATGATATTCCATTTGTGTTTGGGAGGTAATCAAGATGCCCCTTACCTTTAGGAGGTAATCGAGATGATTTTGTATTACCTCTATGAATTAATTAAAAAATTTATTCCTTCTCCCCTTGGGTGTTTTACAAAGTCACATAGTGGTTGTGATGTGATATTTATTTCACCTATGTTTTGTTGGAATTATTTTAATTTAATTGAATTTTGTAAGTTGATTTGAAACCAAAACCACTTTCTTTCCTTGGAATTTTTTAAATAAATTAACTGATCATTGAATTGTTGATGAAATTTATAGTTGAAAGTTGAAATTTTTGATTTTAGCTTCTCACTTGAGAACACTTGATATTATTATTATTATTGTTTTGTTCTTAAATGATCATTTTATTTTTATTTATTTCACTACTTATATATGCTAGTTTCATATGTGTTTTGTATATACATTATTGGCACCTTGTATGGGTATTGAAGAGAAGAAATAGCTTGAATACAACTATTGGGTTAAGATGGGAACTTGTATGGTAGGTTCATGACACCATAATTCTATCCCACCATACATGATGGTTACAAAGCACAAATATTGTTTGATTTATTTATCATTGTTATTGTTACATTTAGTTGGCAGATGATGATATTGATCAATATAACTCATTTTGTTAGTATGGCTTAGTAAAAAAATTCAGGTCAACACTACTTAGTATTGCACTATGTGATTTTTACATGGTTTATAACCTAGTATTCACATAATATGTTCACCATAGGATAACACGTAGTTTATTCTATATGATCCTAAATAATTTGGTACTTTGCACACATGTTATTTCATAGGTTTTGACATCAACATTTTATGATATTAGTTATTTGTGATAGATGGTAAATATCAGTTGGCATCATGAGAAGTATCTGAAAAGTGTATGTCGACCAATTAGATTAATAATTATGGAAGAAATGTAAATATTTGATTGAAAAATTAGGAATAAATTTACCTATTAAAGTTAATTAGATAAATAAATATCTAACACACACTATATCTCTATCTTAGAATGCAATACATATTATTGTTGTTACCTTTATGTTCACTTGAGTGGTGGCTTATTGTATATTTAGTATGTGTCATTTTCATCACATATTTTATTTATCAGATTGAGAGTGATGCTTTTATAAAAGGGAGAGAATGTAATACTTATCAAAGTGAGTCATTATTTCTTATTGATCTTAGTCTTTTCATTATAGTTTATGACTCATGAGTGCATTGTGTGTGATGAAATATTAGAATTTATGGGGTAGTTTATTTTGTCTTAGAATACTTATGATAGTGATATAAATCACATTATCCTTTTTATGATGTATTTTCATACCCAAGATGGCAATGTAGCTAGTCTAGTGCCACTTATCTTCTATCTAGGGAAGTTGTGGGGACAATTATGGATGTTATTTTCTATTAATCAATGTGGTATGTGAAAAAATCAAGATAAATTATTTTTGATACACACACACACACACACACACACACACACAGACACACACACAGAGAGAGAGAGAGAGAGAGAGAGAGAGAGAGAGAGAGAGAGAGAGAGAGAGAGAGAGAGAGAGAGAGAGAGAGAGAGAGAGAGAGAGAGAGAGAGAGAGAGAGAGAGAGAGAGAGAGAGAGAGAGAGAGAGAGAGAGAGAGAGAGAGAGAGAGAGAGAGAGAGATGGATATGTTCATTAAATATAAGTGACTAATATACATGTACTAAAATATGCATAATAAAGTAAATGGATATTGGTATATAATATTAATTGATGGATATTAAAGTGGGGGTTGGTAAAACAAATAAAATGTGTATAGGAAGTCTATTATTGAAATAGGTTATGTACCCTTTAGGTAAAAACACACACTCTCTACACAATAATTATCATTAGTTATATAAAACTTGGGGATATTCACCAAACTTACCTAGACATCTTATATTTTTCATTCTGGTAAATGATATTACTCCTGCCTTAGACCTATGCATCTATATAGATTTGGTGAGACGTAAATCAATACTTAAAATATAAATTCCTTGAGACAATAAAAATAAATGTGAATGTAAATTAGAAAATGAATTTAAATATGAATATATATTTTAATTTATTTTATTATGCATAAAATGGTTATTAAGACTACATGAAAAACATAAATTTTAGATAAAATAGATTGCTATATTATTATTTGTGTGTGTGTGTATGTGTGTGTGTGTAGACACACACACACACTTGAAAAAATTTCTAGACATAATGTTTGTATATGTGAATGTTTGAGTGAAAATTGGTTGATAAAATGCTGAAAAGAATTAAATAGGGGCTTATGTTGCATATGATTTTTTCCAATTTATATTGTCACAATGTTGAGACCATAGGAAATCCATAATTTTACCCATTTATTTGGTGATTATCAAGATTAAATATAATCTAGACCTTGGTCATGAGGTTGAAAACCTATGGGTACAAAAGTTAAACATTGTTGGCTAAGGAAAGTGTTTGCAAGTAAAAGTTAAACAAATGTATTATGGTTATATTCTCATAACAATTGTATTATTGACATAGTTTTATTATCAATATTTCAAGTAAACCTTAAAATAGGGCCAAACTCTATTTAAAACTAGTACTTAATCTAATTTTTTAATCTAATCAAGACTTTGTTGACATGCTTAAAACTCTCTTGAAATTGGAATAATTTAGTTATCTAAGAGTGGAATTTTTCTAAACCGAGACTTGAGGTTAATTACTTTAGGTTGTGAAATTCACTATCAAATGTTAAATATTTTTTAAATTCTTCAACGAAGGTCTTTTGGGGCCATTTCTAGAGGTATTTTGAATTGACAAAAATTTACTCTTGTTTCTAGCCTCTAAAGTCGATTTAGAATCGACATAGTTAAAATACTAAGGAATGATATTTTTCAAATATGAAAGTCACAACCAAATTTTAATAGATTTAAATTATAATTTAAATAATAATATAAAATTTATCATAAGTTTTACCATTTTTCTTAGGGTGATTATGTAGTTAGTTTATTTAGAAATTTGTGAGAATTTTCCTAATTAATTAAAGTCACCTTAGAATGGTAGACTAAATTGGCATTTTTATCACAATAAAAAATGTTATGTTGTCATAAACATAATATTTATAGCTTAAATAATTGTTTATCAAGTGTAGAAAAAATTATCCTCTTTTTTTGTATTTAAATTGGGGTTAATTTTGTACCTATTTATTAGTGTGTAGATTGTTATGTTTATCAATGTGTAGATTTTGTTAGCACCTTATGGCATATATAAATTAGGTCATAAATTCCCTAATATATTATTCACATTTTCTATACTTTTTATCCTAGTTTAGATTTTTGGGCCAAAAATGTAATTGTTATGTCTAGATTTAGTTTCCAGTGGGTAGAACTAGGATGGTGTCCACTTGAAGTCAATTTGGTTTGTACTGTTGGACTAGGTTATTGGGCGAAGAACATGGCTTACTAAAACCACTAAGTATAGTTGATGAAAACATGTGTAAATTGATTTATTTTTTCTTTTGTAAAATATTTTGTATGTCTTTGAATTTCATAAAGCATAAGGATAAAAAACATAATACGAAGAGTCATTTATCTTAGGCATATCAAAATGATAGAATGTGAAGTGAAAGTGCTAAGTAAAAATCTATATATAACACTCATATGCAATTGTATATGGTTCCTAATGTGACTATATATTAATAAAATTGTTCTAAAATGGTTGAATAATGGGGTAGTGAGCATGAAACTTTATTGAAAATGTTGAGATGGTTGTTAGGACAAAGGGATATAGAGAGATGGCTTGATGAAAGGGTTCAAATTTTTTTTGAAGATAAAACAAGAATAATAGGTAAAACTATGAAGGAAATCATCAAGGAACATATATATGGTGAAATATATGAATATTTTTGTGTGGATTTCTTGAATTATTAGCTTCTTAGTTATCCTAATTAGAGTATTATTATTTTTAGCCATGAAGGATGAAACTCATAACTTGATCAAAGGAAAAAATAGAAATCCTATGAAATTTATAAACTAATTAGACATACATAGTATATTACTAGACAATGACTACTATTGATGGGTATATCACTAAATTTATCATTCAAGGTTATTTAGCTTTTGAAGATGCACAATATCAATTTATTAGGGCAATCCATGGGAATTTTTTTTAGTGACTACCTAATCTAATCAATAAGGTGGTGGAAAATTCCATGGTGAACACTTCTACCAATGTGGAGTAATTGATTCAAGAATTACTGGGATGCATGAGATGTAAGAGTGAATGATGGGGAGTTGAGTAGAGAAAAAATAACCTCAACCTAGAATAATAGAGGATGAGAAGAGCCATAGTGAAAAGAATATTCTAGGATTATAAAGAGAACTATGAAATAAAAGGATTGGAATAAATTGAATAATATAGACTTAATTATGATTAGGAATAGGAATAAGGTAGAATATGATAGAGAAAGGGGAGCCTAGAGAGGTTTCACAAGGTGAGGTAAGTAGAGTACGAAGGAAAATGTCCCAAGGAAGAGGAAGATAGAGTTAAAAGTAGTGAGGATATGGAGCAGATTGATGGATAAGAATAAAGTATAATAGACTAGTAAAAAGATAGAAGTAGTTCACATTTAAGAGGGAAAGTGCTTAGAATAGTGAAAGAATATTCACAAAAATAGATTATATAGAAGTGCATAAATATGTCAGGTTCAAGATCAAAATTAAAAGAAATTGAAGATAGAGATCATTCATTTCTAGAGTATGCATCCCCATAACCTAATTTTTCTTTAGTTAAAACACCAAGAGTAAAGGAAGTAAAGGGAGGAAGTTGGTTTGAGTCATTTATAGATAATTTTGGAAAGCTTAGTATAGAGAAAAATAATTAACTTGATAATAAGAGACTAGAAGAAGTTGTATATAATTTTGAAGCTGATTTTAAAACATCAATAAAAAGTGTGTAGAAGTCTACAATCATAGTGACCAGTGTGCAACAATCTATAGTCATAGTCATGAGTATGAAACAATATCCAATTTTATCCTACAAGTAACCCAAATATGAATTAAAATACAATAATTTTTTTTGTGTTAACACCATATGATGGGTCTATGGACTTTGATAAGTATTTGTTACCCTGTGACATGAAGTGGTAGGATAAAGGAACACCTATTGATAATGTGAAGAAGTGTGAGCTCCTAGGATATTTATTAGGGTTTTATAATTTATTTTTAATATAGATGTAAATAACATAGATATATATAAATTTAAATAATAATTAGTGTTATAATTTAAAATTAATAAGTGTGCAAGTCAAACTATTTAGGATCTAAAGAAGATCAGGTAGTGTAGTGCGTAATCTATGTGGGACTATGACTATAGATTTTTGAATGTGATGAATAAAATTGATTTTTTATGGAAAATAAGGATAAATATACCTGGTTCATATAAGGCCTATGATCAAGATTAAAATTTGATATTATGCAATCTTAATTCAAAACAAAGGCTGATGCTTGATTCATTACACTAAGAGTAAATAAAATTGAAGATTATGGAGATGCTCCAATTAGTGGATCCAAAGTGGAAGCAAAGATAGAAACTTTCATGAATAGAATAAATGAAATAAATGAAAATGATAAACCCAAACTAGGTTTATGGTGCATGGAGTGTGAGTGAGAGGGACATCATAAGAATGATTACCTTAAGCTACAATCAAAATTTTGCAAACTCTATAAAGTAGTAAGACACATAACTGCTAAATATCATCTACTAAAATAATACATACAAAAGTATCAGTTTTTACTATATTTTTGTGAAGTTTTTTAAGAAATAAAGGAAGATATTACAAGAATGTCTTGGGATTTGTAGTACAACAATTACCCATTGTGAAGTAAGGAGTCCTAGGGGTGGAGATAAAAATAGTGAGTGTGACACAAAGTAGTCTTGCATGGGTACCCTTATTACCTTAATATCAATATCAAACCCAATTTTGTCTATTTGGATTCCATCATTGCCATAATACCAATACCAATCTTCATGGAAGAATGTGATCCCATAATAACAACAATCAAATTGGTATCCTACTTCTTCATAACATCAGTATGGTAGATAAAATGCACAATAAAAATATCAAGGAGGATTTGGTGGGTACAAATCACAAGATTAGGGAGATAAAAATAATAAAGGAGGCTATAAATTATATTATAGATGTGTATACTGAGGTGGCTATCAAGATGGTTGTAATAATGATAATATACAAGCTCACAATCCCATCTAATGTTATTTGTGTGGTGAGTATAATAATTTTATGTGAAATTATCCTAATAACCCATATATAAAAGTATATTTCATGTATTATAGAGTGTAATGGTAGAATAAAATTTAATATTACCGTATTTTGGATAAATAAATAAATAAACTAGTGCATAACATGAACTTGATTAACATGCAACCCAAATAAAATGCATTTATCCAAGTAGTTACTAGGTAGTAGACTACTTATATTAAATATGACATAGGATAAAGTAATTAGAAAGGTGAAATTACAAAAATATCATAAAATTATGATAGGTAAGTATTTTATGTACCAATATAGGTAGGTCCTCCAAGACATATAATAATAGAGTGTAATAGAGAGAGATACCACAACTATAAATGCACACATGTATGGTTAAATTATATGGATCATGAAGAAGGAAGGTGTTGAGATAACACTCATAGAATTTTTATAATTAATTATCACACTAACAAATGAATATATCTCTTAAAATATTTCAAACCTTTTACACAATCTTCTTGAGTATGCACAGAGGAGATAATAAAGTACCAACAAGGTGGTCTGGTATGTTAAAACAAAGAAATTATGGGATGTAGATTCATGAATATAAATTAAAATTAAATGATATGAAATCCCGAATGTATTATTTTAATTTGGGTGTAATATTAATATTATTATATTATTTATCATCCCACACTTCAGCTATAGTCTTGTCACCCTCAGCCTCATAGTCTACGAGTGGGTAGAACTGATTGGTCACCTAGAGGATGTGGAGATTAGAGTAGTTGAGATAATTTAATGTATTAATTTTTAATTCATTTAAATAAATCCAATGGATACCCATTAACCTACCTAAATTGGTAATAAACGGGCTTAAAATGTTCAAATGACTATAAACATAGTGGACAATCAACTAGGCACTCATCAAGAAGATAAGATAATTATCATTCCTTTGAATAAATCAAAGTAGAAGCCATACATAATTTTGAATGAAATAGATCATCCATATGATTATGGTGATAATAATTGGTTTAAATTTAATATAGATACATATAATAATACACTGGGAGCTAACGAGTGTTAATTTTTGAACCTACAAATGGAAAAATCATAGACAACAAAACAACCATTTTATAAGTCGATGCTAATAATATCTCCAGTGCCTTAGTTTCAAATTGAAGGTTTTACCTCTCCATCAATGTGATATCCTACTAATTTTGAGTTGGATTTCATGTATAATATAAGTGTAATAATAATGGATTATACAAAACCTACTCTAGAGGGTATTTTAAATTGGGAAACAACATCTTCCATAAGTGGTGATTTGGATACCCATATGTTGAATTGGGCTAGTGGATATCATGAGATATAATTTATGTGAATTTTTTTCACCACCAAACATCAATTGCCTCAATAATTTATAATAAATGATATTTATCCATTCATTTTGAGGTTATAACACCATGTGTCAAAGGTGGATCAAATAGTCAGTGCATTTAGTTATGCATTGAAAGGGACTACTGTGATTTGATGGGTAGTGCATAGAGATATGGAGATACATTGAGAGGAAGCATGTTAGTTTTTATGTGCATATTTTCAATTACTACCCACTATGAAATTAGAATGGTCATTATTTCAATAAGGCTAATGCCCCAAGATACACATTCATAAATGTGTATATATATGGTCTGTGCAAGGAGTGGGGATAAGGTATTGGGTACACATTTTTAATCACACAATCAAAACCACTACCAATATCCTGGTACATATATCAAAAGTGCAGGAGAGAGACCAAACATTGGGCATAAGTGTAATAAGAATCCATTTAGACTTTTGTGTTTAAATATGGTAACCCATTAGTGCATAATGTATTGAAAAAAATTAAAATATTTCTATGTCATGGATGATCAATATATTTAGGAAATACAATAGATTCATCATCACAATATGAAATACTTCATGATTTAAATCTAGTGCTTCATAATCACAAGGCTAGTCAATAGGAACATGATCTTATTAATTTTTTTAATATAATAATAGAGGAACTAATAGAATCCAATGATAATGATGAATATATTGATTTATAAGGATTTTTTGAACTAAAAAGGGAAGTTAAACCAACACCTACCTAAATCATAGAATAAGTTGAAGAGGAAAAAATGTGTAACATAAACATTCCAGAGCAATAAGGGGAGCACACTCTATGAGAGGCTTTCCCTAGTGGATCAAATAAAGTGTATCAAGAACCCCTAGAAAATATCTAAGAAAACATTGGAACATAGTTAATTCTTAAGATTATGACTGTGAGAGACTAATGGGGGAAGGAAATGATCTTGGAGGCTTTAAAGCTTCTATGAGACTATCAAGATGGTTTCCAACCAAATTATCTAAAGTAAAAGGCATAGATCTATCATTGGGGGAGATGCACATAGAGTTGAAAGAGTACACTTGAGCCATTAAAAAGCGCATGTATAGGCTAAACCCCAACATGAAGATAAAAGTAAAGGCTAAACTAGATCGAATGCAAGAAGATAAAATAATTTATCCATTTGAAAAAGTAGACTATATGAGTCCCATAGTGATATAACCTAAAAATTTATAGGAGATCTAGGTTTGTGGAGACTAATTTACACTCAATGATGCCTACATCAATGATCAATTTCTAATACCATTCACAGATGAAGTACTCAAGTCAGTCATTAGTCATGAAGTGTACTCATTCATAGATGGATTCAATAGGTACCATTAAATTGTAATTGTATAAGAGGACTAATATAATACAACCTTTGAAATTTAATGGGGATCATTCACATATAAGGTAATACCATTTAGTTTGAAGAATGTACCAATAGTTTTTCCTAGAGATGTAGTAACTGCATTTAAATATTTCATTCATTATTTCTTAGAAGTATATTTGGATGACTAGGCTATATTTTCCTTGTTTAAATAACATCTATCAAAATTATTATTAATGTTAGAATGGTGTCAAGATCTATGTATTTTTATTAATTTAAATAAGTGCTTATTTTTCACACTTTTTAGTGTTATTCTAGTCCATGTTGTATGTAATGATTGCATTTTTTTTGACACATATGATTTTTTTTTGGGGATGATCCCTTGACCAATTATATATAACTTCATACCTTTATGGGTCATACGAGATACTATATAAAATTTATCAAAGGATACACAACCATATATATGTTGATAAAAAATATATTGCACAAAGATACATAGTTTTAGAAGACCTTAGGATGACAAATAATAATTAAAAATCTCAAAAAAAAGTTGGTAACAATAACTATTTTGGTTTTTCTTGACTAGAAGAAGCCATTACACATATATGCGGATGCTTATGGTATTGTAGTGAGGGATGTCTTAGCATAACCAATGGATGGTGGATTGGATAATCCCATACATTTTGCCTTCAAAAATATATCAACAACAAATAATAACTATCAAATATATAAAGAAAGACATTAGCTATAGTATTTGCATTATAAAAGTTTTGATAGTATCTATTGGCCACACTCTTTGATATATTCACTAATTACTAGGAATTGTGATACTTGGTTAAGAAGCTAATATTAGGAGGATAAATCTCTAGGTGGATAATGTTATTGAAATAGTTTCAATTCCAAATATATGTAAAGCCAAGTTGATAAAATGCTATACCTAATCATCTAATCAGGGTATTAAATGGTGAAGAACTAGAATAAGTAGAGGATGAGTCCCCAGATGCACACTTATTCATGGATATTATGATCCTAGATAATATGGAAGACATTTCAAACTTATTGGAATAAGGAATTTTCCCTACGTATTATATGGAATGGGATCAAAATTAAATGGTCACTCAAGCTATCCCATATAGTCTTATCAAAATTTTTTTTTTACAAGATTGGGAAAGATAATGTGATGCGTAGAGTAACATTAGAGCATGAATGAACACAAATTATTCAAGAAGCACATCAGGGAATTATAGGTCGACACTTCATAGGTGAATCTACTATAATAAAAATCTTATAGAGTGGTATTTTGTGGTCAACCTTATTTCAGGATGTGCATAGGGTATCTAATCATTATGATGTGTGTCAAAGAATGGGAAAGATAAATCAATGCCATAAAAATCCTTTGGTCCCAATGCTCATAAAATAACCATTTGAACAATGGGTAATTGACTTTATTAAACTTATAATTTCCCTAATAAAATGAATTCATGCAAAATACATTATTACTATGATAGATTACTTCACCAAGTGGGTGGAAACTACTACAACCCCAAGTTGTGGTGTGAAGGATACTACTAAATTCCTATATGAAAACATCATTACATGATTCGGATGCCCAATCAAGTTAGCCAATGATAGAGGAACTCACTTCCTCAATAAAACTATCAAGAATTAAATTGGTAAGGTTTTCATGATGTAAATTATTTGAAAAGCATATTTCTAGATTCATAATGTGAGATGAGACATTATCTGACCTTTCAAGTACCAAATGTTTACTCATCATCAGGGAAAGGAAGAAAAGATATAAATGAAAATACTTGGATAAATCAGCCTATCATACCTCATATAAATGATGGTTCTAAAACTAAAAATAAGGAGATAGGTCATTTTTCTCAAGAATAAAAGACAAAATCAGGAAGAAATAAAAGTCAACTCTCTTTAATAGGTTTTATGATTAGTTTCCAAGAGTTTCTAATACCATTATTGTTGTCTCTATTGAGGTTAAGAGGCATTTTTTTCAATTTTGATGGTTTATTTGATTTTATGCCTCCAATACTCATCTTCTTTCATAATCAATTTGGCTTCATTAATGTTAACTTGGTGTTTAGTATTAAGGGAGTGTTCAACAAAAGTCAATGAGTCAATACAAGATTTGAAGATATTACTAGAATATCATTTTAACGTTATCTTTAAGGAATGACTATCTTCACCAATATAGGGTTTACCACATGAACACAAAACCACACATACACCCTTTTGATAGATAGGATTAATGGGATATTCGGTGCAATCAAGGGAGGTACAAAGAGTAATGGGTGGTTTAAACGTAGTTTGAATCTTGAATTATTTTACAATTCTTACAATTTTTTATGATATCCCTTTAATAAAAGGAATGGTCATTATTTGCATATTCTAGTTCTCAATAATGGGATTTTATCTTCTATTTTTAACCCTATAAAAATACTTATCTATTTCACCTTTGTTATACCCATTAGAATTCAAGACTTTAGTGAGGTGATATTTCTCTTGCTTAAAGTGTTCTAGATCTAAAATTTTGATAGCCCTTCTTGCTAAAGAGTCTAGAACCATTTCTTTTTGATGAGGGTAATGATGAGAATCATCTTGAAAATATAAATCTGTATGAGTTACTTTTATATAAACCTTGTGGGATAGGGATCCATCCCACTTTTTTAAAATCATGACATCTATAGATGGAAGTTTACTATTGATTTATTTTTCCATGGTGAATTGGATGTCTACATTTTGGTCATTTAAATGTTTTAGAAAATTTTCCATCTCTTCCTCTCCAAGCAACTATTTAGCATTAGTGTCATCAATGAATCTATCCCACCATCCTATTTTTAAAGGATATGACTCTAAAGCATCTCTCTCAAAATGTTCCATAAATAAATATATCACTATATGAGATAATGGTGAACCCATGACAACTCCATTTGTTTGTTCATGGATTTCACTTTGAAAGTGAAAAATGTAGAGTATAAACATAATTCCATAAGGTTTGTAGTTTGGGATTCAGTGACCTCCCAGATGACCTTCATAGCTCCATAAAGAGGAATCTTAGTATAGAGTTATACAAAATCAAAACTTACCAAAATATCTTCTTCATGAATCATATGAATTTTGATTTTTCAAACAAAATGTTTCAAATTTTTTATGGAGGAAGTGTTACCATCAAGATGCTTTATATTCTTTGATAAATATTTCATAAGAGGATAAGTGGGGGAGTTTATAGTATTGACATTTAGTCTAATGAGTACGCCATCCTTATGAATTTTTGGTGCACCATAAATTCTTGGGATGAAAGGATATTTAGGAATGAGTCTAAGTTTATCTCTCTCATTAAAGAAAGAACTTTTAATAGATTTGGAAACATTGTTGGTGACCTTATTTAGAGGATTCCTTGATAATTTTTAATAGTTCCCACTAGAGTTTAAGTGATCAAGCATTTTTACATCATAATAAATTATATCAAAGATCATCATGGTATTCCATTTATCTACTTTGAGAATGAAAATGTCCTTGTTACTCTTTAGATTTTATAGGTCTCTTTGTTAATTTTTAGTAATATTCCTCTTAGGTGGTATAGATTTTTGTAAAGTGAGGGAACACTTAGTGATTAATTCTCCTGCAACATCAAAATTTAAATTATTAATACCAAGCTTCATGATAGTAATGATTTCTTTGAATGGTATTTTTTAAGGAGATATAACAAAACCAAGACCTATTTTTAGGAGCAAAAAAGAATGAGGATCTAAATGAATTCTAGATCAATTCAACACATTATCTAAAATCATTTAAATTATATATTTTTTTGGAAATTTGACTATGCCATGATACCATAAGAACATTATATTTTAAACTCCTTCTTGGTCTAAGATTATAAAAAAGTGGGAAAACTTGATGAACAATGGTATATGTTAATGTGATGCCATTTTTGAAACTTCCACTACCTAAACCTCTTGATCTATCATTTACAAATTCTAAACTACCACTATCTAAACATTTGGAACAACCACTACCTTCTATAATAATTATATTTTATAATGCTATATAATATTTTTGAAACCTCCTTTACCTGATGATGAGTACACATCTAGTACTCTAAATATTATATAATGTCTCATCTAACATGAAGAATCCATAATTAATTTTTTCAAACTATCAAGAATTTCACTAAGGAGTTTATGATTTTGTACCATAAGAGCACAACTTATCATGTACAAGAAAATGGATAAGATGAAGTGTCAAACAAAGTATTGAGAAAAATACTAACAAAAATATGTAATGATAAAAGGGATGACAACTTCTTATGATTCTTTGGGAATAAAAAAATTACAATAATTCCACATAATTTACTCCCTTTTATCTCATTTATGGTCTTGAGGTAATAATGCCTATGGAGTACATTGTTTCAAGTTTGCACATTGTAATGGTTATTTAGTTAGGAGACCAAGAATCCTTGAAGCAAAGATTAATGGATTTAGTTAAAATGAAGTAAAGTAAACAAATGGCACAATAGATTAAAGACATACATGAGTTAAGCCAAAAATCTTTGCATGATCATAAATTATGCTCTAAGCAATTTCTCCTAGAACAAGTGATAATACTATATGATAGTAGGTTTATAGCATTCTTGGAAAAAATGTACATTAGATGGAAGGGAGCCTAAATTATTTATGAAGTCTCAAAATAGGGTACATTGTGTTAAAATATTTTTAGGGAACCACATTTATAGGACATGTTAATGGATGTAGGCTTAAGCCTTACCATCATTAGTCTCTATCATTATTTAATAAAAATGAGAGAGGGTGCTAAGAAGCACCATATAGTTAGGATTTTTTTTAATAATGTTTCATTTTTTATTTTTTTTGTTAGGGTTAGTGTGTTTACATAATGTGATCTTTATATCATAACACATCATAATATATTTAGAATAAATAACATCATAGAATATGATTGATTCATATAAAGATCTTGAAAGAAGGATAGTTGGAAATAACTACATGATGGACATCATTCATGATGGAAATGACAGGGCAAGTATGGTGAAAGGATGGATAATATTAATTCAAGATTGTTATTGGAAAGGAACTTGAATAGATTACATCTTTCCCAAAGTAGATCACGTGATAGAATGATAGGTGGGGTCATAAAAGAAATGGGATAGCTAAAAGTATTCCAAGTGATATCAACTACATGATAACACATGTATGAAATAACCTACATGGAAAAGGGTAGCCATCATATCAAATAAAATCTAATTGATATTAATTTAGGAGGTAAACTCATCCATAAGTTAGTGTAACACATTTAAACTAGTTAGGCATACATATTTGGGTGCTAAAAGCTATATAATAAAGGTCATGAACAACAAGGGAACTCTACAATATTATTTAAAAACATCTTCTTTCTCATAAATTTCATACTAGAGTTAGAACAAGAAAAATAAGTATTCAACCCAGACCTAAAAATAACCATGGAGAGAGCTAAATTATTGATTCCATTGTTAGATGTATAGAAAGAAGAAATGGGGATTGGCCTAGGTCTATGACAAACCAAATACTAGGATCTAGACTCATTTTAATTTATTGATGTAGTAGAAGAAAATTTATTTGTGCAGGAACCACAAGAAGTAGAAAAAGTAGGATCCCTAACTCTATAACATCTACTATGAGGCTCAAACACATAAAGACTAATAAAACTACCTATATCTGTACAACTGGATGAGGTAATGCTCACTCTTTTTAGTAGGTATAATTAAGGGGATATTAACTTGTCTTAGGGTGTTACAATCTAGATTAATCCTCAAATCATGTCATGAGCAATGGGTCTCATAGCTCATAGAAAATCCCTCTTGCCTTACAAGTCCACCACTCTACCATTTCAGTCTGACACTAGAGAGAAATAAATGATAATGATAGGAATATGCATACGCATTGATTCAATAGGTGATGCATCAATGCACATTCTAGTTGAATGCATTAGAAAATGGTTTTAGAAAATAACAAATTAGGTAAAGCATGGGATAAAAGGTGTGATTGACATTGTGTGATGCTAGGAATTTGATGATGGAGGGGAGGTTAGATCAAGTGTTAGTTTCTATATAAAACAATGAAACAAAAACACACTAACAAGCTTAACACCTCCATGCCTATATCATAGGGGGAGCTTAGTAAATAAACAACTAATGAGAAATCTTAAATAAAATACAAAGAAATTACAAATTTCTTTACCTTATTTAAATAATCCAAATGATGTGTTCATTTAGTTTGCTCGGCTTGTGATCAAGACGTCTTTGGTAAATGGAGTTGTGTGGATACTTCTCTCCTTGGCACCATTGTTTGGATCATGCTTAAATGATGTATCTTGATGTCTTGGCTTGTGATTTTTGCATTATCACACTATGTATTTGAATCATGCACCAAATCCTACATTATAACT
The DNA here is from genome assembly GCA_037957365.1 of Torreya grandis. NCBI lineage: Eukaryota > Viridiplantae > Streptophyta > Pinopsida > Cupressales > Taxaceae > Torreya > Torreya grandis. The sequence continues at coordinate 163,996 of JARHVA010006787.1, read as the reverse complement.
TTAATATACTCAATTTATCTTTTGAATTCAATAGGCAATGGATTATATTTATAGGTTTAGCATCTAACCCCAACCAAAGGTGATTTAAGGTGTAGTTAGATCTTAGAATGGGTTCAAACCCAAATTTAGTGAGTTAATTAACCCCAGTAGAGTTAAAAGGTGTCAAATGGTCATGATTAACAATGAATAGGCATTTTGACATATTTTTGGATATTTGACAACTCACAAAAAGGTAATTCTGAATTCCTAGAATGGTCTTTGATTTTTGATTTTTTTAATAATTCATTAATTTCTCATGGATAATTCAATTTAGGAATTTTATTAGGTTTTGCATGTTAATTAATTATGTTTAGGATTTTTAGCATTTTTCAAGATTTGAATTAATTATATGTGTGCATTTTCCCCATTTAATTGGTTTATAGGCAAATTTGCATGTTATGAAGCCAAATTTGAGATGCTTAGTTATGATTAGGATTGATATACAAAGGTTGGTAAGAATTGTTCTAAATTTTGGTATAGAGGCCATTGGTAGCCAATTTTAGGTGTCTATAGTTTACCCCTATTTGGGAAGGCCTAGAAAGCTATAAGCATAGTAACATCTTCTCAAATATTGAAAAGGTCCTATATGCTTACAACTTTAACAAAAATGGATGAAATATGATGGGGAATCTAGAACAAACACACCTATTCTGATCCCACTTGTTAGGATCTTGCTCCTCAGAAAGAGCACAATATGATTACCACATACAAGCAATTAAACATGCGGAAATATCCAAAAGTACAAGTAACTAGAATTCACACATAGCAAAGAATATGAGAGACAATACACAAACTTGTATTAATACTCATACAAAAAAGAATACAATAAAGAAGATGCCACTTCTTCTCCTACCTTCCAGAGGCTTCCCACACCTCAAGTGTACAGTAATTCTTCTTCAACAGTTCACTCTCCTGCCAAAAATGGTCCCAACACACAACTCACACACATAATTGGTGTTCACCTCTCCAACCAGTCAGTAATAACCCTGCCAGTACACCAAGCACTCTAAAGTACTTCAATTAGATCTCCCATGAACATGAAACCTACAATTCAACAGACCATACTTACACATGTAGATCTCCTATGAGCTTGCAACAACCTGCAACTCAATGATCTTACAATGGAAGGATCTTCCTTGCCTTCCTTTCTATCTCATAATTACAATACATGCAAATTGGTTTATAAATAGATCCCAGACTTAACTATAACTTAGACTCTTAATTTAGACACGTAACTCAAGACTCAACATAGCCTTTACATGCAAACAATCAGTTCAACAAACTAACTGTTCGTGTAATGAATAGTTCTAGAACACACAGGCGACTGACATCGGTCCCTATTTGACTGGAGGTGACCGACGTCGGCCGACTCCCTACCGATGTCAGTTGCCTTTTATATTGAATCTGACTGACGTCAGTCCCACTGCTGACACTGGTATCCCTAAAACTCAGCAACCTCCTCCATGTCTACAACAAGTTGAAGCTTTTAGCTCCACAAGCTAACAATCTCCCACTTGGAGATAAACAGCTGCAACTGTACCTATACATGTACATCATCTAGTTTGTTTCTTGGCACTGTATCCCTCTTCAATATCACCCTTGAAGACCAACCACCACAAAACCTGTGGTGCACCTCCTATCATCCAAATCACCTACCACATCCTCATCTACAAACCATGTAGAAAAGAACTTGACCCTGCATAGCATGTGCACCTACTGCTGGTCCTTTTCAAATACCTGAGAATCCACTGAACTGCCCTCCAGTGCTTCTTTCTTGGATTGACTCCTAACTTTCTAACAACTCCCACTGCTTGGGAAAACTCAGGTTTAGTACACATGTACTCAACCTCATTATGTGAATCAAGACATTGTTCATAGAACTGTCCAACCATCAGCATGCTAAATGGTCTCACACAATCATCCTGAAACAAAGTCAACCTATGACCTTCCATGTCCCTAGAATACACTCATGCCAAAGAATCTTGCTGCTCCCAGATTCCTCATGACAAACCTCTAAACTAGATTTACCTTTAGTTCAATAACTCCCTGTATTTGTAACCCTACTACAAGCACAACATACAATAATAGGATAATGTAGTTAATATTATCCAACCTGGTAAAGAGAAACACAATGATCAAACCTCCATTGCCCTGCAGCTTATTCAAGACCATATACCTAGGCCTTCCATCTCATGTGTCCATTCCCACTCTTCTTTATCCTACACATCCATTCGTCTCTCAGTGCTTTCTTCCAGTTGGCATATCCACCAAAAACTCTCATTTGGTTCTTCTCCAAGGAATCACATCCTTCATCCATGCCAAGCTCCCACTGTTTCCTGGATCTACCTGCTCTGCTTCTTTAACAACTTCCTGGTTCTTTACCATTAGTGAGCAACAAGTAGTGTAAAGAAGGGAAATGATGAATTTGAGGCTTACTTACCCTTTAAGTCCTCCATATGGGCTCTTGAGACTCCTTGATAGCTTGCTATCTGCCCAAAATCCATCTCAGTGACCAATGCTAGTCACATCTCAGTCTACACCCAACCGACGTTGGTTCCATGTGACTGCCTCACTACTGACATCAGTTCCCCCTGACTGACATCAATGTTTATTTGCCCTAAGTCACCAATGTTAGGTTGCACATAGCTGATGTCAGTCCCTGTCTAGATGCCGATGTCAGTTTTCTAACTGACGTCGGTCTTTGTGTTTTTCTTGTGAGATATGACTTCTACCCGCGAGCTCCTTTTTGATCAAACCCTTATCCAAACCACCCTTGCTCTGCTCAAAATTCTTCAGCCCCTTATGCTGATCTCTGTTCATCACCTTCTCCTTGAAAACCAAGGCTTTCCTGCTCTTGTCATAAACATCGGATTCCTCAAGAAACATCACTTTCTTCTGCATACAGAAATCTTGATTCATGCTTTTCAAATCTGAAAGCATACCCTTTGACTCAAGAACATGCATCTCCTTCTTATTCATGTGACCAAGCCTATTAAGCCACATCTTCAAATCTACAGCTGAAGTAGATAACCCAAAAAGAGAATTAGTAATACAAGTAGATAGATAAAGCGTACCTACTTTCTTACCTCTTGCTACAACAAGTGCACCCTTGGTAACCTTCCAAGAGTTCACTGTGAGAGTTACTGTGTAACCCTCATCACCCAAACTTCTTATAGAAATCAAATTCCACTCTAGAACTGGGACATGCATGACCTCCTTCAACACCCATGTGCTACCTGTCTACAATTTTAGCTTCACTTTCCCTTTGCCAACCATCTGACAAGGCTTACCATCCCCTAAACAAATTTCTCCAAAGTCTCCCTAGACATACTCATGAAAAAATTCCCTATTTGGGGATGCATGAAAAGAGGCACCATAATCTAAAACCCAAGATTCTAATTTATCCAAGGAACATACCAAAGCATCCTGTGTAACATAATCCATAACATCTGCTTCTTCTTCATGTCCTTCATGCTGATCTTCAACTGACCTGTAATCTCTCTTTAAGTGCCCTTGCTTTCCACATTTCTAGTAGGTTATTCTTCCATACCTGGACTTGGATCTCCTGTCTATCTTGGACCTTGATCTCCCATGCTTATCTTCTCTCTTTTCCTTCCCCTGCCTTCAACACTCAAATCATTCCCTGATGATTCACCTGTGCTTTTCCTGCATATATCTTCATTCAAGATTACACTCACAACATCATCCACTTTTAAGATTTTTGAAGCAGATGCAGTATTACTAACTGCCATTACCAAATTCTCCCAACTTTCAGGTAATGAGCATAAGATTAAGAGAGCCTTAATTTTATCATCAAAAACAATATTGATTGAATTTAACTAGTTTACCAAACCATGGAAATCACTAAGATGACTATGAATATATCCACCTTCCAACATTTACAAATTAAATAATTGCTTCATAAGAAATACCTTATTCGAAGCTGAGGACTTTTCATATAAATTTGCCAAAGATTCCATCAACTCTACCATTGTCTTAGCGTGTGATAAGTTGGAAATCACAGACGATGCAAGACTCAACCTTATAGATCCCAGAGCCTTCCGATCAAGAACCTCCCATTCTTCATCCTTCATATCATGGGGCTTGCAATCAACCCCACCCAATGGTAAGTAAAAATCTTTTTGATACAAATAATCTTCAATTTTCATCCTCCATATTTGATAGTTCTTGCCATTAAACTTCTCCATTTGTAGCTTAATGTCTTCTGCCATTGCTCTACTCCCACTCAAATGGAAACCCCTGTGAGTAACCTGTAATCAACACACACTAACCAGATTTGATACAACCTGTTAGTATCCCAACCAAAAGCTCTGATACCAGTTGATGGGGAATCTAGAACAAACACACTTGTTCTGATCCCACTTGTTAGGATCTTACTCTTCAGAAAGAGCACAATATGATTACCACATACAAGCAATTAAACATGTAGAAATATCCATAAGTACAAGTAACTAGAATTCACACATAACACAAAATATGAGAGACAATACACAAACTTGTATTAATACTCGTACAGAAAATAATACAATAAAGAAGATGCCACTTCTTCTCCCACCTTCCAGAGGCTTCCCACACCTCAAGTGTATAGTAATTCTTCTTCAATAGGTCACTCTCCTACCAAAAATGGTCCCAACACACAACTCACACACAAAATTGGTGTTCACCTCTCCAACCAGTCAATAATAACCCTGCCAGTACACCAAGCACTCTAAAGTACTTCAAGTAGATCCCCCATGAACCTGTAACCTACAATTCAACAGACCATACTTACACATGTAGATCTCCTATGAGCTTACAACAACTTGAAACTCAATGATCTTACAATGGAAGGATCTTGCTTGCCTTCCTTTCTAGCTCATAATTACAATACATGCCAATGGATCTATAAATAGATCCTAGACTTAACTATAACTTAGACTCATAATTTAGACAGGAAGCTCAAGACTCGAAGTAGCCTTTACATGCAAACAATTAGTTCAACAAACTAACTATTAATGTAATGAACAGTTTTGGAACACACAAGTGACCGATGTCGGTCTCTGTCTGACTAGAGGTGACCGATGTCAGCCGACTCCCTGCCGATGTTAGTTGCCTTCTGCATTGAATCTGATCGACGTCGGTCCCACTACCGATGATGGTATCCCTAGAACTTAGCAACCTCCTCCATGTCTGCAACAAGTTAAAGCTTTTATCTCCATAACCTAAAAAAATATAGGTGTCCCATCAAGGGAGTTATTGATAAAGGGGTCGATAAATGGTCCCTAAAAATCAAGAAATAAGTAGACCAAATAGATGAAAATAATGGGGTAGAAGGGACTAGTTAGTGGCATATAGAGATGCCCTAGTTAGGGTAGACAAATATGATGATTTTCCCATAGGTGGTTATAATCATTGCCATAGGTGGGATAAAAAAAGGTGATAATTTACCCAAAGGTAGTTATAATTAGTAAAAGGAAAAAAAATGATTTGCCCACAGGTGATTATAATCATTGGTATGATAAAAATATGCCCCAATTGGGTAGAAAAAAGTGAATGATTTTCCCAAGGGTGGTTATATTCATTAACTCTCAAATTGGTGGAAACCCAACAATTTACCCAAAGGTGATTAAAATCATTGGTAATACAAGTGGGATAGTGTACAATGATTTTCCCAAAGGTAGTTATAATCACTATACCCTGATTATGACAAACAAGTGGGATGGTATACATTGATTTGCCCAGAGCCAATTACAAGCATTGTATCTTGATTATGTAAGACATGATGATAGAATATGATGGTAAATTGGTATAGAGGATAAACATGAATTTGGGAAAACTGCTAGTAGGGAGATGTTCATCCAAACTAATAAAGGGAAAAAATTATTTTGTTATTTAATTAATCTATTTGGGATATGATTTGGATTAGATTAGGAAGGGTGCTAATTTTGGTGCTAAGGAGATATCATTACTGAATTTATCATGTAGACTCCTCAAAGCTATTTTTTTCTATCACATGTGATGGTAGGCATCATGATATAAAATAATGAGGACTTAGCCAAAATATGCATAAGGACTGACTCTTGGTCCGATACTCAAAGTAAAAAATGCACCAATGATAAAAACCATGATGACAATGTTAACATATGAATATGGATGGATTCAAGAATAATGCACAAGTAATGACCCAATGAATGCATATAGACTAAATCAAGGGACAACAAGAAAGAAAACAAATAGAAAAACAAATAAACAAACAAACAAACAAAACACCAAGAAACAAAACACAAAGAGAAACAACAAACAAGCAATGGTAAATCACAATGTTAGGAAAAATAACATGACATAAACAAGATGAAGAATATTTCCCATAGAAAATAGGGGATAACTTAACAAACAAACAAAATGGGTGAATAGAATAAAAGGAAGGGGGTGGCCTAACTGTGTCCATATACACTAGGCAAGTGGACATTACCTACATAGTTCTAAGGATGTAATATCTAATGAAAACTTCAAGCCAAATGTAGTTCTCCTAGGAAATGAGATAGAATAAAAATGATAAGAAAACATGATGAATGTTATATAAGAATATGTTCATGAGCTTGAAAAATGATAAGAGCATGGGATAAAAGGATGAAAAATTTGGGGAAAATAATGACAAGTGATTTCTTGTGACTTAGTGAGGGTTTCTAGAATCCTTAAGGTGAAGAAGTGGTTAATGTTTTTATTTTTTCTAAATTGATTTTAATTTTTTTTAGAATTTTTGGATCATCTCAACTTGATCGAGAATGATGAGATACTAAATAGTTCAATATCAAAAAATAAAGAGAGAGTTTAAACTTAAAAATTACTCATAAAATGGAGAGATCATGGTGAAAGGGTGACCGATATGACCTTAACAAGTATCAAACATTGCTTACATAGTCTTAGGATGGGACCTTAAGTCATTGTAGTTTTGCCTTACAATAGAGGAATTTGACTAGTGTAGTAACCAATTCAAATAAACAAATCATAGTTGGCATAAAGGCATAGCATAACATAGGAGTGGAAAGTTGGTATGTCAAGGCACAATAAACAAGTGTTGCCCCTAGTTTTCCCATAAGAGGTTATAAATAGGAAACAACATAGATCAATGATACTAATTTTCCCATCGGTGATTATAATTAGTAGTAAGATCATGGGAAATTGATTTTCCCATAGGTGGTTATAATCAGACCCATAAATGGTATTGAATAAAACAAGAAATGAAGGATGCAACTACCAAAATTATGTCATACTACTCCAAAATACAATCTCTATCTATAATTCTTGAGACAACTATTTAAAACTAATCTAAATCTTCATGCTAAAAGTAGATCTAATGGATTGGAAGCAAGGTTAAATGGGTTAGGTATGGAGGGTCAAAAAAACATGGTCGATAGAAAAGGTATGGTAGAATAGAATGGTGGAATGACAAAGTGATATAATTATGGAATGGTATGGTACAATGAAGAAATTCAATAATATGCTACAATCTGAAATGGTATTCATAGACAGTACATCATGTCACTCAAGCAAAGTAACACTTGAGGTGTTTAATGTTTAGTGGCTCATCAAGTTCATCCATGTCTCATGTGGTGAACCTATTTCTCCAGCACAATAGTCTATAATAATCATGAAAGGACCTACCTAGTTGGGTTTGAAATTGCCTTTATGTTTCCTCTTGGTTGTGGTATTCTTTAAGAATAAGATCACCAAGCTCAAATTCTCTATGTTTCATGTGATGATTGTAGTGGCCATGAAGTTAGTTCTGATATGATTGAAGGTTATTTATTGCATCCATGCATTTCTCATCAAGTAACTCTAACTCTTGTAGGTCATTTATTCGATAGTCTTAATCATCTAGGACATGCTTCAAAGAGATGTATAAAGAAGGTAACTCAACCTTAATGGGAAGAATGACTTTAGTACCATAAACAAGTGAGTATAGAGCAGTTCCTATTGGAGTATGATGATTGGAATGATCTACCTAGAGGGCATGGAATATCTAAAGGTGCTAATCACAACCAAACATCATTGATAATATTTATAAGGATGTTAATAATGGTTTTGTGTGATTCTTTTGCCTAACTGTTACCTTGAGGGTAATATACCATGGAAAAATGTTTTTTAATCTTATACTTAACACATAGAGATTCAACATCCTTATTATTGAAATATCTACCATTATTAGATATAATTTCAAAAGGGATACCATAGTGGCAAATGAGATGGTTGAAGATGAATTTAGAAATTTGCTTTCTAGTCACATGACGGGTATAGCTTCAACCTACTTAGTGAAGTATTATGTGATAATAAGGTTATGTTTATGGCCATTAGATGAGGTGGGGTTTATCTTCCAAATAAGATCGAGGCCCCATGTAGAAAATGGACATAGTGCCAACATTGGTTTCAAAGTATTAGCTAGGGCATGAATTAGATTGGCATGCCATTGACATTTATCACATCTTTTCACATATACAACTGCATCTACATCCATCATTTACCAGTATTATCTAGTACATAAGAGATTTTTAGATAAGATTTCCCCACTAGTGTTGGCTCCACATACTCCTTTATGAGCTTCCAATAATGATAATGTATATTTTAAAAAAGTTAAATAATGAAGCAAAGTTCCATCAAAACTACAATGGTATAGGGTTGGTCCAAGTAAGGTATAATGTATGGCATTATGGATAAAGGATTTAGATTATTTATGGGATAGGTCTGGTGGCATAATTTAGTAATAAAGGTAAGCATATAGGTTTGAATACCAAGTAGAGTTGGGACCAATAATATCATAGATCATTGCAGTAGTTAAAGGTTCATGAGTTAGCACTAGCAAATTTTTAATGAGAAATTAGTACTCATTGGCTATGTATGTATGTCAAATAAATGATCCAATGGTATCCATTAAATCTATTTTTTTATTATTGCCCTTGGTATATGTTCAAATTGTACATTAATAATTTGTTGTTTGAGAGTGTTGATTATGGCCTTGTAGGGAACCAACTTGTCATCTTTGGTTTGAATATGGTCTGTAACCTAATTGATGATTAAATAAGAATCACCATAAACATTTAGATGTGATATGTTCCATTGTACTACCTATCAAATCCCTAAAATGAATGATTCATATTCAATCATGTTATTAGTATAATGAAATTTGATTATGAATCATTTAGGGATTAGATCTCCCTTTGGAGTAATAAATAAAAGGCCTATCCTTGATCCATGTGTTGTGAATGATCTATGAAAATAAAACTTACAATACTTCTCCTCAATAGGTGTTTCAATGATGGTGATAATGGATTCATCAATAAACTAGAATGTTAGTGGCTTGTATCTATAAGGGGTGATTTAGTAAGCTGATCTACATGAACTTGCCCCTTGATGAATTTTTGGTTGACATACTCTATTTCAAACTCAATGAGAAGAATGATCCATTTAGCCATGTGGCCTTGTAGTACTATTTTATATGGTAGATACTTGAGTAGATATACTTTGAAAATGGCCATGGTCTTATTTTTTAACATGTAATGGCATAGTTTTTAAGGTGTAAAGACCATATATAAATAGGATTTTTCAATTGGTATATATTTATGTTCATACAAGACTAATGTATGGATTAGATAGTTTACAACATGCTCCTATCCTTTATCATCATGTTGAGATAGAAGTTGCCCCAAGGCTTTATCTATCACTAATAGGTATAGGAGGAATGATTTTCTTGGTATGAGAGACAATAAAATAGGTGGATTTGAAAGATAGTCCTTCAAATGCTAAAAATCTTTCTGGCATTCATCATTCCAATGAAATTATACTCCTTTCTTTAGAAAGTGTGTGAATGGGTGGCACTTATTGGCTAATTGAGATATGAATCATCTGATATATTGTATTTTGCCCTACAAATTATGGAGCTACTTCAAATTTATTGGTGGTGGAATTTTTGTTATGGATCATACTTTGGATGGGTCAACTTCAATTCCCTCATGAGACATAATTAAACCAAGAAATTTGATTGAAGTAACTCCAAAAACACGTTTGAATCTAACTTTATATTCCCATAATCACTTAAATATCCTTCTCAGTGCTACTGGATGATCAGCCCTAGTCTTTGATTTACCTAGTATGTCATTGACATAGTCTTAAATAATGTCATGCATCATATCATGAAATATGATGGTCATGGATCTTTGGAATGTGGCCCCTAAATTTTTGAGACCAAATGGCATAACCTAATAATAGAATGTTCCCCATAGAGTGGTGACTATTATTTTATTTTGTTATTTTGGTGTGATTTGGATTTGATTATAGCCTAAAAATCCATCCATCATTGAAATCATCTCGTAACCCACTGTGGAGTTAAAAATCATGTCAATGTTTGGTAGGGGAAAGTCATCATTTAGGCATGCCTTGTTTATGTCTCTAAAATTAGTGCAGATTCTAATTCCTTTTGGTTTTTTACTAAATGTCTCAAAATTAGAGATCCATTATGAGTAGTCAATTTTTCTAATACATATTGATTCCATGAGTTTTTATAACTCTTTCTTTACTAATATAGCAATGTCAGGTTGTATCTTGCATAATTTTTATTTCACTAGTTTGACATCAGGATGTACCACAAGGTGGTGTACAACTAAGGTGGGGTTTAAACCTATAATGTTAGAGTAAGCCCATACAAATATATCAATAAATTTCCTCAAAATGGATATAAATACTTCACATTCCTCTTCAATGAAGGATGTGCCTAATTTTATCTATGCTGGGTCATCTAGGGTCTCTATGTTTACCTCCATTATGTTTTCCACTAGAAGGGTTGAATCATCTTGAAGAATAGTGGGAAAATATTTGAACTGGCTTGCAATAGTAGAGTCCTCTATTCAGACTAGCTCTTTGATTTCTCCTAGGCATGATGAATTAGAATCCCCCAAGGGTAGGGATGGTTATGTAATAAATACAATTGGAAAATCCTAGATTATATGATCAAATGCTTATTGTTCTTTAAGACTGGACTTAGACCCATATGCAAGTTCAACATTGGTGGTGTCTTAGATGACATGATAAAAATATTATTTTTATTAAAGATAAACTCAGAACCATAGACAAGTTCATCATTGGTGGTCTCTAGGTCTATGCTTGAAAAAGGTTAAACACCATTATCTAATGGTGCTTGAAATAAGTTTTCACCACTAGATTGGCCTTTATCTTTACTATTTACCTAGTCCAAAATCACCTTAAAGAGGTTTTCAATTTGGGACCTTAATGTTTTATTTAATTATTTTTAGCTTAGGTGTTCACCCACTCTCCAAAATAGGCTTCAAGATCTAACTTGATTGAGTACCCTTGTCTGTGGTCTCCCAATGAAACATTATCCTTAAGGCCTAGAAAATTGTAGAAGCTCTCACATTTCTAAAACTCATCAACTGGCATGTTTTATTCTTGTTATCCATAGTATATCAATTGGGGATAATATAATGGAAGTAGATTATGGTGAATAAATGGTTAAAAGGTATAAATGGAATTATTGTCAAACAAATTGGTATGTGATAGGTCATAAAAGGGCTAAGATCAGACTCTAATTCACTATCAATATCATCCACACTTGTCTCTAACAATGGAACTCAAATAAGATATGTGGGGTCACCCCCAAGTCATTTAAATCCAAGTCCATAGGTTCTTTTATATTGAGTCATAAAAATCAGCTCAAGTGTTCCCTATTGATTTGGTTTGACATCTCCTCCTTTATAGTTTTGGTTCTCCATGATCTGATTAGGAATGGGGTATTTGGAACTTTTGTAAAAATCAACAAGTTTGTCATTATACAACCATGATTCATCATCTGTAAGAGGGTTTTATTCTTGGATAGAGGCTAGTTTGAAGTTGATAGGTGTTGGACTGTGCAAATGACCTTTTCCCTTTCTTTGTCATTTCATGAGTGGTTTGGCTTTTATTCTTCTAAAGGACTTTAGGTTCTATATAATATTTGTAATGTGAAAGGTATTATGGGTCAAATACTCTCCTATGCCATTAGTCAAGATGGTATAATAATTGTACATTTTAGGAGGCAACATATTGGAAAGTGAATCAAGGGTATCATGGTTAATGTAGTTGGCCTCTAGTGAATCAACAAGTATTTATTTCCCATTGTCCTTCTTGGTAATTAGATTCATGCCAAAATGGTAGTTATAGCTTTTGAAATCAACCTTTAGATGTTTACAATGCTCGTATGGATGCAAATATATTGAAATAATAACCTCCATACTTGAATGGGATAACTTGATACATTGGTACAATGTCGATAGGATTACACAAATCTCATGTATCTAAGGTCTACCTAAGAGCATATTATATGAAAAATCAGGGTCTAACACATGGTATAGTGTATCATGGGTCAAAGTCCTAATGATAACTATAAATCTAATGGTGCCTTATGATTCTTGTTCTTCATTTTCATAGGCTTTGATAGTGATCATTTCTACTTGGAAATCTACTGTCTTGTACCCAATGAGCTTGATGATCTTTATAAACACAATATTTAGACCTGATCCATTATCTATGATGACATGTTTCACTTTGTGCTACATTGTGTAAAATTTGATATATAATGGATTATTACATAGTGGGCTAAGGGATGGCATATCACTTTGTTTGAAGGTCAATTATTGGCCTAGAGCTAGATATCCAACCAAAGATTGAAATTTATCTCAATATATGTCAGTGGGAGCTTTAGATTGGCCAAGGACTTCTGTCAAGATGTTTTTGTGGATAGTAGATGTATGTGAAAAATATAGAATGGATATTTGTGTAGGCATATTTTTTAATTGTTACACTATATCAAACATCTTTTCTTGGACAATAGGAAATGGATTGTTCCTAGCTAGAATGGCTGGAAATATGATGGGTGAAGTGGTAGATGGCTATGGGCCTAGTATGGTTATCTTTGATTTCCAAAGTGTGATTATATAATTAGGATTAGATATAGGACCATTGTTTCTAACAAATGATGGTGGAAGGGGACCAGATAGATAAGTCTTAATTACCGATGCACTTGTGCATGGTCATGGGATAATGGTGAGTTATCAGTATAAGGTCCAAAAGTAAGAATCCCTACTTGATAGTTCTCTTATATGCTATCCCAAGTCAAGGAAGGATTACCAGCATAGGTTGGTTGATTGGGAATGATTAGCAATAGTCTTGTATGATTGGTACTTGGTCATGGATTGATAGAAATTGTGTTAATGTGACCTCCTACAATATGGCCTACAATCATGTTGTAGTCATGTGAAACTACATGATATGTATATTGGGTTTTGGCATCATTCTAGCCTTATTTCTATCCATTTTTTTGACATTGTTATTTATGCTAATGATTTGTTTAGTTCTATTGGTTCTACCTTGGTTGTTGATACTAGTGTTGTTATTACATTGGATATTTTTATTGTTGTTATTGGTTATTATGTTGGGATAAAGGATTATAATAAATTTTAAGGTTATAATTAGATTTGGAAGTTCCATGATCTAATGTGATCTCTTTATTTTCTAATATATTCTCAATCACATGTTTAATTTGCACACAATGATGTAAATTATGGCTATTGACCTAATGATAGTGATTTAGAATAGGCTAGTCAATAAAATTACCTATGGTAAGATTTCAAAACATAGATTCAAAGGGCTCTCTAAGGTTACTAAAGACACAATAAATAGGCACATTTATCCTTGGAAGAGGCTTTTATAAAGGCATAAGTTGTTACATTAATGCATTGGTCTAGGATTTTTGCACTTACTATGTTTACGAAAGAGATTATTGGTTAAGAGTTATTTAGAAATATGGTGTTAATTGAGAAGATGGTGTTTAAAATGTTTGGACATGTCACAATTATATTAATATATTCCCTAAAACATTCTTTTTGTGATTGAGCTACTTGGGTTTATCATATTTATTGGCCTAGGTTTGCTATGATGCTTGCACCTAGACTTGGTTATAGCTTTGGAAATTTTTTGGTTTTGGTTCTAGCTTTGATTTTATGAGGTTATTTTAAAGATTCCTTTGTTAATTAGGGATCTTTTGATCCAAAAAACTTTTTAAATGATTTCTTTAAAAGTATGTGCACACTAAAACTATAAATTCTAAGATATCTCATTGTGTAGATTTTTGGTAAACACAGTGGCTAGTTGCTTATGTAGTATACTATGGGTAAATCAATGTGCAAGGGATCTCCATCACTGTACTAGCCTTTTATTTTACCTTTTTCAAATTTATTAATGAAATTTCATGCTCAAGATTTTAAGAGAATTGTTATATGAATTTGTCCAAATAATCATCAAAATTAGATACTAAATTATTGGGTAACTTCAGGAACCATTCCAATGCTTACCTTTCTAGGCTCCATGGAAATAATAGTGATTAGACACATGTATCTATATGCCACTAGTTGGTATGTAACAAAGAATTTCGTTAAATGGGCCTTCGGGTCACCTTTCCCATTATATTTATTAAGATTTGGTGGTTTGTACCCTAGAGGAAATGGTATATGCAAGTATTCCATGTTGAATGGGTAAAACATACATCATCCAACTTGAAATTTTTGGTCTATTTTCCTACTTGAATGAGGAAAATTACATCCTTCTTTTTTTGTATCTCTTATATGAGGAAACTAGTGGGATAATTAACCTAAAGTAGAGGCTATGCAGTCACAAGTGGGTTAATTTGACCAAGGTATAATGGAGGAATTTGTTAGGGAATGTTGGATTGTCTAGGAGATGGTCCAGGAATATGTATGCATAGATGAGGGTGTGATTATTGAAATTACACATATTATGGTATGGTATTCTAGTTGGGATTGGGTATGTAAACTTGATGTTGGGAATAATATGGTTAGGATGGATGCATATGGATTTACTATGCCTATTGAGGTTGTAGGGACATGATTTTGATTGGTTATACCTTGCTGATTGGGGGGAAATTGTGAAATAAGACCCTATCATTAAACTTGTGGCACATTTGACACAAATGGAAATTATTGCCTAATAGGTACTTTTGGAACATTAGAACCTCTTGGTTGCATGAATCCCTATTGGGAAGTGGATGCATGTTGTAGATTCAAAATTTATCACTAATAAATATTAAATTTTTTTTATTAGACATAATTTGGTTTTGGATTGGTATGTTAGTCTACAACTGAAGAGGTATGTTCATCACTAGTCTACAACTGAAGAGGTATGTTCATCACTACCTGATGAGGTGAAACATTGGTAGCCCTTTGTTGAGGTGGCAATATTTTTTACCTCTATTTCATGGGTATATTTTATTGTGCCTATTATTTTTAAATATTACTCATCACCTTTTGGGGTGGAGTAATATTCATCACATTTTTTTGTGGTATGGCACTGGTTGTTGGTTGACTACTTAATCCTTGATGTTGGGAGCTTGAAGAAGCATCTAACTGTAGATAAGATGTAGTTTATTAAGGTTGGGAAGTACAAAATCCTACCCCCTGAGGTTGTGAACCACTCATGGTGATAGTTAAAATAATATTTTATTTTTGACTAACTATTTGTACATTAACACTAATTTCGTTTAAATTAGATGTTACTTGTGTATTGTCTACTATGTTTGGTTCACTATTCTACATAGAATTAGAAGACACTTTCTCGATAATTGGGGTACTAAACATGTTTTATCCCAAATTAATTTATATAACTAGGTCTAAGACCTAATTTTCTTGGAATTTTAACTAAATTAAGACTCCTCTAGAAGGAAGTGACTTAATTAGAGGTGCATTTGACATGGTCATATTATTAAAGCTATGCACTAGGTTTTTATATGTTTGGTATGTTGTCCATATTTAAATGAATTAGTCCTCCATGAGGCCTATTTTTGTGAAAATCATATATGGATCTTGATATGACATCAGTATAATGGCATTAGGGTTGTTAGAGGAGACATGTTCATTATTTTAATTTTAAGACATGTTGTGAGGCCCTCTTACTAGACTTGGCAAGTTGTCATGGGGAAAGTATGTTAGAAACTTATCCCTATCTATATGGATCTACTATCATAGGATGATGTTATTTTAGTGTAATATGGTCTCTATTTTACTTATTCTACAATTGAATTTACACTAGCCAAATATTGGGTCATTTATTCTTGGTTTTGTTCCATGTATAGAGGCATGCTAACAAAATAATGGGCCAAAGTATTTTAAATTTAATCTCCTATTTGAGTGTTTTAAGGTGGATAATAATCCATATCCCAAACAACATAATCTTAATAAGGGTATTGAACAAATTCCTCTTATGTGAAAACATTCACATATCTTGGATTATAAATGACTCCACTACATGTATAGTGAGGCATGGTCAAATCAATGGCAAATGTTTCATGACAAAAGAAGTTAAAGTTATAAAAAATCTAAAAATATATGTCTTAAAAGAAAATAAGGTTCAAACTAGGTCTAACTTGGTTAAAGGGATGGAGCTATATCTCTATAAGGTCTATGTAAATACTTGGTAAAAATAATATAACTTCAAATGTCTAACATTGACTGTCTTACACAAATAAGGTTAAATAAATGAACTAAAAACAATATACCAAAATCTAGGTCCAAAGATGATCCAAATAGGTCTAAACTAGGAAAGGAAATGTTTCTAGGACTTTTGGCCAAACATAACATCAAAATCTAGGCTCAAGAAAGGCATGTGCTAGGACTCTTGACCCAAAATTATGTCAAAAGTTAGACTTGAAACAAAGGAATGATTTTAATCTAACAAACTTGGAATACTTTGGCATAAACTAAGCACTTGATTCTAGACATGAACATGATCAAATTGGTATAAGTCACTAAACAAAAGCCATTTGGAGATAGGTTGATTCTATCAAACAAAGGCAAAAATAATATAGTTTTCAATTTTTGGGTTAAAAATTAACCTAAGTTACACAACCCAAAAGAGAAAGATCTATGTATCAACCCCTAAAAGATGAGATCTAAACAAAAATCAATAAATATTTGGATCCAAACTTGTAAAATTTAATTAAAAACTCAACTTAGGAAAACTTAGGATTTATTAACCAACAAGCTAAACAAATTTAAACAACATAATGACACTAAAACAAATATCCCATAAGACACATGGTTTGGTTTCAAATGTGAAACTTGGTCACAAGACAAGACAAGTTTATTAAAATAATTTAATTAGTGTAACGGTGTTAGTGATCTCAAAAGCTATAAATAATGGTTTATTTCAAATAATTCTAAAGCACAAATTGGAAATGATTTGGGTAGTGTAACATTACCCAACTCAATCAAGTGACACATATAATGTTTTTGACACAAAAAGTTTTTAAGTTAAAACAAGGTGTCAAATAGATGTAATAACACCTCCTCAAATAAAAAAATAATGTATACAAACAAAATCATTTATGATGTGGTATAAGAAACAAATTTTTAGACTCAAAACACCAAGTAATAAAAGGAAAAATACTAAATATAACTAAGTATATATTCCTAGATCCTAATAAGGTGTGGTAAGTGGGGTTGATTAAAAATTACAATTTATGACCATTTAGATTGATCCCAAGTGTTACTAATACAAGAGAAGAATCACATAAATTGAGTTCATACTGATCAAATTTTCATGCAAGGGTCTATTCCTTTGCATGATGATTCTATCTGTGGACTACTTAATAGAATCCCTTGGTTGACCATACCTTACTCAAGCCTTCATTACAAAAGGAGAGGTTATCCACTCAACCCCTTGTCTCTTGCACTATGCGTACCCTAATTTTATACCCCACCATGGAACAGGGTTAAAACACTGCTGGGAGATGAATCCCTAGGTCAATTATTTCCTAAAGAATTCTTAAATAGGTAATGAACTCCCCTTCACAAGGCAAATTGTATAAAAATAAAAGACTAAGTAGAAAGAGTTTAGGGCTGATTTTAGATCACCCAAACCATGTGGGTTTTAGGGAGAACCTAAAAACATTTATTTAATTGCTTGTAATAAGGCACACATGTAATGAAAAGGAAGTTTTAGTCACCTAAGATCCCTATAGGGGATGGGGGGAGAGCATACATGCACTATTCATTTTACAAAAACAAAAAAAAAGTTCAAACAAATATTTTCAATGAATTTGTGATTGAAGTAAGTGTTGATTTTAGGCACCAAATTAAAATGTGTGATGAAGTTTTTTACTTGGCCCCTTGGCTTAAGTGTGAAATATTGAAATAATTTACACAACACAACTTAAGCAAAACCATCTATATTCCTTATAAGCCCTAAAATCTAATTAATCAATATTTAGCCTAATTCATTTTAAACACCAAAAATAAGTGTTCAAGACTTTGCCATTATTTTTAACCATAAAAAATGAAGTGTTGAAAAACATTAGTAATTATAATTCCTTTTAAGTACTAAAGATCAAATATTCAAGTTTTAGCCTAAGTTTGTTTTAACACCAAAGTGAATTTTTAATGACTTAGATAATTCTTTTTAGTTACCCAAAATGAAATGTTAACACCATTTAAACTTGCAATTTTGTGTTCCAATCATGCCATGGCCCTACAAGGTTAGATAGTCTCCTTAAGATTATAAGTAATTTCAATGGTGAATAAATAAACTTTTAAAAAGTAGCTCATAGGTTTTTATTTGAAAAACATAGTGACCTTCATCGGTCAGAACTAAACGATGCTAGTTTTAAGGCAACTAATGTCGATCAGTCTCAAGGAGAACTGATGATGGTAGTAAAGGATTGATACCAATTGACTAAGACTAATGTCGATCGCCTGTTAACTTGAAAGCAAAACCAAATAAGATGAAAATGTTAGGTTAGTCCAAAAGATGATAAAATCTCTTCAAAAATTACAACACAAAGATTAGGCAAAGATTTTAAAGATCAAAGAAACCAATGAATAACAAAGAGGAATGATAAAAAGATTCAAAATGAAAGTTTTGCTAGCCATTTTTACCCTATAATTTGATCTATGTTGGTCACATAGAACTGAGCTCAGTTAGGTAGAACTGATGATAGTTTGGTAGAACCAATATCAGTTAGACCTGACCAATGTCGGTCTCTGTGTAGATCTGAGTTAATTCAATAATTAAAAATAAAACAAAATTAAAGCTACAACTACAATTTTGATGATATTAAAGCATTAATTTATTAATTTTTGAGTTGTATCTTCATGTCCTTCATACATGGGGTGCTCACAGTCCCACCAGGCATGCCATTTATGATGTTAGGAATTTGATGATGGAAGGGAGGTTAAATCAAGCATTAGTTTTCATATAAAATAATGAAACAAAAACAAACTAACAAGATTAACACCTCCATGCCTAGATCATATGGCAAGCTTAGTGAACACACAAAAAATGACAAAGCTCAACTAAAATGTAAATAAATTACAAATTTCTTTACCTTCTTTGAATGCTCCAAATGATGTGTTCATTTGGTTTTTTTGGCTTGTGCTCAAGAAGTTTTTGGAAAATGGAGTTATGTGGCTCCTTATCTCCTTATCTCCTTATCACCATTATTTTTCTCATGATTTATTGATTTATATTGATGTCTTGGATTGTTATTTTGGTATTATAACACTATGTATATTAAGAATGCACAAAATCCTCCATTATAACTTTACTATTCTCAATATCTCTCTTGAATTCAATAGGTAATGGCTTATATTTAAAGGTTTAGCAACTAAACCCAACCCAAGATGAGTTAAGGTGTAGTTAGAGATTGGAATGGGTTCAAACCTAACCTTAGTGAGTTAATTAACTTTAATGTAGTTAAAAGGTGTCAAATGGCCATGATTAATAATGAATAGTCATTTTGAGATATTTTTGGATATTTAACAACTCACAAAAAGGTAATTATGAATTCTTAGGATATTCTTTGTTTTTTTAATTTCCTTTTTATATAATTCATTAATTAGTTATAGATAGTTTAATTTAGGCATTTGATTAGGTTTTGCATGTTAATTAATTATGTTTGTGATTTTTAGCATTTTGAAAGATTTGAATTAATTGTATGTGTGCATTTCCCCCATTTAATTGGTCTATAGGCTAAATTACATGTTATGAAGCCAAATTTGAGATATTTAGTGATTGTTAGGATTGATTTTCAAAGGTTGGTAAAAATCGGTCTAAGTCTAGTATGGAGGCTATTGGTGGCCAATTTAGGTGTCTACACATTGCGTATCAAATGATACACCTCCATGAATACTTCAACTAGATTGAGTTTATCAAATATAAGTTAAAAAAAAACATTAAAAATATCCTCACATGCACCTAAAAATAATTTTTGTATAAGTTTTTGGTTTTTCTTTGTTTTACACAGTGGGAATCACTAAATAGACTAGTCAACCCTGCTATGGATTTCTAGACTACTGTTACATTTACAAACATCACATGGATACAAATAGGGTAGTATTAAATGAAATTGGTTATGCTTAATACATGGTGGATATAGGCCTTAAAAAATGATTCATTCTTACCCTATAATATGCCAAGATGCTATGAAGTATCTAGGACAACATACTTTAATGACAAAGCTAGATAATGACATCCAAATCAAAGAACATGAGTTGTCAAAAGTAATTATGACTTCCCTTCCATTTTTCATTACTATTATAGATGTCAAGATAGAAGTGTTGAGTTAAAAGGAATTAGATATGAGGTCAATTCCACCACTACAATCCATTCACCTATGTATGATGAACATGGAACTTTATTAAATAAGTTAATATGGTTACCAAGATGAAGGGATATAGAGAGATGACTAGATGAAACGATTTAATTTTTTTAAATAAGAAGAAAGAATAATAAGTAAAACTACAAAGGAAATTATTTAATAATATATCTATGATGAAATATATGAAATATTTTTGTGTGAGTTTCCTGAACTATTAGTTGCTTAGTTATGCAGATTATAGTACTATTTTTTCTAGCCATGAAGGATGAAACTCATAACCTAGTCAGAAGAAAAACTAGAAAACCTAATGAATTTAGACCCTAATTGGACCCACATAGTAGATTAATAGATAAATAATTCTATTGACATGTATATCACCAAATTTGTTATTTAAGGTTATTTAGCTTTTAAAGCTATGTAAGATTAGTTTGTCAAAGGAATCCACTGGAAGTTTCCTCAATGACTACCTAATGTAATCAAGATGTTAGTGGTGGAAAAGGTCATGGTTCCCACTCCTACCAATATGGAGTAGGCACTTAGGGTGTTATAGGGATGCATGTGATGTAAGAGTGAATGATGTGGATCTATATAGAAAATTAAACCTAAATATATAATAATGGAGGATGAGAAGAGCTAGAGTGAAAAGAAGATTTTGAGATTATAAAGAGAACTATGACAATAAAAGAGAGGCAAAAAATAAAATAATATAGACTTAACTATGAGTAGGAGTCAAAATAAGGTATACAATGTTAGAAAAATGGGATCCTATAGAGAGGTTTTTCAAGGTGTGGGAAGTAGAGTAGATGTAGATCAAGAAATAAAATGGCTCAAGGAAAAGGAAGATAGAGTTTTGAGTAACAAGGAGATGAAGTAGAGTGAAGGAAAAGAAGAAAGTATAGTAGAGAAGTTAAAATATAGAAGTAGTTCGTAGTTAAGAGGGAAATTTCTTAGAGTAGTGGAAGAATATTCACAAGAAGAAATTATGAAGAAGCATAGAAATATGTCAGGTTTAAGATCATAGTTGGAAGAAGCCTATGATACAAATCATTAATTTCTAAAGTATTCATCCTCCCAACCCAATTTTTATTTACATAAACCACTAAGAAAAAAGGAATGGAAGGGAATATTTTGGCTTGATTCATTCATAAATAAGTTTAGAAAAATAAGCATAGAGACAAAGAATTATTTTGATAAGAATAGTTTGGAAGAAGTTGGATTTAATTTTGAATCTAATTTTAAAATGATAGTAAAAAGTGCACAAAAGTATATAATCATAGTGACCAATGCATAATAATTATAGTCTTAATCACTAGTGCATAATACTAGCCAGTGTTAGCCATTACAAGTAACCTAAATATGTGTCACAATCTAGGAATATTTGTTTTGTTGACACCATATGATGGGTATAGAGACCCTAATTAGTATTTGTTAAACTATGACATGAAATGGTAGGTTAGAGCAATAACTATCAATGATGTGAATAAGTGAAAGCTCATAGGATATTTATCAGGGTGAAGTTTGGAATTTATTTATAAGAGATATATAAATAACATAGATCTATAATAAATTAAATCAAAATTAGTGGCAGAATTCAAAATGAAGAAGTGTGCAATTTAAAATTATTCAAGACCTAAAGGAAGTCAGGCATTGTAGTAGATAATTTGTGTGGGACTATGACTGTAGATTATCATATGTGATGAATAAAATTGATTTTGTCATTTAAGATAAGGATAAAGATACCTAGTTCATAGAAGGCATGCACTCAAGATTAGATTTATTACTATATAGTCTCAGTTCATAACAAAGGCTGATGCTTGATCTGCTACACTGATAATAGAGAAAATTGAATATTATGGAGATGCTCTAGTTAGTGGATCTAAAATGGAAACAAAGATAGATAATTTCATGAATAAGATCAATAAAATGCATGAAAATGATAAAACCAATTGGGTTTATGGTGTATATAGTGTATATGAGAGGGACATAATAAGAATGATTAACCTAAGATAAATTCAAAATTATATGAACTCCATAGAGTAGTAGCACACATAGCTACTAAATGTCATTTGATACAACAATATATACAAAATTCTTAAAATTTGTATTATAGTTTTTACAAGCCAACTAAATATTAAAAAAAAGCTATCAAGCCTTGTAGGAATTATAGGAATATATTAATAAGAATGTATATGTAGATGAAGTTTCAATAATTACATACTAAAAATCAAGGAATCCAAATCCCAAAGGTATAAATGGTGAGTGTGACACATTTTAGTCCCTCATGGGTATCATCACCATCTAAATATCAATACCAACCCCAGTGTCTGGCTACCTTGATGCCATCATAACCATAATACTAATACCAATATTCATGGAATTATGTGATCCCATAATAACACCAATCAAATTAGGATCCTACTTCATTGCAACATCACTATGGAGGATATAATGTGCAACAACAACAAGGAAGATTCTGTTGGTAAAAATCATAGGATTGGGGATATCAATAGAATATAGGAGGCTATAGAGGTGGATACTAAGGTGGCTATCAATGTGGTCACAAAAATTATAATAGACAAGATTGTCGTCCCATCTAATGCTATTTGTGTGGTGAGTATAATCATTTTTCATGAAATTGTCCTACTAAACTGAGAGATAAGTATATTGCATGTATTTTATGATTGAAGGGAAACATCAAATGGAAGATTGATTTATTTTGGAGAAACAAAGAAAAAAAATTAGAGTGAAATGTGAACCTAATTAATGCATAACCTAAAGAAAATGAATTTTTGTGATTAGTTATTAGGAAGTAATGCATAGAGCAAAGACTACCTACATTATATATACCACAAGATCAGGTAATTAGAAAGGTGCAATGGGAAAAATATTATAACCCTATGAAAGATAAGGGTTTGATGTACCAAGATATGTAGGTTCTCCAAGATATATAATTACAGAGTGAACTAGATGGAAATGCCAAAACTATAGATGGAAAAATGTGTTTCTAAATTATATGAATCATGAAGTAGGAAGGTGTTGTGATAATAGTCATAGACTTGTTATAGTTTATCAAAACACTATGTAATGAATATATATCTTAAGATATTATAAAATTTTTGGATAATATTATGGAGTTTGCACAAAGGGGGCAACATCATACCAACAAGGTGGACTAGTATGTTAAAACAAAGAAACCATGAGATGTAGATTCATGAAAACATTGAATTTGTAGGATATGAAATCCCTAATGTAGTATTTAACTTTAGGAGTACTATTAATATGATTATGATATCTACATGGGAATCCTTTGGTAGGCCATACTTGAAATATAGTCCTGTCACCCTCAACCTCATAACCACATGCATGTAGAACCAATGGTCTCCTAAAGGATGTGGAGATTAGAGTGGCTGAGCTAAGTCTACATGATAATTTTGAAGTCATTGATATTAAGACAATAGAGACCCATTACCCTACCTTAATTGGTAATAAATAGGAGTATGATGGTAAAATGACTATAAACATAGTGTGAAATCAACTAGAGGCTCATCACGGAGACAAAATAGTTTTCATCCCTTTGAATAAATTAGATCATAAGCCTTACATAATTTTAAAGGAACCAGAGTCACCATATGCTTATGGTGATAATAGTTGGTTTAAATTCATCATTGATACATAAAAGAATGCATTGTGAACTTCCAAGTGATAGTTTTTGAACCTATAGATGGATTAATCATAGACAATAAAGAAACACTTTTATAAGTCAGTGTTAAAAAAATCTCCAATGCCTCAATTTTAACTTTAAGGTTGTACCTCTCCACCACTGTGATCTTCTACTAAGTCAAAGGTGGATCTCATGTATAATATAGGTGTAACAATAATGTACTATATAGAACCTACTCCAAAGGGTGTTTTACCTTGGGAAACAACATCTTACATAAGGGGTGATTTAGACACCCATATGTTAAATTGGGCTAGGGGAGATCACAAGATATGACCTCTACACATAATATTCACCATAAAACATTAATTACCTCAATAATTTTTGATAAAATATCTTAATCCATTCATTTTAAGGTTAAAACACCATGTTTTAGAGGTGAATAAAAGAGTCAATTAATTCAACTATGCACTAAAAGGAATTGTTGTGACTTGGTGGGCATTGCATATATATATATATATATATATATATATATATATATATATATATATATATATATATATATATATATAAATACATTGGTAGTAAGCATGTGATTTTTTACATGTGTGGTTTCAGTTACCACCTAATGTGAAATTAGAATGATCATTATTTGAATAAGTCTAATGTCTTGAGCACACATTAATCAATGTGTATATATATGGTCTATGTAAGGAGTGGAGCTAAGGTACTGGGTACATATTTTTAGTCACACACTAGAACCACTTCCAACGACCTAGTACATGCATCAAGAGTATAGGAGATAGACCAAACATAGGTTACACGTGAAATAAAAATTCATTCAAACTTTTGTGTTTGAATATGATAACCCATTAGTGCATAATGTATTAAAAAATTATAATATTTATTTATCATGGATGAGCTAAATATTTGGGAACTGCAACATAGTCATCATCACATTAGGAAGTAGTTCATGATTTAAATCTATAAATTCATAATTACAAGGCTATCCAACATGAATAAGATATTATTAAGCCTTTTAATATAATTATAGATGACCTAATATAATCTAGTGATAGTGATGGAGATATATATTTAGAAGGATTCTTTGAATCAGAGAGAGAAGTGTAATTGATACCCACCTAAAGTGTAAAATAAGTTGAAGAGGAAAGACTACACAACATAAACATTACAGAATGGGAAAGAGAATGCACTCTATGAGAGGATCTACATAGTGGATCAAATAAAGTGTAACAATAACCCCTAAAAATATTAAAGAAAACATTAGAATATAGTCAGTTCCTAATGTTGTGACTGTGGGAGACTACTAGGGGTGGAAACTTATATTAGAGGCTTTGTCGTTTCCATGAGACTATCAAGATGTCTTCCTAACCAAATTATCTAAAGTAAAAGGTGTATATTTTTCATTTAAAGTGATGCACATAAAGTTTAAAGAGTGTGTTTAACTCATTAAAAATTTCCTATATAGGCTAAACCCAAACATGAATATAAAATTAAAGGTTGAACTAGATCAAATTCAAGAAGTTATAATCATTTATCTATTGGAAAAAGTAGACTGGGTGATTCCCATAGTGATACAACCAAATAAGTTAAGGGAGATATGAGTTTTTGGAGACTACTAGACACTTAATGATTCCTGCATTAATGATCCATTTCCAATACCATTCATGGATGGTACTTTAGTCAGTCATGTCATGAAGTGTACTCATTCATAGATGGATCTAGAAGTTACCATCAGATTTTGATCATAGAAGAGGATAAAACTAAGATAACCTTTGAAACTAAATGGGGATCATTCACATATAAGGAAATTCCCTTTGGTTTGAATAATGTTCCAACATTTTTCTATAGAGTTATAGTAACAATATTTAAATATTTCATTCATGATTTCTAGGAAGAATACTTGGAAAACTAGGCTATATTATCTTTATTTAAATAACATATGTCAAAACTTTGATTAATTATAAAATGGTGTCAAGCTCTACACATTAATCTAAATTTAAATAAGTGCTTATTTTTCACATATTTTGGTGTTCTTCTAGAAATGTTGTATGTAGTGATGGCATTTTGCTTGACCAAGCTATGATTACTATTATAATAGGGATGTCACCCCTAACCAACTCTATAAAAGTGCACACCTTTCTAGGTCATATGGTATACTATAAAATTTTTATCAAATGATACACAACCATATCTACATCAATGAAAAAATTGATGTGAAAAGATACAAAATTTGAGTGGCCTTCAGAATTCCAAATATCATTTATTGATCTCAAAAAAATATTGTTAATAATACCTATTTTAATTTTTCCTCATTGAAAGAAGTTATTCCATGTACATGTGGATGCTTCTAGTATTACAGTAGGGGTTATGTTAGTGAAATCAAGGGATAGTGGAATGGATTATCTCATACATCTTTCTATCAAAAAATACCAATAATAGATAATAACTATACAAATATAAAAATAGAGGCCTTAGCTATGGTATTTTCATTACAATTTTTTTGACACTATCTATTGGCCATAATGTTTAAGATTTTCACATACCACTAGGCATTGTGATACCTAGTTAATAAGCCAATGTTGGGAGGGAAAATGTCTAGGTGGATAATGTCATTATAAGAGTTTTAACTCTAAATCAATATAAATCCAAGTTAAGAAAATTTTGGACTAACTCATTTGAGTAGGATACCAAATGGCGAGGAAACAAAGTAAATAGAGGATGAGTCCCCAAATGCACACATATGTAGGGCTTCTATGATCCCAGATAATATATAAGACATTGCCAACTTCTTAGAATAAAGAAATTTCCCTACACATTATATGGAAGGGAATAAGAAACAAATGGTCACTTGAGCTATCCCATATAGTTTTATCAAAGTATTTGTTTACAATATTGTGAAATATGATGTGTTGTGTAGATTAACATTAGAGAATTAACAAACATAACTTATTCAATAAACATATCAAGAAATTTTAGGGGGTCACTTCACATTTCAATCTAATGAAATAAAAATATTATAGAGTGGTATTTTGTGGTCAACCTTATTTTAGGATGTACACAGGGTAGCCAAGCTTATGATTTGTGTTAAAGAATAAGTAAGCCCGATCAATGTGATGAGATGCCTCTAGTCCTAATGCTCACATAATAACCTTTTAAATAATGGGAATTTGAGTTTTGTAGACCTATAAGTCCCCCAAGTAAACAAAATCATTCATGATACATTAATAATATAAAATATTACTTCACCAAGTGGGTGGAAGTTGTTATAACCCCAAGTTATGGTGCAAAGGATGTTACCAAATTCTTATATGAAAATATCATTACAAGATTTGGATTCCAAATAAAGCTAGTCAGTGATAGAGGAATTCAATTCCTTAATAAAACTATCAAGACTCTCATTGAGGAGTTTATTATTTTTCACCATAAGAGCATGGCTTATCACCCACAAGTAAATAGACAAGTTGAAGCGTCGAACAAAGTATTAGGAAAAATGATAACAAAAATATGTATTATGTAAATGTATGATTTTAATGATTAAAGCCTTATGATTATTTGGATATAAAAAATAAATTATAGGTGCACCACATGCTTGAATCCCTTTCAACTCAATTATGGTCTTGAGGCAGTAATGCCTATATTGTACATTATTTTGAGTCTATGCATTACAATGGTTATGAGGCTAGAAAACCAGGACTCCTTAAAGAAAATATTAATGGAGTTAATTAAAATGGATGAAAGTCTACAAAGGGTACAATGGACATAAGAGTTCCATAATTTAAGCCAAAAGGTTTGGCATGATCGTAACTTGTGATCTAAGCAATTTCACCTAGAACATGTGGTATTATTATATGATAGAAGGTTTAAGGGATTCTATATAAAATTACACATCACATGGAAGGAAACCTAAAATATTCATCAAGTCTCAATAGGGTACCATTTTTTAAAAATATTTATAGGGAGCCATATTTTTAGGACGTGTTAATAGCTATAGGCTCAAGCCTTATTGTCATTAGTCTCTATCATTCTTTGCTGAAAATGAGAGAGGGTGCTGAGTAACACCATGTATTTAGGAATTTTATTTAATGATATTTTTTATTTTTATTTATTTTTTTAGGGTTAGAGTGTTTTTATAGTTTTATCTTTGGATTGTAACACACCAAAATATATTTGTAATAGATAACATCATAGACTATGATTGATTCATATAAAGAGCATGAAGGAAAGATAACAACAACTACATGGTCATCATTAAATAAGTCTAGAAATATGGTGATGGAAATATAGATGTGGTGAAATGATGGACAAAAATCATTCAAGAGCATTAATGATAAGGCATTTGAGTAAATTGCATCTTTCCTTGCACAAATTATATGGTAGAATGATAGGTGGGGTCATAAAAGAAATGGGATAAATGAAAGGATATTGAGTCACATTAGCTACCTAAAAACACAAGTATACTAGAACATATACATAAAAGGGTAGCATCATATCAAATAACAACTAATTGATATTAATTTGAGAGGTAAACTCATGCACAATCAATGCAATGCATTTAAACTAGTCAGCTATATGGATTTTGTTACTAAAACATATATAAAAAAGACATGGAAAATGTAAAGACATTACATACTCATACCAAAAAGTGATCTATATGATCTAATTTCAGAACACCTTATTGCACATAGATTGCATACTAGAGATTGAACAAGCAAAGAAATTATAATGAAGGATATGAACCTGACGTGGGTTTGTATGAAAGGGGATATGATCTTGATATTTAACCTTTTAACTTATTTAATGAATCTAAATATACAATGGTTATTGAGCTTAGAGAAATAGAACAAGAGATAGATGAAATCAATGATGTTACTCTTGTTGATTCGATAATCATTAAATTTTATGAACCCCCTATAATGAAGGATATGAACCTAATGTGGGAGAGTATGAAAGGGGATATGAACTTGATATTTAACCTCTTAAATGATATAATAAATCCAAATCTAAAATGGTTATTAATCTTAGTAAATAGAGCAAGAGATAGATGAAAGTGGTGATGTTACTCTTGTTGATTCACTAATCATTAAATTTTATGAACCCCCCATTGAAATTGTTTATGAGTATAATTATGTTGATGAGTTTCTTTCATTTAATATGTGTTATTTTTCATTATCATATTCTAATGTTTTAGTTGAGTTTAATGAGGAACACTATGATACTAATTCCATTCATCTTTTGAACCTTAATAGTGATGATGTCTATTATGTACCCATGGATGAAATGTTTCAAATTATTCCTTGAATGAAATATTTTTGGATATAATTTTTACTATACTAAAATGTGTTATTGACTGTGAAGTAGTGAGATAAAATATGTTGACCACTCCATTAACTAATTCCTATATGTTGATACCAATCAAAATGACTTATGAGGATTCCATATTTGAATTCAATATAGACCCAATCAACATCATAAAAACTTATAAAATTTTAAAATTTAAGTTTAGTGAACATTATGGTGAAAGGAATGATGTGTAGATGGAGCACATTAATGATTTATTCTTAAATCATAGTATTTCTATTAGTCTTGATGGTTTTGATCACTCTAACACTGCCTATGAGGATTTCATCATTTTTGAACATGAATTATAACTATTTATTGATGAATACTAAAAATAAAATTTTCATAGTGAGGAGTCATCACTTTCAAGAAGTCTAGGTGATTAAAAAGTGGAAACAAAGTTAAATTTATGTTGAAGTGACCAGTCTAAATAAGAATTCTCCAATTTTTGATGGTAAAAAGGGTTTCCCTATCAAATATTTGACTTATTTGAAGCCCATAATACATGATAACCAAATATTAATCACGTTGTGTCTCTTGATTCATAAAAGCATGCACATGGTCATTATGAATAATAAGAGTGTCATGTGTTAGGGAATAGTTAGCCCTCAAAATAATTTGTACACTGTAATATGAATAATTATGATAGTAATAATTTATTATTATGGATAGTTAGTTTGTTATAATATATTTGGTTAAGAATATATTGTTAGTTGTATTATTATTTTAAGTTACAATAATATCACATAAATAAGTTTGTTATTATTTATGTATGGAAGATTATGTATCTAAGTGAGAAATTGGTGGAGATATGATCTACCCAATTATAGGAAAGAGTTTTCCTATTTAACTATAATGCCTGTATGGTTTTGTATCATAGTGAATAAAATATTTTTTGTATATCATGTGTGCTTGAAATAAATGAAGTATAGATTTAATATGTAAATATGTAACAAAATTATTATCTGGTATCAGAGCCATGTTTTGTCATAGATGGGATTGTGAGATTAGATAACTGACAGATAATTTGAATAAATTTATTTCTATTTTGATCTAGGAAATGTTTTGCATAAAATGCCACTCTTGAAGATTTTGCATCATGCCAATCTATGTTCTACATTATCCATGTAGTCTTTTAAATATATGCAGATCTTGTCAGTAAATCATTAAGTTTATGCCTTATTTTAATCTTAAACATAATCTATATTCAGTAATATAGCTCATTATCAAAAAAAATTGACTGCAACCTTCTTCTATACATCTTTATACTATGTATGGGTAGCATAAAATGACTATTTTCTAGATCCATTATTGGAATTTTCTCCTAATTCAAGCAATTCAAATATGTAAAGGAGGCATGGAAATATATTTAAAGAGGAGTTAAAGGTTCTAGAAAGAAAGACACTCAATAGGTCCCAGGATCATCTACAGTTAATTCGTATTCAATGATGTTTATATATTTTTAGATTTGATAAAATACACTGTCTATAAATATATTATTATTAGAGGTATTTAATATTAAATTCTAGGTCTGAAATTATATTATTCTCTATGGTAGTTTTAGTCTCTCTGCTAGTGTCATAGTTTAGTCTAGTTCATAGGGATTGTTTTTATCTATTTTGTTAGGTCATGTAAATACTCTTATAGTCATTGGGTTTTAATTTTGTATATTGTATGTCTTAAAATTTTAGGATTTTTTTATCATATTTATGATTTATATTTTTTATATTATAATAATCTTTAGAATGGTCCATTTTATAGTTTGTAGTAAAGTTTCAATTTTCTAGATTTGTAATTATTTTTTTACAAATCTAATTTAAGTTATTATCTTTATCACATTTATAGTTCATTATGAGTATAGTATGTAAATGATAGTCAAAAATAGAAAATTTTGGTAAGTATTTTGTCATCTAGGTTTATATTGTCTATATACATGTAATTGGATGTGTTATCACTTGTACATGATGTCCAAACTGTGGGGGGGTCATAATGGAAAAATTAAGCTACATTGAAAAGTTTAAAGGAAAAAATTTTCACACATGACAAATAAGAACTCAGTTATTACTAATCAATAAGGATCTTTGGGATATTTTTTATGGAAAAATGAAGAAACTAAAAGATGTAGAGGAAGTAGTAAAATGGAAGAAAAAATATCAAAAAGAAACAAAAATTATCAACCTAGGGTTATCTGATGCTTACTTGCATCATATTAACGTATCAAAAATTTCAAATACCATTTGGACTACATTAAACAAGCTATTTGTATGTCAAATAGGAAGTGCAATAGTGACTCTCAAATAAAATATGTTTGGATTCAAGATGGAGGAAATCAACAAGAAGGTACATCACATAAGTAAGTTTCACTCCATTCTAAATCAACTAGTAGGAATAAAGGTAGATATACCTCATGATGATACAAAAGTTATTTTACTAAATAATATGCTAGCTAGATATTCCAATATGGTTTCTACACTAAGAAAAATAAATCCTAGATTAGAAAATCTAATTTATTTATTGATAGATGAATAAAATAAGAATATTGATCTTGTTAAAAGTGTATTGTATGGTAAAAACAAAGAGGAGAAGTCATATTCTAAAAGAATATCTAAATCTTCTTTTAAACAAGGATCAACTTCTAAGGATGGAAATAAATGATTTAATTAATTATATTGTAAACAACCTGGCCATTTGATTTTAAATTACACAAAGAGAGCCAAGGACTTACTTGATGTAAAATTACAAGACAATGCCATGAATGATGATGAAGAAAATGAAAATGATGAAGAAGAAATGAATGAGGAGATTGGTTATAATTTTCAATATTAATTATATTGAGTAGATATACTAGAGGCTGGAGGATCCTAAAGGATGGAGGATTTATACCTCTCATTAGCCACTAATGAAGGGGCACTTACTGTAATAGTGGCATATATATATTTCATATTTTCATCATTTGTTTGTGTGTGAAAAATAAGAGGTGAATTTCCTATTTTATCTCATAAGGCAATGCATAAAAAGGTGTTTAGGAGATGTAGGAGTGAAAGTTAAACAAATTATGTACCTATTGTGGTTCCCACACTACTAGGTTGATGTGTTACCTTAGTGAATGGTTGATGGCAGATGTTCCTATTTGAAGTTCTCACACTAGTTTGATTGATGTGTTATCGATAGTGAATGGTTGATAATAAGTTGATGTGTTCCTTATTTACTTTCATTAAGTCTTATGAAACACAAATTACCATGTAAGTCTTAAGGGGGGGAATGTTAGGGAATAGTTAGACCTTATAGTAATTTGTACACCATAATATGAATAATTATGATATTAATACTTCATTATTACAAATAGTTAGTTTATTAGAATATATTTGGTTAAGAATATATTGTTAGTTGCATTATTGTTATAACAATAACATGTAAATAAGTTTTTTATTATTTACGTATGGAATATTATTTATTTGGGTGAGAAACTGGTGGAGATATGATCTCCCCAATTATAGGAAAGAGTTTTCCTATTTAACTATAACACCTATATGGTTTTATATCATAGTGAATAAAATATATTTTTTATATCTTGTATGCTTGGAATGAATGAAGTATAGATTTAATATGTAAATTTGTACCAAACTTATCATCATGCTCAATATTTTCATTCCAAAACCCAAGTAAAGTATGGTAAATTTTTAGTTAATTAATTCAATAGCTGATTTTATAACAATTAAATGCTTAAATATTGTTGTTAATCATATAATTTTATAATAAAAGTATGACACACAAAATTATTCACAAATGGTTTATTTAATTTATTATAGTTTTTAGACCCACAACAAGACTTTCATAATTGTGAAATACATATTTAATTGATAGTTAAGTTTAAAAGAGGACTTGAATATTATTATGCCTCATGAAACTCCATTAACCTCAACTTAATATCTATATTATGAGAGAGGAAAGAAATATTATGTCTTAATATTAAGGTCTATTTTAGTAATATTTTCAATGATTTCTTTAGTTCAATAAGACAAACTAGCCTTAA
The DNA here is from genome assembly GCA_037957365.1 of Torreya grandis. Taxonomy (NCBI): domain Eukaryota; kingdom Viridiplantae; phylum Streptophyta; class Pinopsida; order Cupressales; family Taxaceae; genus Torreya; species Torreya grandis. Next base: position 130,195 of record JARHVA010006787.1, on the reverse strand, counting down.
TTTATTGTTGACATACACAAGAGAAAATGATAGTTAACTTAGGATAAAAATATAGTTTGAAATACTAGTACCCTAAGACATACTAGGGGAGAAATCCATTTCTATAATACTACACAAATATCACTACTTAGGAGCACACATAATAAGAGAATCTTAAAATATAAAATTCATCTTAGAATAACTATCATCGATATAAACCAATATTCGTATAGGGGATAAATAATATTTAAACATGGATGGATCCCAATAATTTCATTTAATTATTATATAAATGTAATTAAATAATATTAAAATAACTTAAGGGATGATGATGATGTAAACCTAACCTAGCCTATGACCTAGGGCCCAATTCCCCCATAACTTAGGTAACCTACATATCTTCTCCTTAGAATCAAGGTTATTTGTAGTTATCCACTTGAACTTTGAAGAATTTATCCATGAGATGTCATCATTGAAAGGGGTTGGTGATAAGGACAAAGTACAAACTAACATAACTCCAACAAGATTTAATAAGCTCTAGATGTCAATACTCAATATCAAACCACACACTCATATCGATCTATTTTCAAGAATTACCTTGCCATCCTAAGGTACATACACTTACCCAAAGGTAATATCATGCAAGAAAACATACGAGTAAAAAAATATATGATAAATTACCCCACATTAATTTGACCTAGATAAATTGGAAGTCTCGACAATCCTTATCTTACATTACATAGAGAAGCTTTATCTCTTGAGAGTGTTTCTATTATTGACAAAGGTTGATTAAAATGTATCCAAGATCTATAATTATAGGTACCATGTATGTCACTACCTAAATTTTAATAAGATTCACATCTACTAATCATCAATGAGCTATAATAAATCAATGACTACAACATATACAAATGTGCAAATAAGAACACCCTAAAATTTGCACTAAGGATAAATAACCTAAGGGTTAGTTACTAATGCCCATGATATCTCCCCAAGATACCTACATCTTTTATATGAACACTATAATATGTAAAATTAGTCTTGAATTTAGATCACCTATTAATAAAATGAGTGTTTGTTTTACTACGAAGGTAACCAACCTTCACCACTCAGCCACTCAAATTTCACTTTCATATTTTCCTCTAAGGGGAACATTATGGCCACTAAATGACCCATGCACTGCTAATCCTTACCAATGGATAATAAGAGACATATTTAGAAAAATAAATATAGCTCATTTATACATCCCAAGTGTAATCAAGATAAATCATGCTGAATTTCTAGAACACTCTCTAATTCTATAGCCAACACTATTTCCCTAAGCTTACATAAGGTAAATAAAATAATACTTGATTTAATTAGAGTTTAAAAGTTAAGAAATCAATTTATTTCTTTAAATACATTTATTGACATAATATGAATGTATAATAATCATCAACCAATTATATTAATATTTTGGGTTGCTTTCATTACCCTAATTAAAAACAAAACACTTCTAAACATTTTAATTATACAAGTAAGTAGATAGTTTATCTAGATGTCCATCTGGATTTCCTACTGAACATCTACCTATAACTTATTAATTCGAAAATCTACTATATATATGGTTAATTTATGTATAAACATCATGTTAATATTTATTTTGGTTCAAGTGCTAGGTCTTTTTATCTAAGCATTTAGTTTAAATCTTTATTTTAAGGTTCAACCTCAACTTATTTCTTTAACCACAATATTAGAAGCACACATAGACTCAAAATAAATATTAACTAGCATTATTTTTGTAATATAGATGATAAAATCTATTTATGACTTGTTTAATGGGGTTAACACCCATTTTTATCTTAAAAACACACTTGTTATATATGAAATAGAATATCCACTTATTATACAAAATGGATTATAAAAATGGGGGTCTTATAAAGGTAAACGAATAACCAATGTATTATGTTGGATTTGAACACCACCAATGGGATCACATGGTTATTTATTGATTCTATTAGCTAAAAATATAAATAATTATTTGATCAACTAAGTGGGCATGCTATATAGTTTCAAAAATGTATTAAAAATATATCATAACATCAACATTTTGACATGGAGGTTTAAGTTCACATACATATGTCCCTTTTTAAAATAAAGAATGATAATGCTAACATTCATATTATTTTAGACCTATGGTTAAATTTAATGGTTGTATTTTCATCTTGGTTTTTATAAAAAAATATACCTTTTTCTTAAAATTTTATCTTTCCATGTTATAATTTATACAATAAATTAAATTACTAAGTTGACTAAAACTATTATAAACAACATATAATAAATATACACATAATTTGAAGGTATTATTGATTAAATATCTATTCATAATGTTCTATAAAATTATATTAATATTTTAATATAAAAGCTGACTAAATACAATCAAAAAATTATAAGTGCTAGATTTAAAAAGTTTTGGTTAGGGAGACCTTACCACTCCTTAGGACATTAATTTATTTTATAGTTATGATGTAAGTTCCAATGGAGGGAGGTAATGCATTTTTAAATTATAATTAATTAATTTTTAAATGTAAATCCAAACCAAAACACCAACATGAGGTATTTAGTAAATCACTTACACTTTTTTAGGTTTATTGTAACCTCTCTCAAATAGAAGTTTTAATATTGCTTGGCATAAACCATCTCATTTTCCCATTTGAGTCACTTCAACTTAGAATAATAAACTTTTAAATGTAAGATGATGCTAAATGAAATTACATCCATTAAGCCTTTAAAGGAGGTGGATTTTAGGTTTGTAACCCTTGAAGGATTTGAGTCAAATAACATAACCATAAATGATTTAGATAAAATTAGAAACATGTGACTATGCCTTGACTGATCATCTAGCCAAGATTTAAAAGGGCTCACATGGATATATGTAGACTTAAGCCACCTTATGTGGATACTAAGGAAGGAGCATGGATCTACATAAGAAAGGAAAAGAAAGGAAATGAAAATATAGTCAACTATGGATATAATTTAAACTTCATCCTTGTTTATATCAAAATATAGTATCTCATTTTTCATATCCATATTTAAACAAAAAATAATGAACATGTCAATATTGATCATATTATGGACATTTCCTTGAAATGTATAACTATACATCATATCCTCAACCACTGAGTTGAAATGGCACACACTCATCATACTTCCATTTCTATTCTCATCTAAATTTCAATAAATATTTATCATAATGTTAAAAGGATCAAATTTGATATTTAGCTTATAATGTTATAAGGAATAGATGATAATTGTAATCATTATTCCCATTCCCATTTTAGATCTGTATCTTATGTTCACAATTCTTTTCCCCTTCCTTGCCATTTATTTTTGGAGTTAAGAGTACATGTAATATTTGTGAAGTTAATCTTTTATATCTCTAGATCCTACATTCAAGTCAACAATTAATCTTTTCACCTCCCCCTACCATTCCCTTTGATTTTTATATCACCAAATCAAGACAAAGTGATTTTTTTGGATAAACTACCAATGAATAATTTTCTTAAGATAATAATTCCAATGAGATGTGGGTGGAGTGGTTAAGATTCTTGGTTATGTCAAATCCCACCCAAGTTCAAATTTCAAAGGGCATGGTAGACCGGTGGTGGTCGTTGGACATGTTCAAATGGTTAGAGCTACTAATGATGTTGGTGTTGTTGGTGATAAATTTTTTTTAGGTGATGTTAGTGAGGAAATTAGTTTCCATTGGTGATTTTTATAAGGGAAATATGGGACTCCTATTTATGTCCTAGACTAGTTTAAATCTCTAGTTCAAAAGTGATTACTCGTATCAAATAATTTTTTATAAGATAATAATAATAATAATTTTTTCATGTTTCCTCCTACTTATAAATACCATAACACTTAAAGGACAATTTTTAATAAGTAATGATAAATAAGTAAGGTCCATGTCATAAGCCAATCAATCACATGCCATCCACAGATTTATAGCTTATTTTAGTAGGAATCCTTTTCACTATTGGAATGCATCATTAAGCCTATTATTAATAATAATACAAGTATAGTTACAAAAATAAATTAGATAAGTAGTATTCACGACCAAAACTCCTCTTTAGTGATAAGATATAAATCTAAAAATGTCATTAGAACATGACAACCTAGAGTTCAATTAAAGCACGATAACTTAGAGTTTATACAATCATCAATTAAAATTTATTACTTATTATTGTAATATTGTTTGTTAATAAAATATTACATCTACCTCAATGTAATAAATATTATATATACACATTATTTTAACAAATATAAGTTTTTAAAATGATATACATATATTTGAAATATGTTGCAAGATTAGATTCAAAATATATATGAAAATGAATATCTTGGATTTATCACATAATTCCATTTTATTTATCATAATTTCCCATTAATTGAAGATAGTGACATCAACCTAATTGAACCATTATATCAAAGTTCAACTTAAACTATATGAAAAAGGAAAATGCAATTTATATTGATAATCAAATAAGTCAAAAATTGTGACATTTCTTAATGACAATCAACAAAGGATAACACATACAAGACACAAACACAATGGAGTCTCAAAATGCATCAAGTGTGTCTAATATCAAAAAGCATCAAATATGGAAAATCAATTAAATTATATAAGGGAATAGTAATTTAAAATTATTTGATGAATATTAAAAATAACATTTCATAGTGAGGAGATCTCAATTTCAAGCAATCAAGGTGGTAATAAAGTTGGAACAAAGTCTAAAATTTATTTAGAGGCAATCACTCTTGATAATAATTATTAGAGTTTTATTATATAAAGGGTTTCACTATCAAATATTTGAAGATCATACTACATAATAAGCCTAATATTAATCAAATTAAGTCTCTTGGTTCATGAAAGCATGCACATAATCATTACGAACAATAGAAATTCACTATAGATCATTGTGATTACTACTTTTAGATAGAGGAAAGGACCAATTTTGATGAAATATGGGAAAGCCCAAAAGATAAATCCAATTTTTCAAAATAAAGGAAAGTTATGATGTATAGATTAATATTATTTTTTATAATGCATATTACATGGTAGCTTTCTAGAGTTTACAAATTGATTGAATGGTAGAAGCTGATAAGGACATTTATTTTTCCATACCACTAAATAGGTTTATTGAGTAGTAATAGAATAAGTAACATTGATTATACATATTTTATATTATTTTTACTTTATTTATATCTTTTATGTTCATTTTTGTGGTGTTTAAATAAGTGATGTGGAATCAAAAGTGTGTGAAGTTTCCATATAAACCTCAATCTAGTTAAGACAAATTCAGGTGAGCGAATTTAGATAAGTTGTGAGAGATTGATTCAGTTGGGGATAAGGCATAATATTAATTGTATCATGAGAGTTATAGGATCAGGGGGTACCCATCCCATATCCAAATCCAATGTTAGAGCCTAAAATATTCCATGAAATTTTTGGATCCTTATATTCATAATATGAATATGTTTTCAAGGTTTTTAGATGTTGTTGAGTTCTTTGCATTATTCCTTATGATTTTCATCACATTTTTTTGTCTTCAAATAGGATTTATAAACCCCTTACCCTCAATTTTTATCTTTCCCCTTATCCAAATTTCCATTTAGGTCCAATATTAGATGCATAGTCCTTTATGGTTCAACTCTAATGTTTCTTGTGGCCTTAATTACATTCTAAGATCCCTTTATAGTATGACCCATTTAGGTATAAATTCATTTATTTGGCCACACAAAAGCCTCCATTATGAAATATTATGCCTATCTATAAGAATTTAAATATATTTAGGTATTTTTTTAGTTATTTTATTTAAATATGAACCCTATTTACACATTGATATGCATAAGTTTAGGTTTTCTTCACTATATTAATGATTAAGTCATGTGACCACCCTAATTATTTATCCCATGAAAATACATTTTTATGCAAACACATATCCTGTCTTCTACCCTTGATGATAATTATCTAGAATAATATTAAGAAAATAATGAAATAAATTATAAACTGATGAATGTTTCCTTCATTTAGATATTTTTGTGGCTATTATTCTAGTGGGTATGTAGTGAAATTATCTTATCTAAGGTATAACTCTATTTAAGTTGCATGATCAATTAAAGAGAGATACACATGGATTAATGAGTAATGTTTTTTTATAAATTTAATCAAGGTTAAAAATTTTGGTTGAGGTCAAAAATATATGAGGTCTGATTCAGAACCCCATCAATTACTAGAGTTATGAAAATCCTTGTGAAATTTTAGTGTCTTTTATTTCCAATGGTTTGTGATGAATATTTTTGAAAAATGATAAGGTATCATTGTATTCTATATTATTATCCACCTAAATTCATTTATGAATTCACAACTATCATCGAGATTGTTATGAAAATCTTAATTAGATATTGTTATTTTTTTGGCTTGTGGTCTGCGATAAAATATTTTAATGGATAATGAGATATCCATGTAGGTTGTCTTGTTATCTATCCAATTTGTGAAATATTTTCAAAAATCCTATAGCTTATTGTGTTTATTTTGATTTCTCATTAATATATTCATTGAATATTTAAGGACTTCATGGCCCAATGGAAGGAAGGTGCTATTCATAGCATCGATCATAGTTGATTAGATCTTGTATTTCATATTCCTTTTTAACAAGCTATTTTAATTTGAGATCTCTTCTTGTTTCATATTTTAAAGGGATATATATTATCATGCATTATCATTCATAATGTTAAATTTAGTTTTATGAATACATGTAAAACTATGAATACTAAGCATACATGTCATAAATATTTGTATTTGTTACAATATTTCTATGAAATTTGATTGACATTTGATTACTTTTATAGTGGAAATAATTTTTGTGGATTAATCATAGTGTTTAAGTCATTTGTTAAGATTTGTGTTATTTGAATAGATTATTATGCATCTTAGATCATTGTATGGTCTTTCCTCTTAGTTTAGTAGAGCCAAAACATTAGACAATAAGCCAAGTCTCATATGTTTTTATCCTCAGGTATTAGCTCATTTTCAATAGAACCTATTCATACATCAAACCACCCAAATTTTTTCTCTTATTCCCATTATTTAGGATCTCTAAATCCTAAGGAGTGAATTTGATAAATAAAAAAATGGTGTTATTGCTAAGGATGCAAGTCATTGTATAATTTGAAAGATCCTTGGTTTATTTTACAATATAATTTCAAATACAATCATCTTTCATAGAGGTGGGTTGATTCACTATGGCTTGCCAATTCTACCAATAATTTTGCATTATTATTAGGTAATATTCAGTTTATTTGGTCATTCAATATACTCCTCACCATTTGATATGTTGTCAAGGAATTAGATATTTTTAAAATTTTATAGGTTTTTACCTTTATTTTTAATTTTTGTTTTATATTCATTTATGTGCAATGTTGATTTGTTTATCTTTCTATATTGCCCACTTGGCCGATACAATAGGTGCCTCTACTAGGAATTTTGTCCTCTATTCTATGAGACTAAAATTATTATTTCAAACTCAATTATGTATATCTTATATAAGTATACCTTTGTGGTATTTCTGACTCTTTTGAGTTTGAGAATAATTTCAAACCATGTAATTAGTAAGATTCAAGCAGACATCCATAAATTTTAGCATATTATTCCTTATGGCCTAAGATCCATCAATTTAGAGGCCACTCCATTTTGTTTAAGGTTATGGTATCATCTTTTTTGATTTATAAGTGAATTTTATTCCAATGAATTTTATTCATTATAATGGAAGTAATAATTTAACAAAAGGTATGAACCAATATATTTGGTCTATGAATTAAAATTCTTTGGATTAGTATTACAATTGTTGAGGGGTTTATTGTTGTATTTTAAGTATGTCTACTTCTTAGCTTTAATTTATTGATTAGAGATATGAAAAAATTGATATGGTTCATTTTCAAAATTCTAATGCCTTTTTCCCCAAATAATTAGGAAATTTTTTCCCAAGTTTGATGGCAATAGTGTGGATAAGGTATAGGGCCATTTTGAAGCCTTTGTTAATTTAGTTGGTTAATTTGAGAAAAAAATAAGTTGTTGTGATTAGGATGTTATTTCAAAGATTAAATAGAGACTCTTGAGATTAGTTTTATGAATTTCCTAATCAAATTATAGACTCATGGGACAAGTTTAGATGTCTATTCATTGATATATATGGTGATAAGATAAATCCTACTATTGTTTCACAATATGTTTTTAATATTAAAAATAAATAAAATGAGAGTATTTAATATTTAAATATTAGATTAAAGAAATCTTGTAAGATATTTCTTGAGAATTTAAGACTTGATGAGGTGGTGTTTTTTATGTGTTATTGAGATGCATTTAATAGTAATTTGAGTTATTTTTTAAGACAAAAATCCCACTGAATATATCCCAAGCTTTTAATTTGGTCTTGAGTTATGATTATTTCTATCATGAATTATGGATGTAAAATGAAGGATCTAAATATAATGTGGGTGTGTATTAAAGGGGATATGAACTTGATTTTGAACCTCTTCACTCATACAATGAATCAAAATATATAGTGTTTTATGAGATTAAAAAAATCTAATATGAGATAGAGGAAAGTGGTGATGCCCCTCTTATTGATTAATGACTAGTGTCATTAACCCATTCATTTAATAAACTCATTTTGTTGATGTAATTAAAACTAAGGTTAATTTATAATGTTTTTATGTAATAAGTTATGCAATTGGTTGCTATCAGTTATGTTTTTGGGGGGTTTTCTTGTAGATCAACTAATTATATGGTTCTGATCTAATTAATTGAAATCTATCTAATTGTTTGGAATGAAAACATTTGAAAACATAATTTAAATGCTTAGGTAAACACACTTTCTTATAAGGAAACACACTCTTGATGTAAAGGAAACTTATTAGTAACTAAACACATTTACCTTATTAATGAAAACACATTTTAATTTATGTGTAATTAAACTTGATTTTAATTAAAATGCTTTTAGAAAGGTCAAATTTTAGAAAAAGGATGTAAACAATAACTTGAAATAAACATGCATAAATAAAAATAAATGCATGTTAAACAATCCACATCTATAATATAAATATTATTAAAAATAATTAAACAATAATTAATATAAATATAAAGTAAAAATACCAAATAAGAATCCTACCTCTTTGGGTGAGTGGGAACTTTCTCTCTCTTTTTACATGATTTAATACACTCTTATACTTTTAGGAACATTCAAAGTTTCATTAATTATAGAATAAAGATTACAATTTGTAAAGATCTCTTACTAACTTCTCTTGTCTGCTACTAACATTCTCTTTCTTTAAAAGTTTCTCTCCTTCTAACCTCTTATAAATAATAGGAATATTTTGTTCTAATATAACATTCCTACAACCATTGTTTAAATAAACTGACAAACTAACAAGACTACAACTGTAATCTTATCTTATTTGTAAAATAGAAGAGAGGTTACAACCATTTTCCATGTTTTAAGATGAAATGGTGGAAAGGTTGGCATAATAAATTGCATGCTCCAACTATTATAATATATTTTTTTATTACAACATATTCTATTCTAGTAACCAAAAAGCCTATAATACTTATAATGGTTCTCTTACAAAACATACTATAATTATCGTGTCTAAAAATAAAATACTATATAGGGTAGGTGTCTCAACAACCCATAAGTGCCTTGAAAAGGCCATGACCATTCTATACAAGATGTATAAAATATTATATGATCAACAAAATTCCTTCCAAAAGATATTTTCATGACTTGAAATGATGCTAGAACACATGTACTCTACTCCATAACTCACCCAAAACTCATTTGTTGTACTCCAAAGATTGATTATTGTAATCTAAAGATTAACTATTGGAATTTGAAGGTTCAATATTAGACTTCAGAGTTTCATTGGACACCTCTAACATGTGATGAACTTATTTCCAAGAGTCTGATTACTTGTAAAAAACTATAACATTCAATCATGATGCATTCATAGATCTTGTACATGAAAAACTGAGGTCTAAACACATAAAGAGTTAGAATATAGTAGATAAATCAAGTAACATTAACCCACACATGATAACTAATATATAAGTTCCTATTATCTAATTTAAATTAGAAATAAGCTATAAATGCATATCACATCCATTTCAAGAAGAGAGATTAGTAGGGAATGACATGGATATTACTTGGTTATAATGAGCCATTTAATGGAATCATCATTACCCCCACACTTTATTTCTTGAAAGTCCTCTTGCAAGTTATTATCTTCTTTGTTCAAGGTTAAGAAACTTGATTTACAATATCTGATGGAGATCATCAATATCTATATAGGTGGTCAAATATTTTGTATCTAGACTAGTGAATCCCATATATGTTTGAACCAATGTTCTCCATATATCAAACTACTCAGGGTTATGATTTTATGTGTTTTGCTAAGGTGACATGGGAGTGAGAATGAAAAGGGGTATGCTCCTCATGCCAACCCATTATTGGCCTTGTGTCTGATTGTTCTTAGGAAATCATTTAATAATGTCTTGATCTCTTTGGAGACTCCAATATAGATTGATGGGGGAGATTAATTCCCTTCTCTTCTTAGTAATATTCGATGTATCCCACCATTTTTTATAGGATACCAATGCTTCATGAAAATATAGTTATATATATTCTTCAAAATCCATGATAATCTTATACAAGATTGGTAATAAGTGTTCCTTGAGGTCTCTGTAGTTAAAAATTACTCAAAGTTATATAACAAATGTACCTCCTATAATAAATTGGGGTCTCTTGTAGATTCCTACTTTTTTTGTTGTATGAAAATATTCATCAGTCCTCTCATTCCATGCAATCTAATTCTATAGAGTGGAAGTGAAATATTTGAGGTGAGATTATCCTATAAAGAGGTTAATCATAAACCCATACATGTGTCCTATAATATAAATACATAAATAAAATTCACACATGATGTTATTCTTCTCTAAGGTGATAGTCATATAGGCATCCATGCATTATTTTTCATCTTCAAGATCATGGAATAGACCAAAAGAGATCTTTAGTAGCTTCTATCTATGAAATTATTCTTTGATAAAAAGGCTTTATGTAGAGGAAGGTCATTTACATATCAAAAGTTTTTTTCCTATTTCATAGGCTATTTGAAGGGTAGATTATACCTTTTCTTGGTATTTATTTGACTCTTTAAGATTTGCATTTAATTCATTATTTTTTACTTTGAGCCTCCTTAACTCTTGGAAAGATTCATCTTAAAGGGCCATAATGTCTTAATAAGACAATTGTGTTTGTACCCCTTAGTCTACTTGAATTTTAGTCTCAATCGCCTTATCTTTTAGCAATACTATCTCATTATAGTTTTCTAAAGACCTATTTTTTGCTTCTTCTTATTCTATTTGAAGAGATTAAATAGTTTTTTCCTTACCTTGTAATTTCATTTTAAGGAAGGCAATCTCTTCTTCTTATTACTTGATGGTTGCTTTAGCTTTTGAAAGGAGGAGGGATTGCTAAAATTCTACTTTTTCATTTTGATTAGAAGAGAAAATTTCTTCTTCTTCCATTAGGGAGTTTACTCTATAAAGTGGTGGATATCATTAATATGGTTGAGGAGTATAAGGTGGCGGATATTATGTTATAACTTCCTAAATTGATTCTACCATGATGTCTAGCTCTTTAATTCTTATTATAGGTTCTCCATTTTGTTCATGTTTGAATTCCATTTTTTCCTCATTTACAGGTTCTAATTCAATACTTGGAGTCTCCAAAGGAGGTTCCTAACTTATATTTCCTAAGGTATCAATAGCATCCCTTTCTTAATCTTCATCTATCTGCAAGATCAACCTTATTCTTCTCTATGGATGAATTACATGTCTAGTTTCTTCTTGTAAAGCCCTTCCTCTTCTATAATATCTCTTTATAATCTTGGGTGAAGTGACCTCCAGTGATGGTTTGTCTTCCTCAGAGATATCTATTGGTTATTAAGAATTGGATGGTTTTGGAGTGACTTCAGAGATTGGTTTTGAAACCCCTAATCTCAATTTCTTTTTTTTCACTATCTTTGGAAATGGTTTTACTATGGAAGTCCCTTATTTTGTGCTAAACTTTGGTGTTTAGGCTGCATAAAAAGATATTCTCTTAGGATTAGGATGATTTTTCAACTTATTACTAAATAATTCTTCTAAATTATCTTATCCATATTATTATTTTATAAATTTATGTTTACAATTGAGTTGAATTTGCCCATGCTACCTGATAGAAGCCATCCCTCATTTATGCTTTAATGCCATAACTTAGATTACTCATAGTAAAAATAAGGGAAAATTAACCTTATTTTATACTTTATGTATAACCAATATCAGGTGTGTGAAAATTCTCATGACATCACAAATAAGATACCCATACTATCCATCACAAGTAGGTACCTGATGACCCAAAAATCAACTGTCCTCCAAGACTCCCATAATTTTTAATTTTTTAATTTTGATCCCTTTGATAACTCATTGATGAATGATAATTAAATATATAACTGGCTCCCCTTCCTCATGGAATATATGAATGAGGTCATTTAATGTAGACCTTCCTATAATATTTACTCCTTCATTTGGAATGCTTGAGAGTTCACTAATCACCTTGCTAGTTACTAGAATTCAAATACTTTTCACTATGGTGTGGTCATCTTAGATATTTGTGATGAATTCATTAACTATATATTCATCATATCCTTCAAAATTTTATAGTAATTCTAACCATTTTGACTCCTAAAAAATGGTATCCACTTCCCCATCATCTAATAACAAATTTGCAAACTCAGGCTTGGACTTATTCTTTTGACCCATTTCTAAAAATTGTAAAGCTTCACTGAATGTAAGATCAATGTTCCAAGGAAGATATTACAAAGGGAGAAGAAAAAATCAATTTAGGATAGTAGGTTTGTTGTGCTGGAGTGAGTTTAAAGAAGTATGGCATGTTTGGTATTTAATGTTTCCATCATTTCTCCTAGCTTTAGGATATGTCTGGATCTTGATAAGACATGATCATTGGAGAGAAAGAGGTTAATCAGTACATATAGGGTGATTTGGAAATGATTTAAAATGTGTCCCTTCATCCTTTCCATGCATTGAGTGGATAACTTCCATCATTTATCCTTCTAACTACTTTATTTTCTCATGATTTCCCATTATGTCATAAGGATGACATCATGCCTTCTTTTTAGAAAATTATATCCTTTTGATAAGTTGTACCTTGCATTGAAAAAGAATCTTTTCAATTTTGAAATATCCTTTTCTTTCATACCCCTTATTTTTAGGACTCCTTCCATTTTTAGACAATTTTCCCTCAAGAATGGATAAATAAGACATTTAATAACTAAATTATAATCCTATACATAGAAGAATAAAGTACAATATACTTTAATTTATTATGATGTTATCTTTGATTCTCAAGCTGCCACCTATCCTATAATGATTAGACCACATTAGGTAATTTAGGAGCATATATAAAAATTAGAACCACAAATTTTACTACTTTGTTCCTTTGAGAAGCTGCCATAACTAGTTTTCAACTTCTCATTTTATTTATTTTATATTTTGTATATTTTATTTTTTTACTTTTCAAAATTTTGGGAGGAGTACCATTTTTGGTTTTCAATCCTTCACCTTTATTAGGAGGAGGACCACCATTTCTAATTTTCAATCCTATCCCTTAGATGGGATTCAATCCTCATTATTTGACTATGTTAAAAGAACAAGGTTATTCCCCATGGCCAAATTCATCTTGAGATTGAATTTGATTGAAAAAATTCTACTTACTTGGAGGTTATTGATATAGTATTAGTATATGCCCATTAATTAAGAGTGCCTTCTTATTTCCATATATTGGCAAAAGCTAAACTACCCCATTTTAAAAAATCTTTTCTATTTTGTAGGGTCCCAAACATATAGTATTGAGTTTCCCTTTATAGTGTTGAAACATAGAATTAAATAACAAAGCCCAGTATACTTTAAATATTCTCTCCTTGATATGGGTGTCATGCAACTACTTCATATGATGTTATATAAGTTATGTCTACTATAAGGCTTCCATTCTAATTTCACCCAATTCATTGAGCTAAATAATTCTCTCTCTATGATTCATCAATATCTATGCCTACTTATGCTATTATTTTCAAAGTATGTCATTCAAATTCTATGGGGAGTATAGGCTTATTTACAAAAACAATTTATTAAAGAAATAAATCTATGGTGGATTTCCATGTGGTATTATAAGCCCATACTTCTTAGGTAGTTTATTTTCCTAATCTTTTATATTGATGATGACTATCTTAGTCAAGATGTTTTCCAAGTCTCTACTGGTAACTTCAACCCATCTAGTGGTATGTGAATGATATGGATATGACTTGTAGTGGATGATTTGGTAGTGCTATGTGAATGTTTTGATCATATTAGGCATGAATTGAGGACCATGGTTGGATAATATGGCTCTTATAAAACCAAACTATTGTATAAATTTGTATTACAAAAAATCAACAACTATATCTTCTCTTACAAATGAGAGAGATTAAACCTCACATCTAGTGACATAATATATTAATACAAGTAGGTATTACTTAACTTGAGATGGTGGGTAAATAAGACCAACAAAATCTGGTATCCATTTCTAAAATGTCCTAGAACCACTTCAGGATGGAGAGGGCATTTCATTGGAGAATGTGGGGTTTCCCATCTTTTGGTAAGGATCACATTGACATACATATCTCTTCACATTCCTCTAAAGTGAAGGCCAATAGTACCCATCCCTAAGGATAATATTAATTTTCCTCTTAGCTAAATAATGGCCTCCTCTAGGTTCATCATGACAAGTCTTTATGATGTCATAAGTCTCATTCTCTCTTACTTACCTACATAACACATAGTCAAGTCTACACTTAAAAAAAACACAATTAAACATTTTAAGATGAGAAATACATCTAATTAATATTTACCTTAATTAATGAGTATATTTGAAAGGAAACTTCCCTATGGCCAAGTAATTTTTCATGTCAACAAAATATGGTCAATGTGTTGAAACTATGAACAACTACTTATCAAGAAAGTTGTCTTCCACTGGCTCTTCTTCACTTGAAATATTCAACTTTGATAAAATGTTAGAAACCACATTATATTTCCCAAGTTTATCAATAATATTAATGTCATGCTCCTAAAAAATTAGTAACATATAATGATCTTACCTTCTACTACCAATTTTTTCATTGAATATCCTATGGTTGAGTGATCTGTGTAAACAAAGATCTTGTATCTATTATTATAGTGCTTGAATTTGTTCATTGTATATATAATTTATAGGAATTATTTTTCAATGGTGGTATAATTTATTTTAATGGGGGTGATATTCTTGTTGATATAATAGATAACATATATTTTTATATCATTTTTTAATCCAAAGACTACCCCCATAACACTATTAGAAACATTTGTATGAATGTGGAATGGTTATTCCCAGTTAAGAGCTCCTATAATTGGATCAGAAATTATTTTCTCCTTTATAGATTCAAAAAATTATTGGCATTTTTCAGTCCATAGAAACTCACTATCTTTGGTAAGGTGGAAAACATAGATGAAACTATTTTATTTAAGTCTTTTATAAAACATTTATAATATCCTACATTTCCTAAGAAACTTTTGATATTAGTCTAAGTTTTAGGAGTAGGTAGAATAGAATTAACTTCAATCTTATTAGGATCCACTTGTATCCCTTGAAATGAGATGTGATGTCTTAGAAAAATTACTTGGTCAACTGTAATTAAATATTTTTAATGACTCAAATGTAGTTGATTCTACTCACATCTAGTTAACACTTTACCTAGGTTGCTTAAAGCTTCATCAAAATACCCACCATACACAGTAAATTCATCCATGCATACCTCCAAAAAATCATTTGTTAGATTATAAAATATGATCAAGACTACCATTTGAAATGTGGAAAGTGCATTACATAGGCCATAAGGTAACAATCTATAGGCAAATTTTCCCCAAGGGAATGTAAATTTTATCTTGTCCTAGTCTTTTGGGGCTACCCTTATATGATTGTAACTACTAAAGCCATCTAAGAAGGAGAGATAATTCTTCCTAGATATATTATCTAACACCTAATCTATGAAAGGTAGGAGAAAGTAATTTCTCATGGTTGCTTTAGTTAGTTATCGATAGTCTATACATATTATCCATTTTCCATTATTTTAGGTACTATCACAAGTGGTGAGACCCATTGACTATTTGAAATAGGGTAAATGTATCCCACCAAAAATATCTTATCTATCTCTTATTTATCTATGTCTCTTAGTGTTATGTTGATTCTTATTTGAGGTTGTCCAATAGGTCTAATATTTTTAGTATATATGTGATGAGTGCACACACTTGGGTGGATGCCTTTCATGTCATTATAATCCCATGCAAAGGATTTTGTATGGTTCCTCAAGACATAAAACACCTTACTTTCCTATTTATCATCTAGCTAACTATTTATGTTTAGCATTTTCTAGGTTGGATAGTTATTTTTTTAGTCTTTAGATAGATGAAATTGACCTACTTAAATTCATTCATCAAAGACTTTAGAGGGAAAAAATATGGTAACATCATATGGAAAGTGGTGACATCTTTAGAGAATTCTACCCTCATGAAATTACATTTGCCAATGGACAATGAAAATCTATCAAAAATATATCATGATTGTCTTGTGTCCATGTAATAATACTTTGTTAAATGGGTGTATGGTCATACATGTTATCATGAGTGGATGAGATAGTTGGTTTTTATATCTTATACTCTAGAGATATAATAAGAGAATACATAACTAGTCTAACCAGCTCTTAAACCAAAAAATTAGGCTCTGGAGCTAGACTATTAGAATCTAGATCTAGACTGTCAGACTTTGAAGCTAGTCTATTAGACTCTGTATCTAGACTGTCAGACTTTGAATCTAGACTAGGCTCTTCAAGATTCCATATTATTTCATCCTCTAACTCCACATGATATTTTATTGTTACCATGGATAATGAAGAGAGACTATTTATATTTTTCTCAAGTTCATTAGCCCATATGTGATCTAGAATATCTAAAGATGGTTTTGAAGGTGGATAGAAAGAAATACATTTTGATTTTATTCCATTTGAAATGGTCATGTCTTATGACCTACAATCTATTAATGTTGAAACTATAATGAACCAAGGTATCCCTAAGATTAATGAATATCTTAGTTTTTTATTCTTAGGCAAAGTATCATGAAATTATAATAATATTTCCAAGATTTCACTATAACAAAGACACCCTAAATTATTCATTTAGGTTTGATAATAGATTGGTTTATCATCTGTAAGATTATAAACATAGGTTGTACCCCTGTAATGGACAAGGATTTTAGTGTGTTTATTTTCATCACATTAGTGGTACTCCTAAGTCCATAAGTACATTGGGTATCTCCTTCCTTCCTATGGTTACATAAATAATAGGCCTTCCAAGATCCCCATATTTAGGTAAAATGAGTTTAACCACCAATAAATTAGTATATTTTCCATAACCTATATAATTTTAAGATATTGTCTTTTCCTATATGAGTTTTTATGCACAAACATTTAATGATTATATTGAGTTTAGGAATATCTCTTATATCTTGTATCAAAGTAATTTTAATGTTTAATTTTGTTAGCTCTTGAACTAGATCAAATTCACTCTTGTTTTTAGTTTCTTGAATCCTTTCAAAAAAAATAATAATTGGAGGAACCATAATGGTTTATTCAGGTATTTATTTTTCCTTCAATTTTTCCTTGGTTAGTTCAATAGGAGGGTCTAGTTTTTCAGTTGGGACTTAAGTTATAGTGAATCGATGGTTCTTCAATGTCTTACCCAATCTTAAATATGCATTCCCACAGTTTATATCACCAAATCCTAAAGTTCTTTTTTACTTAGTTCTATAAACAAGATATGCTCATCTATTTTTTATATTTGATATTGGTTATGGAAGTAGTTGAGGGTGAGTCACTTGTTCTATTTGTGGAATTTGAGTGGTAGGAAGAGGCATCTATACTCAATGTTGTGGAAGCATCTTCTACATATTAAATTTATGAATAGAAACCCATTGTTAGTTTTCCCATAGTTGAGGATTGGGATAAGACATCCAAAGATACTAGTGAGCTTAAGTCATCCTTGGATGTGGTCTCCACTCTTATGTACCCCATGATGGATGTCCCCATGTATATGGATATGCCTGTCTAGCCCATGACATCATCCATGGGTTAGAAGGAGCTCTAGAACCAAAAATGGTTATGATTCTGATTATGGTATAACTAGTTTCCCTATCTTATATTGGTTGGGTTGCATATTTTAGTCATTTTTTAAGGATAGGTATAAGGGAAAAATTCTTGGTATCATGATCATTTGAATCACATATTCCACACATATCATTTCTATCCAAAGGGAAATCTTAGAAGGAATGTTGCAACCTACATTTAGGATACTACATGGCTAGTGGCTCAATGGTAACATTAGCTTTGGCTTGAAGATCATCTATTGTAGTGTTCAATTTAATTAAAATGTATATCTTGAAATTGGAGAATTCTTCCATAAGTTATCCTAAATTATTTCCCCTCTTTCTTATTTTTATCTTTCTAACACTCCCTCTAGCCTTGAGTAATTATTACACAATTTAGCCATGTCGTTGAGATTAAGCTTGTTTATGTCTCTTTTACCCATAATTTTCAAAGATTCCCTTGCATCATCATCAAGACCTTTCATGAAAAATATATTTTAGACTTCCTCACTTAATTAATATCTACATTTCCTATGAACAAATTTGAATCTATCAAGGTAGGCTTCTATGTTTTCGTCTTCATTTTGCTTTATCCTAAAAAAATATTCTTTTCTATCTCTTACTTTATAGTAGTCTTGGTATTTATCTAGGATTTTAGTCTTTGTGCCATCCCATGATGCACTAGATTTTTACTATAATCCCATAAACCATCTCATGGATAATTATTTGAATGTAGAAGGAAATAGTTTTAATTTTTGACTATCAATTTTATACTAATGAGTTTGATGTAAGAATTTGAATTCAAGGAGGAATTGATTATGATATTTTGTAAGTTTTCCTCTAATGGTGGGTATGATAGATGGGGAAATATTATTCATGGTAGTTATATAATCATATTATAGTACAATGGGATAGATGAAGGTCCTCTTGAGTGGATTGGCCTTATTTTGTGCATTGACATCAGTATTTAATACATTCCCTATGTTTTCTCCCATTTATTTCCAACAAATGTTTTAAAGAGTGTTCTTAGAAAGTGGTTGGGAGGCTATTTATTTGAGACTCACTAATTTGGTTTATAATGTTATTTAGCCTTACTTTCATTTAAAATGTTACACCTACTTCTAGAGAATGATCCCAAGGTTCAGATAGGGATGATTTTGTTACTTCTTCAATAGTTCCAAAAGTCCTTTTTATTTATTCTTGAAAATTTCCCACTTTCACTAAGTTTTATTTTATTTGAGAGTTTGTGGTATCTTGATAAGAGTTATTTGGAATGAATCTTTCTTATGAGTCTTTAGGTTTACTCATATTTTTAGGGAAGTTTTTTTCTCTTTTATCTTATGATCTACACCTTACTTACTCCTAGAATGTCCCTAGAAATGGTGCAAAAGATGATTGGTCTCATCAATCCTATAATTTAAACAACTCATTTGGTTGATGTCATTAAATATAGGGCTAATGTCCAATGGATGTATGCAATAAGGTATGTAATCAATTGTTAGTAATTGTGTTTTCAAGGTTTTTCTTGTGGATTAACCAATTCTAGAATTCTAATCTAATCAATTGAAATCTATCTAATTGATTATAATGAAAAAATTCTAATACATAATTAGAATGTTGAAGTAAACACACTTTATTATAAATAAACACACTCTTAATATAAAATAAATTGCTTAGTGTTTGAATACACTTTGATTATCAATGAAAACACTCTTTAATTTATGTACTGAATTAAAATTGATTTAAATTGAAATGATTTTAAAAAGGTTAAATGTTAGGAAAATGATGTAAAAAATAACTTGAAATAAACATGCATAAAGAGAAATACCTACAAGTTAAAAAATCCACACTTATAATATAAATATTATTTAAAAGAATTAAAAACCAATTAGTATAAATATAAATAAAAAATAACAAATAAGAATCATGCCTCCTTGGGTGAGTGGGACCTTTCTCTCCCTTGGAAAATGATCTAAAATAATCTTATAATTTTAGAAACATTCAAAACTTCATTAATTCTAGAATAAAAATTACAATATGGAAAAATATATTATTAATTTCTCTTGTCTACTACTAACATTCTCTTTTTTTAAAAACTTTCCTCCTTCTAACCTCTTAAGAAAAACATGAAGATGTTGTACTAATACAACATTCACACAATTATTATTTAAAGAAACTAATAGATTAACAAGATTATAACTACAATCTTGTCTTATTTGCAAAATAAAAAATAGGTTAGAACCATTTTCCACATTTCAATATGAAATGGTAGAAATTTTTGCATCAACATGAATTTTTTGTTCTAGTAACCAAAAATCCTATAATACTTATAATGGTTTTCTTATTAAACATAATATAAGTATCATGTCTGGAAATAGAATGATATATAGGGTAAGTATCTAAATGATCCATAAGTACCTTGGAAAGGCCATGGAAATTCTATACAAGATGTATACAATATTATATTATCAACAAAATGCCTTCCACAAGCTCTGTACATGACTTAGAATGATGTTGAATTGTGCCTTTTATACTCTAAAACTCACCTATTGTACTCTAGAGCTCAACTATTATACTTCAAAGCTTCATTATTAAGATTTAGAGCTTTTTTTTTATACTCTAAAGCTTCACTATTGGACTCTAGAGCTTCAATGGATGGCTCCAACATGTGCTCAACTTATTTACAAAGGTTTGGTTACTTTATAAAAACTATGAAATTCAATCATGATGCATTTATATACCCTTTACATGAAAAAGTGAGGGCTAACCATGTAAAGTGTTAGAACATGATATAAAAATCAAGTAAAATTGACCCACACATTTTAACTAAGATATAAGTACCCATTATCTACTTTAGATTGGAAATAATCCATAAATGCATATAACATCTATTTTAATAAAGGAGATTAGTAGGGAATGACATGATTATTATTTAGTTATAGTGAGCCATATAATGGACTCATAATTTTACTATAAATAAAGTTTATAAACACCTTGCAACATATATTTATGAGTATGATTATGTTGATTAGTTTCCTTTATGTTATATGGGATATGTTGCATTATCATATTTTGATGTTAAAATTGAGTTGAATAAGGAAGACCATGATACTTATTCTATTCCTATATTTTATATCAATGTTGTCTATTATGTACCCATGGATTAAGTTTTTAAAAATTATAAATTGACTAAAAGAGTTTTGTATTAAATATTTGATGTCCCTATGTACACATGAATAACACATGCTAAATTATGCACTCAACTTCATGAGGTCTAGCCAAGACAACTAACATAATGGAAGATGATGAGTAGCCTAAATGAAAAATAATGAGGCTATACCCAAGGATAGAGGAAATTTAATATGGAAGGGACAAATTTTAAGGTTATTTTTGGGTGGGGAAGAATAGGGAGGGTTCCTACCAAAGGGACTATGGGCTTAGATTATCCAGCTAATGCTTCAAATTGGCTAAGGATAATATTAAACTATGGGTGGAGTAAAATTACTAAATCCCATGCTCGTAATTAATGTTACTCTAAAATTTTCTTGGTGGAATGAGATAATTCACTTCAGAAAATGAAGTAACACTATGAAGATAAATAGGCTTAGTCAGTATCATCTAATGGCAAGAAAAGAATGGTCAGTAACAAATATACATATATCTTATTTTGAATGTGTTATAATAGAGGTGATTACTATTTTTAAATGTGTGATCAAGTATTTTTATTATGCTCATCTTGTCAAGGATTTATTTAAAGGTTATTTTTTTACTTATGTATGTTTTGACAAGGTTTTGATTGTTGATTTTTTTTAATACTTGTGTGAATTTCAACAAGGTTTTTGTATATAAAGTTAAACTGAGTTGATTGATAAAATTAAATTAATAAAAATAATAAAGTAATGAATAATGAGACCAAATGAAATCATAATGTTTGTTTTTTTATTTTATTGAGTTTTTGGATGCATGTGATAGTGAAAACAAAATCTAGCCTAACAAATGCAAGTGTAAATTTCTAACTTTTCTAAGTGAAAACTAAATGACATTGTTTTTATATTTTAAGATTGTATATGAATGGATATATTGTGAAAAATAATGTTTTATAACATGAAATTAAAAAATAAATGAAATCTAGATCCTAAGCAATAATACTACAAATTATATAGGAGTTCTGTTTAAAAATACAAGCTAGATTGAGTTTTGGTATTTCTAGGTGGATGCACATGAGGTTTGAATGATTTGTTGTAAATAAAATAAATTTTGTAATTCTAATTTTATGAATTATTAATATATATATATATATATATATATATATATATATATATATATATATATATATATATATATATATATATATATATATATATATATACTAAAATAAAAAAATTAGGATCAAAACAACACCTATTGATTACCTAGGTTTGACTAAGGTTTTCTACTTGATAGTGTGATTTTTTGGGTGTAAATTAGAGTTTGTTTTGAAACTAAAAACTTATTGTGATTAAATATTAAAGTATTTTATTTTTTTAATAATATATACATAAGTTTTGGAATCAAATCTATATGCTCTAAAATATTTTGAGTGTAAATAAGCAATAAAGAGACTAGCTAATTTTTTGTGTAAAGACAGGAGAAGGAAGAATTATATTTCCTATCAAAACTACATTTTAAAAATAAAATAAATTAAGATAATATATTTTAATAAAGAAAATAAATAAATTTAAACTATAAACTCTCAACTTGCTCACAATGTAGATTAACCAAAAGCAAATATTTGTTGTAGTAAAAATTGTCCTCAGGTAGCTAGCTCCTTGATTGATTAATCACAATCCTTGGAAACTCTTTGAAAAAAGGATGAAATTAAAATAAGGAAATAAAGACACAATCTCTAAAAATAAGACTAGTTGAGCAATGGCTGGGATGATTTGTAGATAACAAAGAATTAGTTTTTGATTTGTATAAATTCTTCTCTCTAAAAATTATGTAGAATGACCACAAAGATGAACAAAGGTGGAGAAAAATATTTTATAAAAAATAAAATAAGAAGGATAGGTTTCTATGGATATTAAAAAAACCAATATTCAATGCAAAATTTAGAACTAAAATCAAATCAAAATTAACTTAATTGTAAAAGAGGAATAAAGGTTACATGGGTGAGTTTAACTGAGTTGAATTGGGATTTGAAATTAGGAAGAGTTTAAATATATAAAAAATCAAGAGTGGGAGTGACCTGAGCTAGCCTAGAGGTTAACTCAAGGTGGAAAAATCAATAAGTGCAATAATAAGCATGCAAAACATGTTAAAGAATGAGTCTTAGAAGCTAAAATTAGAAGATAGACAAGAAGTAATGAACTATCTATATTTACAGGGGTGGTTATGTGACCACTAATAATGTGACATAACTTCTGTCTATAGTGAGATAACCACCCTATACTAATAAAAACTTTCCTTGTCTATGACGATTCTATTAAGGTGATTTGTGAAACCACCATGATGATTCTATCATTTTAGAGATGATTCTGTAATGTACTGTGATAATTACATCACTAAGAAGGGTGGTTTTATCCTTAAAAAAATTATAAAAAGTGTTTATAGATTGTCTACGTAAAAAAAAAAAAAGGTTAGAGTAGGTAGGGAAAAATACTAGAATGCTAGAGACAACCTATTTGAGCATAAATTAGGAGATCATGACATCATTATTAGACATCATATTAGAAATATCACACCATGTAAACTTTGGGTTTATACATATTTACCCTTATAAATATGCCTTACCATGAATTAATTAGCATGTAGTCCCAAGTAATGGCATGAAAAAGGGAAATAAGAAGTTAGATATAATTACTTGACTTACCTAAGTTACATAATGAAACCAACTGAGAATTCATGCAACCTGTAGACAAAATAAGGAGATCAAATGAAATATAATGAAGAAGTGTAATACATGACACATAATTTAAATACATAAAATAATATTTACCATACATACATGAAATTTTATATTACCTAAACCATCCCATCAAGGGATTGAATCCAGTGCCAAGATAGTATGTAATTCTAAAATTGAAAACAACATACAAACATGATAAAAAAATAAAACCATATTTTTTTTTATATTTAGAAAAAAATAAAGTTAATTTATCCAAAATAGTATCTAAAATATCCAAAACATGACTTTAGAAAGGAAATTGCTAAAATGGCAAAGTTCTCAAGACTATATATTTAAAACTTTCTAATATTGGAAGTCATTTGTATAAATTGATTTTGTATGTTTCTAAGATTTGGGTTGATGGTGATGAAATCAAAATATAAATTAGTAAAATAAATGAGTAAAAATAGGAGATGGTGAATATACTAGTTGGATATGGAATAAACAAGGCCTATGTTAGTTTTCACTACTTTTGTGTTTTTCCCTAGTTTTAAATTTCTAGTTAAATATGCACAAAAATATATTAATTCCTATTTTTTATTATAAAAATGGGATTTTTAGTTCAATAAAATTAGGAAAAATTACATTGGTTTATGCAAGATAATCTATCAAGATAGGCAAACATAAGATGTTTTTACTTGGCTTATCACATATCTGTAGAGATCGCTCATTCACAAAGGCATATAGCTAGATTAGGGTCCTAGATGAAGACCTTACATGAGATGAATGGATTAGGAAGAGGTTAGGATCTTAGGGCCACTATAGAGAATTTATAAAAATATACCCCCTCCATTTATTTTGATTTTTGATATGTTTGACTCACTTTCCCTCTATGGAGGTTATTATACTTAAGACACTAATTATATAAACTTGACATTATAATGAAATATATATGGAAATATTATGCTTTATCCTAGTGAATTGTCATTAATTTGGTGTGGTTTTAATTTCCATGTTTTGATTTTAGTTTATACACTCTAAATAACTAGGCATGTGATGATATACCATGTATCTCTCTATTTTTGGTAAATGATATGGAATATGCTTATATCTGGAGGAGAAAAATGTATGAAAATGATGTAGTGTTTCTAGAACATATAAGAAATTATTAATTCACTAACAATTGTTTTACAGGTAATGACCTAGTTTTTTGTTACACATAAAACATGACTTCCAATTTACAACAAGGAATAATAATGGGATAGGATAAATGTGAAATGATAAAGAAGAAGACCATAAATCAAAATTTTGTAGGAATAAGGAATATGACCTAATCCTTATGAGCAAAGGGGTAAATCAAATTCTTGCTAGAATTACAAAACACTAATTTTTTTGGCTTCATCTAGATATAATTAGTCCTAACAAAATCAATAAATGGGAAAAAGTTACCCTTTTTAGCATAGGCATGTAGGCAAGATTTTATAATAACTTTTTATTTGGACACTTTTTGATCTAATATCTCTTATTAATTTAGATTTTACTTTTATTTGTGAGCCCCTACACTTTGTATCATGTGACTATGATGACACATGGGATCATCACTAAAGGCTACATGTAGGAAAGTAAGGTACCTCTCCCCAATGCTAACCCGACGTAAATAATAAGATACAAGGGTTAAACATCAAAGGTTTGAAAAATAAAAGAGATTTGGAATTTGAATTTTGTATTTGCACAAGCTTTTGATTTTCATAGGAGTGTTCACTTTTATATTTATAAGGCCTTACCCTTAAATATTGGCCCCATGAAACTAGTAAGATGCAAGGGATCATCATTAAAGACTAAGATAGGCAAGTAAAGTTTAATTATTTTTTTATCATGATAATGTTATAATTTAGAAGGCACCATAAGAGGAGACCCTACCATAGACAAACTTATAGACTGGACTGTAGGCTTGAGTTTTATAAGTTGTGCAATAAGATGTAGCTAAAATAGATGTACTCTAATCATAATAACTAAGTCAAGAACCAATGTAATTCTAATTTTGAGAATGTTTTCTATGGGTTATTAGGGTAGTGTGAGAATGGAATGATATGATATGCTACATTTTGGAAGTTTTATGTTATGAAATTAACAACTAAATAATCACCAAACATAATATCTGATATAGAATACAAAATTCTAAAAATGGAAGATGCAATTAAATTAGGGAAATGTGACATGCGATAACTAAATATATAAATGTTTTAGGTGTAAAGAGTTCATGGATTCACCAAAATCCTTGCCCTCTATAGTGAATAATTGATAAGCTCCATTACTAAAATATTTAGTCACTAGGTAAGGGCTTAACCAGTTAGGTCTAAACTTTTGACCTTCTCCTTTATTTTTTTTAATTTGGCTATCGAGTCTAAAGATAAGGTATCCTAAATGTACTTGGTGATTTTGATCATAATTATGAAGTTCAAAATACTATTGATATAACATGATTGGCTCTATTTATATTTTTAGAATGTGTGGGTGAAGGAAGGCTAAAGTTTATGAGCATTCAATGGGTTGTTTTCCATAACCTTTTACATGTTTAATATGTTTGACATCAAGTTGGTATAGCTTATAGTAATGTTGATAAGACATGGTTGACATAATTTTTTCCATGTCATGCTTGGGATATTTTGATATAGCTTAGTGAATATCTCTTTATGGTCCTCTTCTTTTGTAAGATGGAAAGAGGATAAATCATCAGGGATGTTTGGGTAACAATTATAATCTATGTCAATATATGTGGTACCTATGATTAATTTATGAATCATTCCCACAAGTGTTGGTGTGTATGGGGAAGTATGATTGGTTTGGTTATCTATCCTAAATTCTAAATTATGATCTAAACTACTGCTTTCACCTACATGATAGGTAATTAGGTGGTTATGATAATGAAATTGACCATCAAAATATTTTTGGGGTTTGTATTCATTTCCTAAGATTTATATCATTCTAACATGGTGGTTTTTAATATGAAGGTTAATATCTTCTAATCTAAGAGGCATGTGAGAATTATAGGCTTTGATATTATCAGGATAAAAAAGAAGTCTAATTGGTTCATTTCTTTCTAGTATACTAAGAATATAAGCTATAGGTCTAGTTGAGATGGTTTTCATGGTCATGAGAGTTGATTTTCTTACTATTTTTGTTGTTTTAACTCATTTTTCTCTATATTTGTCTTTTGATGGAAGATTAGGACTTTGATACCCTTATTTAAGATAAATACTTTGGTTGTCGGGGGTTCTTAGTCTTCAACCAATTATGGGGGGTTTGATACACCATTGGCGGGAAAGTGAAAATAAATGTGTAGACCTAGTTGTTTGTGCATGGTAATTTTAATGACATGAAAGGGGTTAGGGTTTCCTTGAGTGATGAAAACTTTCACAAAGTGGAGGGACCTAATTTATTGGAATAGGGTAGATGTGATTGTCTTCATCTTATGGATCCAATGTCTACCCAAGGTTAAATTGTAATTTGTATCTTTATTAATTACATACTATCAAGATGTTCTTGGGATCTAAAGTGACTATAAGCATGATGGTCCCTATTGAGGTATACTTGAGGCTATTATAACCTCATAAAGTGTTCCTAGTAATAGAGTAATTGGTTTTTATGTTCCCAAGTTTATGAAGAAATGAAAAGGGGACTATATTTATAGTTACCCCATCATCAACCATTACTTGGTTTACATAATTGATATAGATCCATACTTTTAGGTATAAAGATATATCTCCCCTTTTGGCCATTTTTGCATTTAGGGGTAGGCTCCATAGGTCAAAAAGTAACTAACATCCCTTAAGTTTTTTCTATGTGGGAACATATCCAAATCAATATGATTGATTTCAACTTGCAGTGGATGTGTGACACTATTTATATATCCCAATCCTAAGGAATTAAGTAATGATGAATGATGGGTAAGATAGTTTTAAAGCATATCTAAGAAATAAATATGGGAAAATTTCTTTGTGAGATGGGTAAATGTCTTTGTGATATCAAAAATTAAATAATTTATGCCAATGGGTTTGGGGTTAGTGTTAATATATAATACATTTGTCATGTGATGGGTTAATGTGTTTATACTCTTGTTATGATGTTAATGGGCACCCTTAGAGAATGTTCTTCAAGCTCTCTCCCATTAAGTCACAATATTGGGACAACCCTAGGTTTTGAGTAACCTATGTTGGGTTTGAACTTCTAGAGTAGGCTGAAATCCTCTTTGATGCTCACCTAAACTAATTATAAGATAATTATTTATAGAGAAAAGGGTTATAAAGGGATAAAGGGCTCCTAAGAAAGTTAACTAGGTGATGCACAAAAATTAAAAGGGAAACTCCCATAATATCAAACCTACACTAGATCAACAAAAGACAATACTAGCTCACATAACCTCAAGATCAAACTACTTACATAATTATTTCATAGAAGAGGTTCAGAGTATAACACTAATCTAAATCTGTAAGCAACATTGAAAACTCCTTAAACAATGTCAAAAAGGAGAACAATGGATGAAGAATATTCTCCTTCACATAATGCCATCATAGAAAACACACCAAACATAGACTCAAGGAAAGATAAAGGTAAATAAATTCCTTATTTCATCAAGAGGTAGCTATTAAAAATGCTTGATAGGGTCAAGCCTAATCAAGAGGAACATACTTTACATTATCTCAAAGAGTATCCCTACCTCCCAAAAAGATAAAAAGTCAAAAATCTGAGAACCTTTATAAATTAGAAGAGAATGGGATAATATAGGAGTAGGAGAGGACAGAGAAGAGGGAGCATGCTTCAAGGATAATTAATGAACTATCAGCTTTCCAAGGATGCTCCAACATGTTTTGGTCTAATCAGGATGTAATCTATCATGAATAAGATAGTCTTTGTTTTTCCAAATATCCTCCAAGTAGTACA
Organism: Torreya grandis; assembly: GCA_037957365.1. Classification (NCBI taxonomy): domain Eukaryota; kingdom Viridiplantae; phylum Streptophyta; class Pinopsida; order Cupressales; family Taxaceae; genus Torreya; species Torreya grandis. Next base: position 101,047 of record JARHVA010006787.1, on the reverse strand, counting down.
CTAGAAGACAATAATTTTTCCAAATATGGTGCATCATGATCCTATTTATGAAAGGGACCCTTAGGAATTTTGAAAATATATTAAATGCTTAAGCTATTTCTCCAACCACCAAATATCTATCTTTGATATTGTATGCATCTTTCTACTTGGCTTATACATAAGGACAAAACCTTCACATCTATGAACCTAACTAAGAATTTATTTTGCTTGAGCTTAAACTTGACGTCTATATAATTGTCAAATATGTTCATGAACCCATAAAATAATAGGTATGTGGATGTGAATTTTAATCTCTAGTGGTATGTTTAAAATTAAATGGATATTTTTTGGAGCCTAAATTTGTTGTTAGCATGAATTTTTTGCTCTACAAGTCCATCTTTAAAAGCTTATAACTTGAGTTAGAAAGCTCATGTAGGCATGAAATTTTTTGAGAGTGTTCCTGGCATGTAGATATACAATTGTCCATGATCCATTGGTTTCATTAGGATTTTGAGTGAAGATATTAAATGCATAAGTTGGCTGGTCCATTTTTTCCCACATGATGACTGTTGACCATTTTTTGCCCAACAGGCCAAAAATCAGTCCCCTTCTTCCCCTGCTATTCTAGGCCAATTCATTTTTTATTTTGCATGAATCTGGTGATTTATAAAAACTCTAAAGAGCTTGGTTTTCTATGTAATTACAAGTTTTCTTTTGGTAGTTGAAGAAACAGGCGAAAAGAGCAAGTTTTTACAAAACTCCTTCAGATTTTTGTCTGAAGAAATTCACAAGGAAGGTCGGCATCTTTGAACCATTGAACCATCACTTCATTTCAAGCTTTGCTTCAATTGGCAGTTCTTTGAATTTGGTTCAATCAACTAAGTTCAGTGCTTAGTTCATCAAAAAATTTCAAAGCAAATGGTTCAATTGGCTCGGTGCGCATTCTTGAACCATTGAATTGTTGAACCAATTTTTGGTTCAACAGGTTGGTTCAAGGGTGTGCCCTATAGTCAGAGGGTAGTGATGGGTATAAAAGTCCTTGTGGAGGGTAGAAAGAGTTTCAAAGAGCTTTAGGGAAAGGAAAAGTCAAAGCGACCAATTCTCAAAAACTTTTTGTTTGCAGGAAAAGGGCCCAAAGTAGAAAAGCTGAAGGAGAGTCCAAGGATGATAGGTGCGTGAAAATCAAATTTAAGATAGTTTAAATGCCTGAGTGCTAACCATGAAATGATCCCAAAGTATGTAGCAACTTGCCAAAAGATCACCCCTAAGGGCTGAAGGATCAAAAAAAGATAAAGAGCCTAGAGAACAGAGAGAAGGCAGACATTGTGGCTCATAAATTTAATCCTGACAATAGAATAGCCATGATGTAGAAGCAGATGAAGTGATCTAAGTGATTCAAGAAGGTGTCAATTCAAGAAGTCATTTCAGTGGTTGACATAGTGCATACCATGTGATCATCAAAGAGGCACAAACAGTGGTTGATGCGACTGGTTTCCTTTAAAATACATTGGAGAGCAATCAAATGGTGTAGCTCATAAATTCAAATCTTGACAGCAGAATGGCCATGACGTAGAAGCAGATGAAGTGATTCAAGTGATGCAAGAAGGTGTTGATTCAAGAAGTTATTTTAGTGGTTAACACAGTGCCTACCATGTGGTCATCAAAGAGGCACAAACAATGCTCGACGCGACTAGTTTTCTTCAAAATGCATTGGAGAGCAGTCAAACAGTGTGGCTCATGAATTCAAATCCTGACAAGAGCCAAAATAGCATTAGATTTAGATGGTTTCCTCATCCCAATGCTTGGAAGGTGCATGGGTCACTTGTAAAAAGGGTGCCAAAAGGCCCCTTTGCTTCCTCTATATATTGGAGACTTGTCTTTGGAAAAATCATCTTCCACATTTGTAAGGCATAGCCCTGGCAAATTTTCACCTGAATCAATAAATGCATTTTTTACCTCTATCCTAGTTAGATATCTTTGTGTATGTCTGAGTGTTAGTTTGTGTTTAGTCATTACTTCTTGATGCTTCCACAGGTTCAACACCAACATACCTGGTGTCTATAAGGTGCCATTTCTACAGATAATAAGGAGAGCTATATTTGGAAGTGAAAAAATAGAAGAAATTACTATACAGAGTGCCTTTCACAACACCTTTGGTGAATCTCTATTTTTTGTATTTTTCATTAAAGCCTCCCTACGAAGTTTCTTATAGCCTAGTCCTTCTGCCAATTTGAAGTGTATGTATGTTTTTATCTGGTTTTAAGTGTGAGTGTGAGAAGGTCAGATCATTTTGGTGCATCACTCCTTTTAGAGTAGATTTGTTTTCCTATAATCTTCCTCCCTTTTCATCCCCCCCATTGTGTGTGTGTGTGTGTGTGTGGGTGTGTGTGTGTGTGTGTGTGTGTGTGTGTGTGTGTGTGTGTGTGTGTGTGTGTGTGTGTGTGTGTGTGTGTGTGTGTGTGTGTGTGTGTGTGTGTGTGTGTGTGTGTGTGTGTGTGTGTGTTAGCACTTACTAGAACAAATCAAATGCATTAAAGGGAGTTAGCCCTTACCTAGATAATCTCTCCTCTTGCTTTGTCAGTCCCACAGGTGAGAGGGAAGTTTCCATTATTGTGTGTGGAAGGCAGGAGCTCAACCTCCTTGCCCCGAGTGCAATCCACTACGTCAACAATTTTTGGCACGCTCAGTGGGACCAACTAAGACAAGTTGTGTCCACAGAGTTGAAGAAATTTTGGTGTATTATTCAACTAACCAGTGTTTGGAGGCTTTTGAATCAAACACCAATGGTGACTCTGAGTTAAATCAACTGGTTAAGTAGTTCTAGTATTGTACCATCAAGAAACAATATTATGGTATGTATAGCCCCATCATTTAGAGCCATGGACCCTATTTTCCTTGGCCAGCATGGCTATGAACCTTACCAGCCTTATGTTGATCCTTATTAGGTTCAATATGTCTAGTCTCAACCTTGCCATAAGCTATATCAGCCTTATGCCCAGTCTTCTCAATATGTCACTTCTCCCACTCAACCCAGTCTCTTTACCAATCAACCCATTTCCACCTTCAAGCGAGCACTACTGGGATACAAAAAATATGTAATAGATATTGACACCAGAAGGGGATGTGGCCAAGAAATTTTTGATCATATCATCCATCAAGTGAGGAATGCACTAGGTCAGGTTAAGAAGGAATGGGCTCCTATTGAAAGAGCCAATTGGCACAGGCTTATAAGTGAGATGTTGGATGTGAGTGGTTTGATTGAATATTTGGAAGAGAAGCTAAGTATTCATGAGAGGTAGCCTTACCAAGTCTATCAACCTACATACTTATTGCCCCAAGCATCATATCAGTCATATACAACCCTCGCTCATAAGCTAAGTCAAGCCTGTCGAATTCCTTTCCCCAATTATGTTGAGGAGAGTTTCGAAATAGCAAACCTTGTGTTTAAGGCTAATCTTGATAGACAGATCGAATTGGCAAATATTCAAATGTAGTAGTCCATTTTGGTAGTGAGGGACGTGGAATCTAAATCTTCACTACCCTCTCACATTATGGCCCCACCACCCCCAAAGGAGATGCCCAATTTGAATATCTTAAGCTAGAATAAAGTGGTTGAGTCATAGAACAGCAAGCGTGTGAAATACATTGTCTAAGAGTGTGAGGTACAATATGAGGTTAGCCCTTTTCAAGTTCCCCCCACCCTTCCTCAAGATATTAATGTGTTTATACTCTTGTTATGATGTTAATGGGCACCCTTAGAGAATGTTCTTCAAGCTCTCTCCCATTAAGTCACAATATTGGGACAACCCTAGGTTTTGAGTAACCTATGTTGGGTTTGAACTTTTAGAGTAGGCTGAAATCCTCTTTAATGCTCGCCGAAACTAATGCTAAGCTAATTATTTATAGAGAAAAGGGTTATAAAGGGATAAAGGGCTCCTAAGAAAGTTAACTAGGTGATGCACAAAAATTAAAATGGAAACTCCCATAATATCAAACCTACACTAGATCAACAAAAGACAATACTAGCTCACATAACCTCAAGATCAAACTACTTACATAATTATTTCATAGAAGAGGTTCAGAGTATAACACTAATCTAAATCTGTAAGTAACATTGAAAACTCCTTAAACAATGTCAAAAAGGAGAACAATGGATGAAGAATATTCTCCTTCACATAATGCCATCATAGAAGACTCACCAAACATATACTCAATGAAAGAGAAAGGTAAATAAATTCCTTATTGCATCAAGAGGTAGCTATTAAAAATGCTTGATAGGGTCAAGCCTAATCAAGAGGAACATACTTTACATTATCTCAAAGAGTATCCCTACCTCCCAAAAAGATAAAAAGTCAAAAATCTGAGAACCTTTATAAATTAGAAGAGAATGGGATAATATAGGAGTAGGAGAGGAGAGAGAAGAGGGAGCATGCTTCGAGGATAATTAATGAACTATCAACTTTCCAAGGATGCTCCACCATGTTTTGGTCTAATCAGGATGTAATCTATCATTAATAAGATAGTCTTTGTTTTTCCAAATATCCTCCAAGTAATACACTAGAAGACAATAATTTTTCCAAATATGGTGCGTCATGATCCTATTTATGAAAGGGACCCTTAGGCATTTTGAAAATATATTAAATGCTTAAGCTATTTCTCCAACCACCAAATATCTATCTTTGATATTGTATGCATCTTTCTACTTGGCTTATACATAAGGACAAAACCTTCACATCTATGAACCTAACTAAGCTTTATTATCTGATTTGGGTGGCTCTATGTTGAGATCATGGCTTAGAATGTTCTTTCATTGATTACATATAGATACTTTTGTATTAAAACCTATAATAGGATTAAATATAGATGAAAACTAATATAATATTATTAGTTTTCTTATAGTTTATATATAGGACATTCTTCTTGATGTTTGGTCCCTTTTACAATAATTTTCCACCCTTTTAGCCTATATCAGGTCTAAAATACCTATTTTACCTCTATAAAGTTCTACTAGCAATGCTTGTTCCTCATTTTTTAATCCTGGTTCAACTTGGGTCGAGCTTGATCTTGGTTCTATGTATTTTCCACTAGCTCAAGTCCATCCATTTGATTTGCCTGAGTTTAACCACACCATCAACCTTAGTCAAAAACGTCTTGGCTTGGTCCTTTATTCATTGGTTGTTGAATGCTGTTTTGGACCCTTGACTTCTTAACCTTCACTTGTACCATAAAATCTCTTATGAAAGATTAAACACATAGAGTTAGATCTTCTACCTGAACTAACATGTTGTTGACACTTAACACCCATGTGTTTGGTCCTTGGGTCTACTCATTAGTCTATCTAATCCTATGATTATGTCATGTGGTGGCCTCTAATACCCTTGACCTTTTGACCTACTCATGTACCATTGATCTTAGATACTTGATCAAACACCAACTATTGATCTGATAAGACCCACTATTTGAAAGTTAATGACTAGTTTACAATATTAAAATTGATGTTTATATTCCCATCATTTTACATTCACATAACCAACATTGACACTCATATAACCATCAAATTTAAGATCAAAATAATTTGTTTTATTTGAGCTTAAACTTGACATTTTCATGACCATAAAATACATTCATGAGGCTATCAAATGATGAGAGTGTGGATGTAAATTTAATCTCTAGTGGTATTTTTAAAATTAAATGGTTATTTGATAGAGCATAAATTTGATGTTATTGTGAATGTTCCACTCTACGTCCATATTTAGAAGCTTGTAACTCGAGCTAGAAAGCTCATGTAGGCATGAAATTTTTTGAGGGTATTCCTAACATGTAGATCTGAAATTGTGCATGTTCATCTAGTTTTGTGAGGATTCTAAGTGAAGATATTAAATGCATAAGTTGGCTGGTCCATTTTATCCTATGTGACATCCTAGTGATGGTCTAGTAAAAAATGGCTAAGTATGGAAATTCAATGAATTTTGTCTGGGATGCCAACTTTATACATGAATAAATTTCATCATGCTTAAACGTATGGCTAAAAGCTTAGTGTGTAACAATTAGGGACCAAGTTTAACAAACCTTTATAATCAATTTTTCTTGATACATCCACACATGTGAGGTATGGACTTATCAATATTCTCAATTGGCTCAATCTCAACTCTACAAAATGGCTAAGTATGGAAACTTAGTTAATTTCGTATGAGAGGCCAACTTTGAGTCTTCATATCTTCTAGTATGCTTAGTCAGATGACCTAAAACTTAGCATATATGTTCTTGGGACTAATATGAACAAACACATATGACCAATTGTTCTTGACTCATCTACATGTGGTAATAATAACATAGACAAATTGTCTACTCAAAATTTATGCCAGTAGCCCCAAAATGTCTATATGAACATAATGAAGAACCGGATGAAAAGAATGCACTTCCATACTCATTCTAAGAAATATTAACATCCCATATGTTCTATATAACCTATCCATCTACTCATCCATTATAAAACTAATCCATATGGGTATAATCTTAGTATGTGGGCCAAAATTGGCCAACATCTTTAGTGAATCATAGTGGTTACATGCCTATCTATGTAAAATAACCCAGACCATGTGCCTTATCTAGTCCATCTAGAATGGAGTCATTAGCCTCTATAACTGAGCTAATCATGAAGATGATACAAGGCTACCCCTCTATAACTTATCTTGAAATAAATACAAGGATGACAAAATAATAAAGGAAAGTGCATGCAGGCATTTGGAGGAAAGAAAAAAATCAAACCTACTGAATAAATGTGCAAAAAGGAACTTATAAAAAAGCATAAAAATAATATAATATATATAAGACCTTTTTAAAATGGGTCTTCCTAGATCAAAAGGGAAACTTCTAGTATCATCAACTTGTAATAAATTAGGATGGAAAATACCTTGCTTTGGAGATATCAGAATTGGTGGATCAAGTAGCTTGATGGCCAATCCTATTGATATGTTTCATATTGGATATAATGGGATGAACATGCCTCCAATGTAGACATACCAGTCCAATTATTCCAAACTTGGTCCATTTTGGACTGTGGGAGCACTTGCTTTCCATTGTTCATCACTCTTGAGAAAGTCTTACATGAAGATTGCATTTAGGCTCTTAGGAGCAACTACACTTGGTTTAATTGATGGTTCAAAAATACCATGTTATTCTACCTTATACTTATGTAAATTAGGATTGATCATGATTAGATCAATAATTTCATGGTTTTTTGGAAGAATGAAATGTCCGTCAGCCTCTTCAAATTCTTTAGTTATGGAATTGAACCACTGCCATAACTCTTTAGGCTCTTCACTAGTATGCTCATCAAATTGAATCACTTGAGAACTTGATATTTCCCCTTCATCGACCTCACTCAATATTTCATCTTTATTTTCAACTAAAAATGAGGGTTGATTTAACCATCCAAGGTCTGAAACATCATATTCATATGGATCAAGATCTTATCTACTTTCTTCCAGCTCCAACATATCAGGGCCATCCTGAACAGACACCTCATACTTAAGTGGACCAACCTCTAATACATGGTTCTAATCCTCTTCTTCATCTATAAATAATGGACCTTCAGTAGTCTATTTAAGGTCTACTCCATGTTTAGCTTAAGGATTATCCTCTTCAGGCAAGTTTGCAATATTAAGGTGATCTAATTCACTTAAGAAATCTAAGCACAAATGTTTCCATTGATCTTATAAACTATTTGAGCTATTATTTAAATATATACTAGGTTCATAAAGGCTATCTTCTTGATTATCATTAGGCTCATACAACTTTAAAATTGAAAAATTATCCTTCCTATGAATTGGGTTACCGATCATTATCTCCTCATCAAGACACTTGCATTGTCCTCTTTAGGTTCTCCTATGACTACAAGCTCTTCCTCTACCCTTTGTAGATTAGAATACTCTTTTATAATAGATATGGTGTGAGGATGAAGGAGTTCACCTTGCTTGTAGCTTAGGAGGGTTTCCTTATAGCTAAGTACTTTGAATGCTCTTTTAGGTGGCTCTTGAAAAAAGGAGAGAGAGTCTCATAAATATTGTACACCAAGCTCATTGAGCTGAGCTATGGTTTTTTGATTCATTTCTTACACAACTAACTCTTCCTCTACCAGGACTAGTTCTTGGACTACCTTAACTAATACTTCCCTTTCCTTCTATATTCCTTCCTTGATTAATTTCCACAAGGGGAATGTGTAAGATTTGGCCAAATTCTCTTTTTCCTAGATGGATATGGGAGAGGGTGATTTCACAAGATAGGGTATGAAACAATTAGGGTCATAAGAGAGGATCCAAGATGGAATATCTTCATGCTCTTGAGTGAGAATGAGAAAAGGGGTAGGAGAGGGAAAACTTATTAGCATAGGATTGACATACTCTTTCTCCCATTTCTCAAACACTTCTTTAATGGACAATACCCACATTTTCATTTCTTGCTTCTCAACATGTGGGAAGTCAGCTTCTTCAATGGATGCCCATACATTATATAACTCTTGCAATAAGATTTTTATCCCCTCCATAGCATGAATAGGGAATTCTTGTCGTAGCTTGACCCCTTCCTTAATCTTCATGATTATTCTTCCTTGGTCCAATATTACTTATCTAAGTTTTGATAAGGATGGACTTTGACAAGGTTAACTAGGGGGCTGATCAAGGACTCTTGAAGGTTGAGCTTGAGGCTCTTAAATGGGATATGGAACATAAGGCTGGTCTAAATGTGCTTTCTTCTCTTCATAAGATATTAACATACTATCTATATTTTGACCATGTTTCTTATCATTGTTATGCCCTCATTCTTATAATATGACCATTGTTTTCTTTCACAAATTGACCATCTACTCTTCGCTAACTGAAATCACTCGTTGCCTTTTGTAGATCATGGAGAGGGATGACTAGAGAAAACTCTAGACCCTTACCAATATCCCTTAACAACTTAATATAAACTTTTAATGCTTGCTTGACCCATAAAAATGATGTAATAGGGTAAGCCTTGTCTTAATAATGGGAAGTAGAGGCTTGATTTAAATGTAAGGGAGGCTAACCTTAGTCATATATAGGGGTAAAAGGAGGACAAATGACATGATAAGGTTGATAGGTTGTTTGAGGGCCACTTGGGGGGAACACATAAGCATTATTTACCTGATAAGTGTGATGTTGAGGTAGAGGATAAACATATTAATCAAAATATGATTAATTATACATACTATATTATGATGATCAATCACTTAGTTAGACTACTTAACCAATTGATAGATGATCAAAGTTACCATTGATGTTTGAATACCTACCTCCAAATGCTGATATGTATAATAATGACACCAAAAATCCTTCCACTACTTTGGACCTTAGTCCCATTGAGCATGCTAGAAAATGTTCTAACATAAATGGGCACCCTTAGAAATGGTTATTTGGGATCTATCTCATTAAGTCAAAATATTAGGACAACCCTAGGCTATGTGTAACCTATGTTGGGGTTGAATGTTTAGAGTAGGCCATCTTCCTCTTTAATGCTCACCTAAACTAATGCTAAGCTAATGTTTTATAGGGAAAATGTTTAGAAAGGGGGTAAGGGCTCCTAAGAAAGTTAACTAGGTGATACACCAAACTTAAAAGGGAAAATCCTATAGGCTTGAACCCACACTAGATCAATAGAAGACAATACTAGTTTACATAACCTCAAGATCAATCTACTTGCATAAGTATTTCATAGAAGAGGTTTAGAGTAGAAAACTAATCTAGACCTACAACCAACATTGAAAATTCCATAAATAATGTCAAAAATGAGGACAATGGATGAGGTAGATTCTCTTTCACACAATGTCATCATACACAACTCACCAAACATAAACTCAAGGCAAGATATAGGTAAATAAAGTCCTTATTTCATCAAGAGGTAGTTATTACAAATGCTTGACAAGGTTGAGCCTAATCAAGTGGAACATACTTTAAAATATCTCAAAGAGTATCCTTGCCTCCCAAAAAGATAAAATGTAAAAAATATGAGAACCTTTATAAAGGAGAAGAGAATTGGATAATATATGAGAAGGGGATGAGAGATAAGAGGGAGCATGCTTCAAGGATAATTAATGAACTACCAAATTTTTAGGGATGATTCACCATTCTTTGGTCTAATTAGGATGTGATCTATCATGAATAAGATAGTATCTATTTTTCCCAAAAGCATTTAGGTAATACACTAGAAGACAAGAGTTTTTCCAAAGATTGTGAGTCATGATCCTATTTATGAAAGGGACCCTTAGGCATTCTAAAATTCTATTAAATTATGAGGCTACTTCTCCAACCACTAGATCTCTATCTTTGATCTGCTATGTATCTTTCCACTTGGCTTATGAATAAGGAAAAAACCTTCAAATATATGAACCTAAATGAGCTTTGATTATGTTTTCTTTGGGTAGCTATCTATAGAAAGCATGGCTTGGGATGCTCCTTAATTGATTACATATAGTTTTTCTTGCATTAAAACCTACACCTAGATTAACTATAGATGAAAAATAATCTAAAATTATTGGTTTTACTATAGTCCATATAGATAAAACATTCTACTCAATGCTTGGTCTATTTTACAACAAGTTTCCACCCTCTTGGCCTATATTAGGTCCAAAATACCTATTTTACCTCTATGGAGTTCTGATGGCAATGCTTGGTCCTTATTGTTTATCCTTTTTTAAATTAGGTCAAGCTCAATCTCAGTTCTATGTATTTTCCACTAATTGGGTCCATCCATTTAATTTGCCTGAGTTTAACTACTCCATCAACCTTAGTCAAAAACATCTCAACTCAGTCCTTTGTTTATTGGTTATTGAATGCTAACTCGGACCCTTGACTTCTTAACCTTTATTTCACCATCAAATCTCTTCTGATAGGTTAAACACATACCATTAGATCTTCTTCTTGAGATAACATACTATTAACCCTTGGTACCCATGTATTTGGTCCTTGGATTTGCTTGTTAATCTATCTACTCCTGTGCTTACACCATGTGGTAGCCTCTAATCCCCTTGACATTTTGACCTAATCACATACCATTGATCTTGGATTCTTGATCAAATACCAACCATGAATATATTGGGACCCATTATTTGAAATCCAATGATTATTTTACAAACTTAAAATTGAAATTTTCACTCCCATCATTTGACATTTGCATGACCATCATTGACATTCATGTGATCATAAATTTAAACTCAAAAGAATTTATTTTGCTTGAGCTTAAACTTGACGTCTATATAATTGTCAAATATGTTCATGAACCCATCAAATAATAGGTATGTGGATGTGAATTTTAATCTATAGTGGTATTTTTAAAATTAAATGGCTATTTTTTGGAGCCTAAATTTGTTGTTAGCATGAATTTTCTGCTCTACAAGTCCATCTTTAAAAGCTTATAACTTGAGTTAGAAAGCTCATGTAGGCATGAAATTTTTTGAGAGTGTTCCTGGCATGTAGATATACAATTGTGCATGATCCATTGGTTTCATTAGGATTTTGAGTGAAGATATTAAATGCATAAGTTGGCTGGTCCATTTTTTCCCACATGATGACTGTTGACCATATTTTGCCCAACAGGCCAAAAATCAGTCCCCTTCTTCCCCTGCTATTCTAGGCCAATTCATTTTTTATTTTGTATGAATCTGGTGATTTCTACAAACTCTACAGAGCTTGGTTTTCTATGGAATCTACAAGTTTTCTTTTGGTAGTTGAAGAAACAGGCGAAAAGAGCAAGTTTTTACAAAACTCCTTTAGATTTTCGTCTAAAGAAATTCACAAGGAAGGTCAGCGTCTTTGAACCATTGAACCATCACTTCATTTCAAGCTTTGGTTCAATTGGCATTTCTTTGAATTTGGTTCAATCAACTAAGTTTAGTGCTTAGTTCATCGAAAAAGTTTAAAGAAAATGGTTCAATTGGCTCGGCACACATTCTTGAACCATTGAATTGTTGAACCAATTTTTGGTTCAACAGGTTGGTTCAAGGGTGTGCCCTATAGTCAGAGGGTAGTGATGGGTCTAAAATCCCTTTTGGAGGGTAGAAAGAGTTTCAAAGAGCTTTAGGGAAAGGAAAAGTCAAAGCGGCCAATTCTCATGAACTTTTTTCTACGGGAAAAGGGCCCAAAGTAGAAAAACCGAAGGAGAGTCCAAGGATGACAGGTGCGTGAAAATCAAATTTAAGATAGTAAAAAGGTTTTTGGTTTTCAAATTCCTGAGTGATAACCATGAAATGAGCCCAAAGTATGTAGCAACCCGCCAAAAGATCGCCCCTGAGGGCTGAAGGATAAAAAAAAGATAAAGAGCCTAGAGAACAAAGAGAAGGCAGATAGTGTGGCTCATAAATTTAATCCTGACAATAGAATAGCCATGATGTAGAAGTATATGAAGTGATCTAAGTGATGAAATAAGGTGTTGATTCAAGAATTTATTTCAGTGGTTGACATAGTGCATACCATGCGATCATCAAAGAGGCACAAACAGTGGTTGACGTGATTGGTTTCCTTTAAAATACATTGGAGAGCAATCAAATGGTGTAGCTCATAAATTCAAATATTGACAGCAGAATGACCATGATGTAGAAGTAGATGAAGTGATTCAAGTGATGCAAGAAGGTGTTGATTCAAGAAGTTATTTTAGCGGTTAACACAGTGCCTACCATGCAGTCATCAAAGAGGCACAAACAGTGGTCGACGCGACTAGTTTTCTTCAAAATGCATTGGAGAGCAGTCAAACAGTGTGGCTCATGAATTCAAATCCTGACAGGAGCCAAAATAGCATTAGATTTAGATGGTTTCCTCATCCCAATGCTTGGAAGGTGCATGGGTCACTTGTAAAAAGGGTGCCAAAAGGCCCCTTTGCTTCCTCTATATATTGGAGACTTGTCTTTGGAAAAATCATCTTCCACATTTGTAAGGCATAGCCCTGGAAAATTTTCACCTGAATCAATAAATGCATTTTTTACCTCTATCCTAGTTAGATATCTCTATGTATGTCTGAGTGTTAGTTTGTGTTTAGTCATTACTTCTTGATGCTTCCACAGGTTCAACACCAACATACCTAGTGTCTATAAGGTGCCATTTCTGCAGATAACAAGGAGAGCTATATTTGGAAGTGCAAAAATAGAAGAAATTACTATACAGAGTGCCTTTCACAGCACCTTTGGTGAATCTCTATTTTTTGTATTTTTCATTAAAGCCTCCCTACCAAGTTTCTTACAGCCTAGTCCTTCTGCCAGTTTGAAGTGTATGTATGTTTTTATCTGGTTTTAAGTGTGAGTGTGAGAAGGTCAGATCATTTTGGTGCATCACTCCTTTTAGATTAGATTTGTTTTCCTGTAATCTTCCTCCTTTTTCATCCCCCCATTATGTGTGTGTGTGTGTGTGTGTGTGTGTGTGTGTGTGTGTGTGTGTGTTAGCACTTACTAGAACAAATCAAATGCATTAAAGGGAGTTAGCCCTTACCTAGAGACTCTCTCCTCTTACTTTGTTAGTCCCACAGGTGAGAGGGGAGTTTCCGTTATTGTGTGTGGAAGGCAGGAGCTCAACCTCCTTACCCCAGGTGCAATCCACTATGTCAATAGTTTTTGGCACGCTCAGTGGACCAATTAAGACAAGTTGTGTCCACAGAGTTGAAGAAATTTTGGTGTATTATTCAACTAACCAGCCTTTGGAGGCTTTTGAATCAAACACCAATGGTGACTCTGAGTTAAATCAACTGGTTAAGTAGTTCTGGTATTGTACCATCAAGAAACAATATTATGGTATGTATAGCCCCATCATTTAGAGCCATGGACCCTATTTTCCTTGGCCAGCATGGCTATGAACCTTACCAGCCTTATGTTGATCCTTATCAGGTTCAATATGTCCAGTCTCAACCTTGCCATAAGCTATATCAGCCTTATGCCTAGTCTTCTCAATATGTCACTTCTCCCACTCAACCCAGTCTCTTTACCAATCAACCTGTTTCCACCTTCAAGCGAGCACTGCTAGGATACAAAAAAATGTAATAGATCTTGACACCAGAAGGGGATGTGGCCAAGAAATTTTTGATCATATCATCCATCAAGTGAGGAATGCACTAGGTCAGGTTAAGAAGGAATGGGCTCCTATTGAAAGAGCCAATTGGCACAGGCTTATAAGTGAGATGCTGGATGTGAGTGGTTTGATTGAATATTTGGAAGAGAAGCTAAGTATTCATGAGAGGTAGCCTTACCAAGTCTATCAACCTGCATACTTACTGCCCCAAGCATCATATCAGTCATATACAACCCTCGCTCATAAGCCAAGTCAAGCCTATCAAAGTCCTTTCCCCAATTATGTTGAGGAGAGTTTCGAAATAGCAAACCTTGTGTTTAAGGCTAATCTTGATAGACAGATCGAATTGGAAAATATTCAAATGTAGTAGTCCATTTTTGTAGTGAGGGAAGTGGAATCTAAATCTTCACTACCCTCTCACATTGTGGCCCCACCACCCCCAAAGGAGATGCCCAGTTTGAATATCTTAAGCTAGAATAAAGTGGTTGAGTCATAGAACAACAAGCGTGTGAAATACATTGTCTAAGAGTGTGAGGTACAATATGAGGTTAGCCCTTTTCAAGTTCCTCCCACCCTTCCTCAAGAAGCTCCAAAAAGTACAAAATGAGGATGATCTGGCCAAGCAGATTGAGGAATTAGAAAAGAAGATGAGACCGCTTGGAGAAAGAGAGATGGAGTTTTCAAACTTTGTAGAGGAGCTGATGCCAAAAGACACCCCTTCTACCAATCTAAAGTGGAGGAATGAAAACCAATAAATTTTTGCCCAAGGTCTACCCTCTCTTATTCTATAGAAAACTCCCTCTTGTGTGCCAAATCCTTTCTATCAGATGGCACTTGCTCATTCTAACTCATCCGACGCATCAATCAATCCTACCCTCAATCTCATGCACCTAGATTTTTACCATGCCTCTTTTTAGATAGCTCTTCTTATACATGAGCAGACCCTCCCAAATCTTCCCCAACCTCCTCAAGTCTTTCAACATGATCTCCAAATTCCAAGCTGGAAGAAGGAACATCATGAACCAGCTCAGGACCTTGAAGAGGATAAAATTGATGTCTATTCATAGGATCAAGATTCCAATCCCAAGATCATGAGTTAACGGTAAATAGTGGAATCTTGCGGTAGAAAGGAAGAAGAAGAGAAAGGTTTTGCTCAAAACCCTGAAGAAGATGGGGCTACTCCTGTTCTCGATGATGATTGTGACTTCTAGGAAAGGCTTTTCTAGGAAGATATGGATAGGTGGATTATAGAGTTGAAGTCAAGAGTAGGTCTCCTTAGTGAATGTGTGATGGATGCTTCAGACCAAATAGAATTTTTTTTGTCTGAATACACTCCATCTATACACCTCCAAGAAAGCTATCAGGCCTTCCCTGATATAGATTATGCTCAGTTTACGACTGACTAGGGAGACTTCATGAGTATGGATGAGGAGGAGATCACCTTAGGTGACATGAAAGAGCATGGAAAATCTCTTGTTCATGTTTTTAATGATTCATTTGAAGTCATTGAGGCAGGTTGTACTATTCTTCAAGGAGGCTATGAGCTAGATAAGAGTGGAGAAGGCAGCATTGGGGTTCAAACAAGCATGCAAAGAGGTTGTAGTTTTTTAGATTTACCCCTTCTAGAGGTTAGTGAATCTAAAGACATCTTCTTTGAAATCATCAAGGAAGATGGTCATACCATGGAACTCAAGCATGAAGTAGAAGAGAGCAAGCCAGTCAAGGGTGCGTATCAAGGGGCTTATGGTGATGAGCCAACAACAATTGATTTCTTGATGAGATACACTAGCCTAAAGAACCAACAGGAGGCAAGCTTCCAAGAACAAATAGATTATGTATACATTGGAAGCATGTTTGAATCTCCACTCAGGTACAAGCCAAATTAGGTGACAGGCAAGAGGAGTAGGTCACCAACTCTCCTTTTCATTTAGCTACTTGCCTGGCACCATAAGTCTTCTTACCAGGAAGGATACATTAGAAGCTTTCCCTTTGATCCAGGAGGGAATCAAAAAATACCTAGTTAGCTATATATAATAGGTTGCTTTCAGTTTTATTTCCCTATTTTCCCTAAGTGCTTTCTACACACATTAGTAATTTTGTTAGCTTTATGTGTTTTTTCTTTTCCCTTTAAGGTGAATCTATGGGATTGGTTCTAGATTTATCAGATCTATTGCTGATATTTAAGTTAAAATATGACCCTATGCCCAATGGATTTTTTAAGGCAACTGGCTTTTAAGCATAGTAGTCATGCTTCCCCTAGGAGTTGCCAATTTGTTGACCATTTTTTGCCCAACAAGCCAAAAATTGGTCCCCTTCTTCCCCTGCTATTCTAGGCCAATTCATTTTTTATTTTGCATGAGTCTGGTTATTTCTACAGACTCTATAGAGCTTAGTTTTCTATGGACTCTACAATTTCTCTTTTGATAGTTGAAGAAACAAGTGAAAAGGGCAAGTTTTTATAAAGCTCCTTCAGATTTTTGTCTAAAGAAATTCAAAGGGAAGGTCGGCATCTTTGAACCATTGAACCATCACTTCATTTAAAGCTTTGGTTCAATTGGCAGTTCTTTAGCTTTGGTTCAATTAGCTAAGTTTAGTGCTTAGTTTATCAAAAAAGATCAAATCAAATAGTTCAATCAGCTCGGCACGCAGTCTTGAACCATTGAATCGTTGAACCAATTTTTGGTTTAATGGGTTGGTTCAATGGCTTGGTTCAAGGGTGTGCCCTATAGCTAGAGGGTAGTGATGGGTCCAAAAGCCCTTGTGGAGGGTAGAAAGAGTTTCAAAGAGCCTGAGGGAAAGGAAAAGTCAAAGTGGCCAATTCCTGTGGAATTTTTGTCCACAGGAAAAGGGCCTGAAGCAAAAAATTCAAAGGAGAGTCCAAGGATGATGGGTGTGTGAACATCAAATTTAAGCCAGTAAAAAAGCTATTGGTTTTTAAATGCCTAAGTGCTAACCATGGAATGAGCCCAAAGTATGCAGTGACCTATCAGAAGATCACCCTTGAGGGCTGAAGGATCAAAACAAGACAAAGAGCTCAGAGAACAAAGAGTAGGTGGATGGTGTGGCTCATAAATTCAATCTTGATAGCAAAATGGCCATGACATAGAAGTAGATGAAGTGATCTAAATGATGCAGGAAGGTATTGATTCAAGAAGTTATTTTAGTGATTGACACAGTGCATACCATGCGATCATCAAAGAGGCACAAACAATGGTTGACGTGACTGGTTTCCTTTAAAATGCATTGGAGAGCAGTCAAATGGTGCAGCTCATAAATTCAAATCTTGATAGTAGAATCGCCATGACATAGAAGTAGATGAGGTGATCCAAGTGATGCAAGAAGGTGTCAATTCAAGAATTTATTTTAGTGGTTGACATAGTGCCTACCATGAGGTCATCAAAGAGGCACAAACAGTGGTCGATGTGATTGGTTTTCTTCAAAATACATTGGAGAGAAATAAAATGATGTGGCTCATAAATTCAAATCCTAATAGGAGCTGACACAGTGTTAGATTCAGATGGTTTCCTCATCCAAATGCTTGGAAGGTGCATGGGTCACTTGTAAAAAGGGTTCCAAAAGGCCCCTTTTCTTCCTCTATATATTGGAGACTTGTCTTTGGAAAAATCATCTTCCACATTTGTAAGGCGTAGCCCTGGAAAATTTTCACCTAAATCAATAAACACATTTTTAACCTCTATCTTGGTTAGATATATCTGTGTATGTCTGAGTGTTAGTTTGTGTTTAGTCATTGCTTCTTGATGCTTCCACAGGTTCAACACCAACATACTTGGTGTTTATAAGGTGCCATTTCTATAACTGATAAGGAGAGATATATTTGGAAGTGCAGAAATAGAAGAAATTACTATACAAAGTGCCTTTCATAGCACCTTTGATGAATCTCTATTTTCTATATTTTCCATTAAAGCCTCCCTGCCAAGTTTCTTGCAGCTTGGTCCTTCTGCCAATTTGAAGTGTATGTATGTGTTTTTATGATTTTAAGTGTGAGTGTGAGAAGGTCGGATCATTTTGGTGCATCACCCCTTTTAGAGTAGATTTGTTTTCCTACAATCTTCCTCCCTTTTCATCCTCCCTATTATGTGTGTGTGTGTGTGTGTGTGTGTGTGTGTGTGTGTGTGTGTGTGTGTGTGTGTGTGTGTGTGTGTGTGTGTGTGTGTGTGTGTGTGTGTGTGTGTGTGTGTGTGTGTGTGTGTGTGTGTGTGTGTGTGTGTGTGTGTGTGTGTGTGTGTGTTAGCACTTATTGGAACAAATCAGATGCATCAAATGGAGATAGCCCTTAACTAGAGACTCTCCCCTCCTACTTCACTGGTCCCATAGGCAAGAGGGGAGTTTCCATTGTTGTGTGTGGAAGGCAGGATCTCAACCTCCTTGCCCCGGGTGCAATCCACTGCATCAACAATGACCTAGTGACAGTCTAGTAAAAAATGGCCAAGTATGGAAGCTCAATGATTTTTTTTTGAGGAGATAACTTTGAACATCAATAGATTTCATTACACATAGACACATGGCCTAAAACTTAGTACACAATAACTATGGACTATGTTAAACAAACCTATATGATCACTTTTTATTGAGACTTTCACATGTGTGAGATATGACCTCATCAATATTCTCACTCAGCTTAATTTGAAATCCTTTGCAAAATGGCTATGTTAAACAAACCTCTATGATCACTTTTTACTGAGACTTTCACATGTGTGAGATATGACCTCATCAATATTCTCACTCAACTCAATTTGAACTCCTTTGCAAAATGGCTAATTATGAAAACTTAATGAATTTTGTATGAGAGGCAAACTTTGAGTCTTCATATATTCTAATGCACTTAGTCAGATGACTTGAAACTTGGTGCATATGTTCTTGGGACAATGTGAATAGACCTATATGACCAATTTTTCTTGACTTGTCCACACATGGAAATAATAATGTCAACAAACTACCTACTCAAAATTTATACCACAAGCCCCAAAATATCTATATGAATATAATGAATAACCAGATGAAAACCATATACTTCCATACTCATTCAAAGAACTGTTGACATCTTATAGGGTATCTAAAACCTATCCATATGATCATCTATTATAAACCCAATCCATATGGGTACATGCTTGGTATATGGGATAAAATTAGCCAATAACTCCCCAGTTTAGGTGATGGTGTTTTCATCTTCCTCAATTTCAAGTTTTATGACTCCTATCATGTGAGTTTTTTCTTATGGTCCTATTTGGGGAGCCATATTAGGGTTGAATATTTTGGAAGTAGAGGCCTTAAGGTCATGAGTAATAGTTAGTGGGGGTTGGTTATCTTGATTATCATATGATTGGTTTAAGATGGTACATTGTTTATGGTTTGGAAAGGGGTTTTGATAAATACCAAAGTTAATATTTTAAGGTGATATAGGAATAATTGATTGGGCTTGATGGTTTGCATTGACATTCCTTAGGATCATGTCTACATCTTTTTTTGTTGGTTCTTAGGGAGTCTTTAAATAAACTTGTTGTATTCCCTACAGACATGAGTGTCATGCCCAATGACTCTATGAAAAAGGTATTAGGAATTAGGATCATAGTCTTGAGGATTTTAATTTTGGTCTTTCTAATTGAACCCTTACTAATTTTTATTATAAAAGAAAAATTAATTTTGATTAGGGTTAGTGTTTTAGAATTGATTTTGAAATTGTCCTTGGTTTTGGTTTTGCCATTAGGTGTTACAAAAAGGAATGTGTTTGAAATAAACTACATGAATAATAGGTGTAAGGTTTTTATTCCTTTCACCCATGTTGTTGTTATTAACATTTTTATTAATTTTTGCAAGCTGAATTGGATTGTTGTTATCCAAATTCACCTTGTTGTTTTGATATGTGACACCATTTGTGGTAGAATTATGGTTCCTATTGAAAATATTTAGACCTTAATTATTGGAGTTGATTTGGTTATAGTTTTGATAGCCTTCATTATTTTATTTTGGGATGAATATTTTACCATTAGTCTCATAGATTTTTTTACCACTATCAGTGACTGTTTGATTAATTTTGAGAGCACTTTCAAATGATTTTTCATATGATTGATAGGGGAGTGTTCACACATCTTTTCTCATCTCCTTATTAAGGGAGTGAAATAATAGATCACATAGTTCCCTTTGGTCCATGCATGGCATGTTGAAATATGAGTATAATATTTGTATTCATATTTTAATGAAATGGGTAGCTAATTCATCATGCTCTTACTTAATGTCTAATAACTCTTTTATACTAGTCATTATGGGTTTGTTCATATCGAAGTCTTTGAAAAACTCAACCATGAGTTGGTGAAAATAATGCATAGACCCCTTAGGGAGACAATAATAGTAATTGAGGGTTATTACTTCAAATATCTTTGGGAAATTTTTTGTAACCACCCCATCCTAAGGTAAAATTTCTTGAACAGCAATAACATATGCATTGATATGCATGTTAGGATATCCTTCCCAAAATTCATGAGTTGGTGAAAATAATGTATAGACCCCTTAGGGATACAATAATAATAATTGAGGGATATTCCTTAAAGGTATTTGGGAAAGATATATAGCCACACCATCCCAAGGTAAAAGTTCTCAAATAGAAATAGCATATGCCTTAACATGCACATTAGGATATCCTTCCCTCTTAAATTTAGGGAGGTCAAGTATGGGATAAAGTAGAATAAATCCTATTATATTTTGATTGAGGGGTTCTTTTAAGTAATCATCATATGTCCCCATGCCATTAAATTCTATTAAAGATGCAATGGAATAAGATTAAATGGGTGGGTTTGGATATGGGTTATTTGTATAACTGATGGTGGGAAAAGAAGATGTTTGGTAGGGTGGTGTGGAGTAGGATATAAAGTAGTTTAAAAATTTAGTGGATTTAAAGAATATATGATGGTAATGAGGAAGAGTGTTAGATGGAGATGGGCCAGGTTTTTTTTAGGGAGGAGTATACATGGGTAGCATGTAACTTAGAGGTGTATAAGATAGCAAATGGTTGGTTTGTAGAGGGGGAGCATACCTTGGTCGATATTAAATTAAATGGATGTAATGTGGCTTATTATTTGCCATTATATTATGGTGAGGAGTATAAGTGTAACAATTTCCCAAGGAGGGAGTTGGTAGGATGAAGGAATGTTAGAAGTATGGGAATTGGGGATGCCATGAGTAAGGATATCCATTGGATATTGGTTTGAGGCATGATTAACAAGAGGTGGGTTAGATGGATATAGTGGTAGTTGGTAATTTTCCACTAAGGTAGGAATAGGAAAGGAATGACATTGATTAGAGATATCTTTGGCTATCCCTTGATTCATAAAATATTGGTTACTTTATAAATATCGTATGTGACCCAACAAGGTTGAGATGAGTTAATTCTAAGAAGAATGAATGGTGATTATGGTGAAATATTTGGTAATAACCACATGAGGTATGATTTTATGACCAAAAATAGATTTATTAGCATTAGAGGCCTTTGAAGGAGTTATAAGGTGTTGCTCCCATGGGTTGGCAATGTTTTAGTTACTGGTAGAAATGAAGTAAAGGGGTTTGTAGTCTACTTAGCCCATCTTCCACATTACAGATTCTATCGATGTATTGGTTGTGTCTTTCTATAATTTGAGAATCTAATATTTTTAGGCTAATTGATTATTTAGTTATAATGCGAGTGTTGGTCCCACTTCCACTACTGAAAGACATGTTGTTAGAGTCAAGGTGATTATTTTTAGTTTTTGATGGATCCTACAACTCATGAATCACTACTCCTAATCTAGTTTGTGAGTTGAAAGAGAGGTTTTGATATTGATAGTCCATTATTTTTAGAGTTTTATTATTATAAATATGAAGGGAGGCTTCACCACCAAGGTGAAGACTCCTCGTATATGTTTCAAGGTTTGTAGTTCTCTCAAAAATGTCTTGACTAGACATACTTAGGGAGTTTATAATACTACCAAAATATGAATGAAAATAAAAAGTGGAGAGAAGAGATAAAATAGGGAAATGTAAAAGGATAATACTTTCACATTGTGTTCACCAATTTGTGTAAACATGAACAACACATGCTAAATTGTGCACTCAACTTCTCAAGGTCTAACCAAGATAGATGGCATAATGGAAGATGATGGGTAGCCTAAATGAAATAGGATGAGGTTAGAATCGATGAGAAAGTAAAGATAATATGGAAGGATCATATTTAAATGTTAATTAAATGGTGGGGAAGAATACATAGGGGTCAAAATAAATGGACTACGGGCCTAAATTTTCTATCTAAGGCTTCAAGCTAGCTAAGGATAATATTTGAATTATGGGTGGAGTGAAAGATCTAAATCCTAATATTATAATTTATATCACTCTAAAATGTGATTTTTGGAATTAGAGTAGTCACTTTAGGAAATGGGATAGAACTATGAGGATAAAATTCTCTCTAAGTATCATGCAATAGAAAATTAAAGATTGGTTGGTAATAAATAACTGTATATCTTGTTTTGAATGTGTTGTAATGGGGGTGATTGTTGTTTTGAAATGTGTGAGAAAGGATTTTAATTAAGATTATCTTGGAAAGGATTTATTTAATTTTTTTTACCTATGCACATTTTGACAAGGTTTTCATTTTTGATTTTTGTATACTTGTGCATGTTTTGACAAGGTTTCTATTGTTGATTATTTTTATACTTGTGCACATTTTGACAAGGTTTTTGGAAATAAATTTAAACTAAATTGATTGATAAAATGAAAGTTATTAAAATAATAAAGTAATGAATAATGAAATTAAATGAAATGAATTTTTTTATTTTTTTATTTTCTTGAGCTTTTGGATGCATGTGATATTGAAAAAAAAAATCTAGCCTAACAAATGCAAGTGTTGATTTCCAAATTTTATAGGTGTAAACTAAATGATTTTTTTTTTTTTTTGTATTTTTAGATTGTATATTAATGGATATATTATAAAAAATAAGGTTTTATAAAATTTAAGTTAATTCAAAATCAAATATAGATACTAAACAATAATATTACAAATTATCTAAGAGTTCTCTTTGAAAATGCAAGATAGACTAAGTTTTGGTATTTCTAGGTGGATGCACACTAGGTTTGAATGATTTGGTCTAAATAAAATAAAAATATGAATTTTGATTTTATGAATTATTAAGCTAAAAAAACCATTTTTAATTTACTAAAACAAGGAGAATCAGGATAAAAACAACACCTATTGATTACCTAGGTTTGACTAGGCTTTTCTACTTACTAGTGTGATTGTTTGTGTGTGAATAAAAGTTTGTTTTGAAACTAAAAATTGATTGTGATTACAAATAAAAGTGTCTAATTTGTTTCCTAATATATTTATAAGGTTTGGAATCAAATCTATATGCTTTAAAAGATTCTAACTAGTGGATGTAATCAATAAAGAGACTAACTAATGTTTTTGTGTAAAGATGGGAGAGAGAAGAATTATATTTCCTATCACAATTTCCTTTTAAAAATAGAAATATAAGATAATAAAATAAAATAAATTGAGATAATATAATATACTAAACAAACTAAATAAATCTAAACTAGAAACTCCAACTTGATCATGATGTAGATTAAATGAAAACAAATATTTTTTATAGTAAAAGTTGTCCCTAGGTAACCATATCCTTGATTGATAAATCATAACCCTTAGAAACTCTCTGACAAAAGGACAAAAGGAAAATATGGAAATAAATATATAATATTTGAAAATAAGAGTAGTTGAATATTGGTTGGGCTGATTCACACATAAAAAGGAACTGGTTGCTGATTCATATGAATTTTCCTCTCCAAAAATCATGTAGAATGAGCATGAAGATGACCAAAGGTAGAGTAAAAGATTTTACAAAAATAAAATCATGTAGATAGGTTTTTGTAGAGCCTAAAACTATAATATTAAATGCAAAATTTGGATCTAAAATTAAATTAAAATTGGCTTACTTGTACAAGAGGAATGGAGGTTGCATGGGTGAGTTTAATTGTGTTGAATTGGGCTTTGAACTTAGGAAGAGTTTAAAAATAGAAAAAATCAAGAGTGGGAGTGAGTTCGGCCAATATGGATGTGAACTCAAGGTTTAAAATGTAAGAAACATGGTAATACAAATGTAAAACATGTCAATTAATGAGTCTCAAAGGCTAAAATTATAATTCATGTGATTGAACTTCCCCTTTTTGTAAGGGGTAGTTATGTAACCACTGGTCCTATTGAGAAAAATACCTTATATAGTGATAGAACCACCCTATAGTAATATGAAATTTCCCTATCTATGATAGTTTTTTAGGGTATTTTATAAACTACCATGGTGTTTATGTCATTTTAGGGGTGATTATGTAATGTAATGCGATGCTTATATCACTAATAAGGGTGGTTTTGTCCCTAGAAAAAATATAAAAAAAGGTTTAGAAATGGTCTAAGTTAAAAAATAGGGAGAGAGTAGGGAGGGAAAAGGACTAGAATGTTAAAGAGAACCCATTCGATCATAAATTAGGAGACAACTACATTATCATTAGGCATCATACTAGAAACATCACACCATGTAAATTTTGGGTGCACAGAGTCTTATAATATGTTAGTGATTTTGATGTGATGAGGCAACAATCTATTGACCACTCCATTGACAAATTCCTTAATGTTAATAATTATAGAGTGGATTATGAATCTTTCATGTTTGACCATAATGAGGACCCAACCAACATGGCACATAATTATGAGTTTTATCAAATTTGATTTTAGTGAATAATCCAGTTAATGGAAGGATTTGTAGATATAGTATGTTGATGAATTATTATAAACTCTAAATATTCTCTTACTCTTGATGAATTTAATCACTCTAATACCATATGTGATTATTTACACATTTTTAAACATGAATTATAACTCTTTATTTATGAATATAACAAATAATATTTTCATAATGAGGAGACATAAAGTTCAAGAAATCAAGGTGGTCAAGTAGTTGAAATAAGTTATAAATTTATTTAAAGGGGTCTACTTTTAATAAGAATTCTCCAAGTTTATATTTTATAAAGGGCTTCCATATACTATATTTTAATTATTTGATTTCCAAGATACATCATAATTAAAATTTTAATCATGTTGAGTCTCTGGGTTCACAAAATCATGTATACACTCATTACCAATAGCAAAAGCTCACTAGAGTTCAATGTGGTTACTACTTTTAGCAAGAGCAAAGGTCTGGTTTTGATGAAATATGTGTAATTTCACTAAGTAAATATAGGATTTTATATCACATACAAGATAAGATTTATAATTTCTTATGTTTATTATAATGCATCTTAAATAGTATCTTTCTAGAGTTGCTAAATTATATGAGTGGCAGAAATTGATAAGATAGGGTGGATATTTCTCCATAGCAGTTAATGGGTTTATTAAGTAAGATTAGGAGAAGAATTATTTTATTGTACATATTGTTTATAAATATTAATTTATTTTATTTTACTTTTTATTTTTATTTTTTGTGTTTTTGGAATAAGTCATGTGACATCAAAAGTGTGTGCACCTTCATAAAAACTTCAATTTAATTGGGCCAAATCTAGTTGAGGGAATTCATATAACTTGTGGGTTATTGATTCAAATAGGGATAAGGCACATGTTTACTTATACTTTGAGAGTGTTTGGATCATTTTATTCCTATAGGGGTACTTGTATCATAGCCAAGGCCAAAATTATATCCCAAAATGTTTCATGACATCCTTGTATTCATAATATGTAGATGTTTCCAAGTGATTTTTAGGGTTACTTATGATTCTCATCACATATTTTTGGTCTCTCAAATGTGATTTTTAAATAACATACCTTAAGATTTATCTTTTCCATTGTAAAAATTCCCATTCAAGTTTAGTCTTATGTGCACTCCCTTTTGGTTCAACTTTAGTGTTACTGATCAAAAATTGGGTTCTGATAATGGTTCTAATTTAGAGTTTCAGTGGTGACACATTATAGATCTCTTTGAGAGATTTTTGATTCATTTTTTATAATGTAAATCCAAGTTCGGGAGCTCCTATTATGGCCATTTGAAGATGGTCAAAAAATGTCACTTGTGACATGTGGCACATGTTTCGATGTTGTTTCGATAATTAGACCTATCATAGGTTGACACTTGGCAGATTGATTTTTTTTTAAAAAAATGGTTCAATTACATGCCACATCATCAACATGCCACATCACTATAGTGATTCATCTTTCCATGTCACAAGTGATGACTCATTGCCATATCACCTTTTTGTTGAGTGGAGTTTAGTGATTAAGATCAGAGATAAACTCGTTAATCAAGCCATATGGTGAGTTTAAAGGAGCCTCAAGATATGAATCCTAATAAAGGTGGTGAGTCCGAGGGAGATTATCTTGAGGGATATTGGATAGAGCTCATTGGTGAATCCACAGGGTCTTATGGTGGGTCTTTTGGTGAGTCCACAGGTCTAAGCCTGAGCCTGAGATAAAGACTCTTATGTGGCCGAAGCCACATGATAAGTGGGTATCTAAAGGATTTTTAAAGCCTTATACTATCCCAAATATATACATTTGGGATAAACCCATGGAGGAAATGGCACTCAAAGGATTTTTAAAGCCTTGTTTAATCCTCTCCACCCACACATGTGGGATAAAGGATAAGTTCAAAGTGCCTAAGTAGAAGGCTGAAGACTTGAACTGCTAGCCTCCCATGCAAAATAGATAGGCATTGAATACTTAGGATATGGAATTCCAAGTGTTTTTAAGGGAGATAATGTGTATTTAGAGGTAAGCTTCTGGTCGACTGTGTATTGGAGATTATAGATCCGTTTATAGTATTTGGTCATTTTGGAGCCCTTAAAGGCTGAACCAAAGCTCAGAGTAAACTAAAAACTTGTTTAGAATTATGTTTCTCTCTATTTATTATATTCATTTACCCATTTTGGAGAATTTTTTATGTCATTTTTAGCTACGGGAGTTGCCAATTTCAATTTGGAGAAGCCTCTGCATGTGATTCAGGAAGGTGAAGGATGTGTTGAGTTAGCCAAGGTCTTTTGAAGGTCTAAAACACTATTTTTACCTAGAGTAGATCTATTTTGTTGATTTTAAGTATTATTTTGGCTTGAAAATTTAGCAACATTAATGGATCGGTTTGATAAGAACTTAGGGACATAGGAATTTTGAACCCTGTAAACAATTTATATGTTTTGATCTTTGAAATCAATTTTGCATTTAATTTCTAGTTAATTTTAAAATTATAATTTATATTTTAATCATAATTAAAAAATTAATCTTTTGGTCATCTACGAGAAATTGGATAAAATTAAGAATTTGGTAAATTTTGATGGTTTTAATGGATAATTAATGTGATCTATCAATTCACCTTTATTTCAATTTTGAAACTTGATTTGGATCGGATTTTCATCAGTTTTTAATCATTCCAACATCTTATAAGTTGAGAAATTTAGTATTCATACTTAAAAATTAGCTTTGATTTTATTAGTGTAGTTTACGGATCAGTTACCTATGGCCTCAATTACATTCTAAGTTCCCTTTGCACTATGATCCATTTACGTATTAATTCAATTATCTAGACATAATAAAAACAACACTTATTAAATTTTAATTCACTTGAGGCAATTTAAATATTATTAGGTCTTGGTTAACTTGGTTTATTTAAATTTTCACCCACTACCAAAATTTATATGCATGAATTTGGGTTTGCCTCACTATATTAATGATTAAGTCATGCAGACACCATAACACTTTATAACATTGACCAAAATTCTTAATTTTTTTTCAAGTGCCTAATATACACCTATGGCTTAGGTTGTATTCATATACTAAATGTAAAACATTTGGTCACTAATATAGTATTATATTCATGAGGCTCTTGGTTTGAACCTAGACACAAGTAAAGCTGGTAAAGTCACAAAATTTTAGTTGTTGACCCTAAACGGATATGAGGTGAAATGAAGAATTGAATGGGTTATCATAGTTTTAGTTAATCTAGAGTAATTCCATGATCTCATGATCCCATGACCATTATAAAATCACCAAATGATTATTTTAATTTTCATATTCAAATGAACTCAAAAATTAAGTATGTGAACTCTAATAAGTCTATGATAAATGAAAAACTAATGACTTCCACATGGGTGAATCATGGATTATGTGGGAAGAGCCAAAGCCAAGGAGATTCATAAGATTCCCATGTTGCATGGCCAATTAGATAAACCATGTGGAAAAATCATGGAATATGAAAATAAGATGAACAAAGGAAAAATTTGGGAGTTCATGGTCTATGGAAAACTAATAGTTTCCACATGGAACAATCACAGATTTCATATAAATGTGAAGTTTGAGAGGATTTTATGAGTCTATGGTGCATGAAAAATTAGATGCCACCAAGTGTCTCACTTTTTAACCATTTAGAGGATTCCATGTGATGAGCCCCATAAATGTCCTATTACTATGTCCATCTATTATACTCATCCAACTTGATTTTCATGATTTTGAACACTTTTCCATATAGTTTCCTACTTTAATAAACCATATAGAATTATGTTTTCAAACTCTTTTAAATAGTTATAATTGTGTACTTAAATTAAATATATGATGTTTGTTTATTGATTTAGGATGTTTTTTCTATAAATATGTTTTGAATATGTTTTAGAGAAATAGGTATATAGCATGGAGCATCCTGCAACAAAAAGAATCTCATTACATAGACCATCTTGCAACCATTGTATGACCAAAACCATAGATGAAAATATTTTTATTCTCTTCCAAATGACTTGAAAAATGGCTCTAACCTCTATGGATCTCAATAAGGAAGTGGTTGAAGAAAAAACTAAACTTGTTTGTCTTATAATAAAGTCACAAGATTCACATGAAGGATGTCTTTAGTGAAAGGAACCAATTTCAGTTATCCAAATTTGAATGTATCTTATAATACAATGTATATATTTTTTTTCATAAAAAATTATCCTCTATAATATATAAATATGTAGCAATAGAGTTGAGAGATAGATAGAAAATAGTATACGTTGAATAGAGATTGTCATAAGTACATTGTGTTAAGCAATTATGGTTGTAACTTCATGTAAAAATTCATTGATAAACTTTTTATTAATATGAGTGAGAAATTATAAGTTCAATTTAGTGTTATAAAGGAAGGTTTGAAGCTGGAGTTGGAAGGAGGAAGGGGCCCCTTTGGAATATTGTAGCAACAATCCAACCTATTTCATTAGCTAAGCATGTTATTTGATTTCCTTAAGCATTGTGTGTTTCATTTATGAATTATGTGAGTTGAATTATTGTTTAATATTTATTTAAGTAATCTTCCATGCATAAACATTTATTTTACTAAACTTTATTTATGTTTAATTTCAATCATTTCATTTACTGCACTTCAACATCTTAGATATAATTAGTAGAATGTCGAATTAAATATTGAGTGTGCACATATAGTGACATCATCCTATCAAGTCTACTTCCTTGTGTTTAAATGTAAATGAGGTAAAAGGTATAGATCCATGGTTAATCTCCTTGTTAATTTTGATCAAGATAAGTATACCTGATTATGAATCAACTGTTAGTCATTTTTGGTGCTATTGCTGTGGAAGGGTATCACACACTTGTAATCTTCAATCTTGATAGAAATTGTTTTTGGATGTTTATTATTATTTTTCCAAAGATTTATATTTTATATATTAAATATTTCCTAATTTAATAGTTTAAATTTCCCTTTTTTTCAAGTAGGATAGTGGAAATTTCAAAAACCTCATATTACTAACCCTATGTAGGTAGGGTGGGAAAAAAGTTAAAATAAAAAGTGGTTTATGTATGCAAAGAAAAGGGGACTATATAGTAATATTTTTTCATAAATTATCAAACATTACTAAAATATATAAAATACATCTTATAACAAATGAGGAACATGAAGGAATTCCTGAAAATCACTCATAGTTGTCAATAGAAGAGGTTGAGAAAGAAGAATTTTTGGTTGGATTGGTAGCACAAGCTAGAGATTTTGAAGAGGTTCATACCTATAGAAGAGACGCATAGGAACTACCTATGATAATTTACACCTTATCACCTCATACTCAATAATCTATAGTTCACTTCCCTCCATCACCCAAATTTCTTGCGAAGGAGGCATTCAAAGCTATTCTTGCCCCTATAAGAAACACCAGGCTAATAAAATCTTCCAATTTAGAGAGACTCTTTGAATAGACACTAGAGGAATATTTTGAAACCTCCACACCATCCACATTGTATAATAATCCATACATTCCTAAGGAAAAAGATAAATTCTCCATCTTCTACACCTCATGAAATAAAAGAATTGATAGGATTTTTGAGCGTTGGGTAACAACAACCTCCCATATATGAATATAAAGAGCATCCATGGGGGATCACCAAGAAGAAAACACTACCAATGAGTCTTATAATTTCAAATTTTGTATCCTTAATATGAATGGGAATGTAACGATGAATAATATCCCTCATTCTCCTCCCTACCTTTAGAGGAAAATCATATGAGGATCTAGATACATTTATTTTTGAGTTTGACATCTTATGTTACAACTATGATTATAATGAAGATGCTAAAAAAATCAAATTATTTCAACCAACAATCAAATATTTAAAACTTAGATGGTTCATGGGACTTGGAAAGGATGTTATTTCTACTTGGAAAAAAATGAAGGAAAAGTTTTTGATGAAATATAAAGACTATTGTAGAGGCAAAAACTATATGAGAGATGCCATTTTATGAATGACACAATCTAATGATGAGTCACTAGAAGAGTATATGGAAATATTTTGGTTCATCTTAAAAAAATACAAGAAAACTATAATCGATAAGGAATCGATCAAGTTGATATTCTTATAAACAATTAGAGATGATTATCTGGAGGCACTAGATCTAATATCTGGTGGTGATGTTTCTACACTACCATTTGATGAACTAACAGTTCTATATATGAACTACTCAATATCAACCATGAATAAAAGTAGGGTAAGAACCCTTCCTATAGTATTTGATACAAGAGTGTATAAAGGTGACGTTAGAAACCTGCTCCAAGATATGAAGTAGGACATCATCAGTCACCTAGCTCCTCAACTTGATCAATTACATACATGATAGAAGAAATAAGAAACTAAGAAAGCCTTAGCTATTTATTTCCCTAAATGTAGAAATAAGGGGGATTACACATTCCATTTCATGAAAGCTCAAGTAGCTAGTATCACTAAGGAAAATCCTAAGAGAGTAAAACTGCATGCCATAAGAGAAGATGAGAGCCAAGTGTTTTTCATGGCTCAATGGAAATTGTGGGTAAAAATACCAGGTATGCCATCAAAATCTATGTTTTTAAATTATCAATTCTCAAATAATCCTCAATACAATTCTTAGATGAATATACTAAATCCAAATTGGTATCAAACAAAATTATAGCTACCCTAGAATCAGTTATGAATGTAATAGAATGGACAACAACCTCAACAGGGATAATTCTAAAACTAGTAATGTTTTTATCCCTCTAATCCATGGCAACAACAATGGATAAGAAATTAAGGATTTCCTAATAAATGCAATAAACAAAATAATAGGCCTAATACCAAACACTCAATAGCCTATTAAAATCACTTAATTACCCACCCATCCCATTCCCAATCCTACCAATAAGTTGGTTTAACTGATACAATCCACTAAAATAATGCAATATCCAACATACACCTTGGTTATTAATCAAGTTCAACTTTGCTCAGGTCATGTTATTCCACAACCCACCTCACCCATAATCATAGAAAACTTTGAACCAAATCCAATCCATACTAATCCACATCCACTATTAACCAATACTAATCCAAGTCTATTAAAAAATTAAAAAGAAACTAACAATCCTCCTTTTCTAGAGAGATTGAGCATATCACATCCTGAATAAGAGCTAAAATTTGATATCTTAAGACAAATCAAGAATGTGTGAATAAAAATCCCACTCTTTCATGAAATAAAGGATGTTCCTATCTATAATAAAGCTATTCAAGAACTATGTTTGAAAAAACTAGGAAGAAAGAAGAAGGATCCTAAAAATAGTCTATGTCATTGGCCAATTAGTAGATATTATGTTGGGAAATATATTTCCCCCAAAATATTCTAATCTAGGAAGACCTATAGTTAATTTTATCATACAAAGCTAACCCATATCCAATAACATAATTGACTTGGGTGTAACCATTAACATGATTACTATAGATACCATGCAACAACTCAAGCTTACCACTTTTCATCCAACACCTACCATCTTCCAGATGGCTGACAGATCAATTGTTAAGCCTAAAGGAATTATTGAGGACCTTGTTATCACTATGGACTCTTAGAAATATCCAATTGACTTTATTATCTTTTAGCTAAAGAGAAATTTATGGGGCTATTCTCTCATCCTTGATCACCCATGGTTGGCTACAACTGATGCCTTTATTGGTTATAGCTCAAGGAAATGTTAATTACCAATGGAAATGACACCAAGAAATTAGTGCTTTATCCACTAGCTTAGCCTTCCTTTCATGATAGACCAATCCCTTGGATTGATGACCTTGAAGAAGCTATCTCTATAAAAAAATCTCTACATAATTTACTATATTCTAACTCTATATGCTCAAGAAGAAGACATTATCCTTATTGGTATCCTACAAAAAACCTATTGAGAGGATCCTATAGCCACCAACCTATTAGAATGTACACCATGCCCTCTTCAAAATACCTTTCCTAAGAATGATTTTTCTAAAACTATAAGAGATATTTGTATATTCCATCAATTAATTAACCATTAATGTAGTTATGCTCCTTTAATCACCAAAGTAGAGACCATGTTTTTTTTAACAAAGCAAGTAGACATCCTCCCAAATAAACCTATCAACATCAGCACTTTTTTAACACCCCAATAAAAAAGTTAGTTATTTACAATGCTGAGAAGGCACACAATAACATTTTCTTGGGATTACCATGACATGAGAGGTATACCCCAAAATTTATGCATGTATCAAATTTACATTAAAGAATAATGCAAACATATTCACCAACCCCAAAGATGAATGAATCCTATAGTCAAAGACATCTCCAAAAATGAGTTTAAAAAAATCTTGGATGTATGATTTGTTTATCCTATCTTAGATAGCCAGTGGGTCTCTCCCTTGGTCATTATACCTAAGAAAGGAGGTAAATGGTGTATTTATGTTGACTACCAAGAATTGAATGTTGCTATTAAGAAGGATCACTTTCACCTTCTATTTATTTAACAAGTATTGGACACGTTAGCAAGGAATAAGTACTTTTCATTACTAGATGGATATAATGGTTATAATCATATATGAATTTCTCCATAAGACCAAGCCAAAACCAATTTTACTTGACCTTGGGGAACCTATGACTATGTTGTCTTACCATTTGGTCTTTATAATACCCTAGCTACTTTTCAATAGGCTATGTTGAGCATATTTTTTGATCTCTCTCATGACTGTGTTAAAATCTACATGGATGATTTCATTGTCTATGGATAGACATTCAAAGAAATGCTAACCAACCTAAATAAAGTTCTTTAACCTTGATAGGACCATTAATTATATCTGGTCAATGAAAAGTGTTACATTCTTATGACTAAAGGGATTGTGTTGGGACATCATATATTCCTTTCTAAAATTTAAGTTGAACCAACAAAGATAATTATCATCAAGGATCTACCCACACTAAAGAAGAAGAAAGATGTTAGAAGTTTTTTAGGACATGTTGGTTATTATAGATGATTCATCAAAGATTTTAATAAAATTACCACCCTATTGTTTAGATTTCTTATTAAGGATGTTGAGTTTACATGGACTGATGATTGTCAAATTACCTTTTAGAAACTTAAAGACCTGTTCATATCAACTCCTATTCTAAGAGGGCCTAACTAGAAGAAGATTTTTCACATTCATAAAAATGCATCTAGCACCAATTTAGGATATGTCCTTGGCCAAAAATATGAATCTATTATCTATGTAATCTATTTTATTAACAAGAATATTCAAGGGGATAAACTTAATTATCTTGTTGTAAGATCACTACCACAACATTAATCACCTAGGGATAAACAACACCTGATCCAAAAGAGAAAACATTATTCTTGGATTGTAGGATATCTCTTTATCACTAGACTAAATGCAATTATGAGAATATGTATTTGAGAAGATGAAGCTTATGACATTATTAGAGACTATCATGATGAGCCTATGGGGGGTCATTGTAATGCCAAATGGACTACCATGAAAGTAATCACTACTAGATATCATTGGCCTTTTTTACATAAGGATGATATGATGTACACCCATAGATGTGATGAATGCTAATGTATGGAAAAGCCCACTCACTCTGATGAAATGCTATTACAATGATAACTAGTTATGGAACCCTTTGACAAATGGGGACTAGATGTTTTAGGTCCCATTGATCCTAAATCCAACAACAAGGAATAGATACTAGTATGCACTAATTGTGTCACGAAATGGGAAGAGGTCCATGCCTAAGATGAGAAAATAGTTGAGTTACTCTATGAATAAATCTTCACCCACTATGGAGTACCAAGATAAATAGTCATAGAACAAGGCCCATTGTTCACATCAGACCTCATGGTTGCCTTGGTAAAATAATATGAAATAAGACCCAAGAAATCTACCCCTACCATCCTATGTAAAATGGTTAGGTAGAAATGAGAAATCAAGAATTGGAAAATATCCTCATTAAGGCTATTAGCCTGTATAGAAAAGATTGGTCAACTCATCTTCTAAAAGTATTTTGGGTTTATAAAATCACATAGAAAACTATAACTAGTTTCACTTCATATGAACTACTTTATGGTAAAAAGTTTATTCTACCCATTGAGTTTAAACATAAGATGCTAACAATAACACTTGATTTGGGCTTAGATATTTCTCAAGCTCAATAAGATAGGATCATGCAACTGAATGCACTTGATGAACTAAGAAAGGAAGCACTTCATCATACTAAAATAGTGCAAATATAATGTGTAGGATGGCATGACAAGAACATCAAGACTAATAATTTCCAATAAGGAGACTAGGGACTCTTTTTTTACTCTAAATACAAGGATCATAAAAGAAAGTTATAGTCTAGATGGATTGGGATCTATGAGATTAAATAATTTTTTTATAATAGAGATATAAATATTATGACCATTGACTCTATTTAGTTCTAACTACTTTTTAATGGTCATAGGCTCAAGCTACACAAGAAACCATTTTCCAAGGAAATTTTTACTTGATAACTTCTTGAAGAACGTCCATCTCTTCTTCATGAATCCAATAAACCTATTCCTTCAACCAAAGGGTATTTCTATCAATCCTTCTCTAATATTTTCCAAGAGTAATAAAGATTCCTATAGCTAAAAACAAGTCATTCACAATTGCTTTATTTAGGTTGAATAAAATCCTACCCTTTGGATTCTTATGATTTTAGTTTAGTTTGGACCACAAAATTTTAAAAAAAAATTAGAAAATTTAATAAATAAAAACTTTGGATGTTTTTGATGGATGTTGTCTCAAAAAATCAAGTCACTAGCTGATTGACATTTGTTAAAAAAAATAGAAAATTTAGCAATGAAAACCTTTTATTGCTGATGGATGTTGTCTTAGAAAACTAGGTCACCAGCTGATTGACATTCATTAAAAAAAAGAAAAAGAAAAAAGGAACTAATAAAATAATTTTTTTTCTTGTATATTTATTACCTTAGAGCATAAATATATTTTCCTTCTTGCTACAGGATGGAGAACTTGTCACTACAAGTGAAAAACTTGGTACTACAAGATAAAAACTTGCTACTATAAGATAACACTTGCTGTTATAGGAAGCATATCTTGCTATAAGATGTATTTATACATTCCATCCTAAATCAATCATTTTTTCCCACTCAAATACTATTTTATGCAATGGTCACCACTTCACATCATCATTTTCACATTTATGAAAGGTATTTCTATACATAACATGGTAGTTATTTTATATTTATTTCCTATCATACATTTTAATTATTTTTAATGATGATGAGACTTAATGCTATTAATATGTTACCATATCCTATCCTTATCACACTTTCTTGCCATCTCCTTCATTGATGTGACCATTTACATAATTTCTATTGCCACCCCTTACTCTTACCACAAGTGTTTTGTGCATGTCAACCTTGTTCCTCGAGGATAAGTGATAGATTAATTTAGGGGGTAGATTTTCCATTAATTCAAAATGATTATTTCACCTCCCAAATATAAAGTTGTAAATCATTATGCCATTTCCAAAAACCCTTGTTGCAAGCACCTAGACCTATAACTCACACAATATGGGAGGAAATTTATTGAAACATGAACCATTAGATATCACCCCCTTGACCAACAGCCTAAAAATCTTTGCCTTATTCTAGCATATAGGATGGGCATAATATTTATAGAAAATATAAGCCCTAGATGAAGGAATTATAAATGAATATATTGGTACATTACATAATAGCTTGGCCATAGTAAGAGGGATGGAAATCAAGTTGATGGAAATAACCATGAATAGAGTAATGGGGCTATTAAGAATAGGGGAGGAATGAAAAGAAAATATGATATCAAGGCTGGGAGATGAAAGTTTAACAAATTAAATGAATACATGAAAACCTCAAAGCAGGGTACCATAAGTTTGTCTCTACTAGGAAGATAGGCTAAGGCTATTGAGTTTATCTCTAAATATTTCATCTATGAAGGAAGGTATTCTATGTTTCCTAGCCTACACTTCAAGTTCTTGAATCATTTACAACATGGAATGGAGATAAACATTCCCAACTTTTTTATTCACATGATCACCAAAATTTTGGAGGATTTTAAAAAAGGTAATTCTAGAGCTCTCTACCACTATTGTCTTATCCAATTACTTATTCAAGACTATTTACAAAGAACTAGACCCAACATCAGTTAAGAATAATTTCTCCAAGTACCAGGAAATGAAGAGAGTGATAGAGAAGGAAATGAAGTAGAAGAAGAATTAGAGGTTGAAAAACAAAGATCAAAAGAAGAATCCCCCTTGTAAAACCATAAAAAACTTCTATAAAATCTTCTTATAGCCACACATGAACCTGTAGAAGAAGGTATTCCTATAGCAACATAAGAACCTATAGCAATGACTGAAGAAGGGACTTCTAGAGGTAGAGAATCTAAAAAGAAGAAGAAGAAATTCATTCTCTGGCTTGATTTAGATGAGTCTGAGGAGGAACTTTAACCTTCTTCCAAGAAGATCAAGGTAACCCATACTCCTTGTATATCTCATATATTGAGGAGAAAGATGATAACTAAACATTATTCTATTATTAAAATAAATAAAGAATTTAGGGAAGAACAGACTACTAGTAGTAATGAATCTTTAAAGATTGAAATAGATAGGGAAGAATGTTCTCTAGTATTCCATCTGGAAGAAGAAAAATAATTTGAGAATAGTTTTGAATAATTCCATGAGGAACCAATACATGAAGCAGAAGAAATTTGAGAAGAGTATTGAAAATTTACATTAGAAAGAAGAACAAGTTGAACACAATTTTGAAGAATTGTATGAGGAACCAGTATAGGAAGAAGTAAAACAAGAGTTTCATGAGGAACCCATGTACAAAGAAGTTGAATAATTTGAGAAACCTAATGCACAAATTAAATTTTCTACTCTTAAACAAGCCCTGCAAGAAATTGAGAAACTAAGGAATCAACTATAAGATAAATTTGGTGGAGGTTTAGATGCACTTGTTATAGCATCTTGTTAGCTATAGCCTTCAGTTGAAGATCATCTTGTAGCCAACATTCCATAACCTTCTATAGAGGTCAATCAACATGAGGAAATAAAGCTAACCCTGAGGTTAGCATCACTCCTATTTTTCAATATCTTCTAAATTATTAAATTGGATAGATAATCAGTTTGAATCTTTGAAGGAACTTTGGAAAGAAAATAGTAAATTGAGAGAGGAAAATAAGTTAAAGGAAAAGAGCATCACCAAAATTAAAAAGAAAGTTGAGGACATGGTTTGTATAATACAAGAAATCATTGATTGTAGGCCTCCTACAAAAGTTTAATCACTTTATCTTGAAGAACAATGGCACAAGTTCAGATTTCTGATAATTTATTGTGATATGCCCCACAAAGTTATTTATCCCCTTTCCTTCTTTTTTATTTATAAATTGAGTTTATAGGAAGAACAAGCATAATTATGCAATTTCTACCTACACAATTATCCTATTCCATATGATAGAGAATGGAATCCCAATCTATATGTTGGAGATGTCTAATTGTAAGCATTTTCATCATACTTGTTGAATGAATAGAGAAGAGGAAGAGAAATAGTAGAATACAAGAAAAATGAAAATAGAATTTAGTTACTTATTAAGAGTGAATCAATGATACCTGATGTTGTTTAAGTAGAATAGGATAATATCATGTTGAAGAATGAAGTACAAACTTGGTTTGGTAAGAATTGTCATAAAGTTCAAGATTTTTATTTAGGATTGAGATCTTTTGCTAGTCTTGATACATGAGAATCATGCACTAAATGATGGAATGAGCTCACCCCAACATTAAGAAAGAGGGAGCCCTATTCCCCTTTTAATTTAAATGCAAAATTTACCAGGACCAAAAAATACATTCTTCTTGTAGGTGATATGGGATCATAATTACTAAACCTAAAGTTTTAACCACTCCCATTATAGTATCTTATTCCAGATTGGTAGGATAAAAACCTAGTGGATGAAGCCAGAGAAGCTGATATTTAGCAACTATTTGAATAGAGGTGCAGATTCTAGGATCACCTTTTTAGTGGTGTTATCGATCTCATGGATTTTAGATTTCTTTATGAATTGGGAATTAAAAAGTATGGTGTTTGAGGTCAAGCAAGTTCTTAAGTTGGAGGGTGTGATGAGCTCCATAGATTTCTTATTATTTTTTCCATCTATTGTACTCGTCCTGCTTGATTATCATGCTTTAAACACTTTTCCATATAGTTTCCTACTTTCATAAACCATATAGCATTATGTTTTCAAAATCTTTTGAATAGTTAGAAATGTGTATTGAAATTAAATATATGATGGTTTTCTATTACTTTAGGATGAATTTTTTATAGATATGTTTTGAATATGTTTTGGAGAAATAGGTATATAGCATGGAACATCCTATAGCAAAAGGAATCTCATTACATAGACCATCTTGTAGTCACTGCATG
Organism: Torreya grandis; assembly: GCA_037957365.1. Lineage (NCBI taxonomy): Eukaryota > Viridiplantae > Streptophyta > Pinopsida > Cupressales > Taxaceae > Torreya > Torreya grandis. The sequence goes on along the minus strand of JARHVA010006787.1, from coordinate 61,712 downwards.
ACCAAAACTATGGATGAACAAATTTTGATTCTCTTCCAAATGACTTGTAGAAATGCTTCTAAAATATATGTAGCTCAATAAGGAAGTGATTTAAGAACAAAATATCCTTGTTTGTCCTACATCAAAGAGATATGATTCACATGAAGGATGTATTCAGTGAAAGGAACCAATTTTAGTTATCCCAATTCGAATGTATCTTAGAATAGAATGTATATATTATTTTACATAAAATAGTCTCCTCTATGGTATATAAATATGTAGAAGTAGAGTTGAGAGATAGAAAATAATATATGTTGAATAGAGACTATCAAAAGTACATTGTGTTAAGTAATTGTGGTTGTAACTTCATGAAATAATTTGTTGATGCACCTTTGTTTAATATGAGTGAGCAATTTTGAGTTAAATTAAGTTTTGTATAGGAAGGGTTGAAGCTGGAGTTGGAAGGAGGAAGGGCCTCATTTGTAAGGCTACAACAATAATCCAACCTATTTGATTAGCTAAGCATGTTATTTGATTTCCTTAAGCATTGTGTGTTTCATTTCTAAATTATGTGAGTTACGTTCTTGTTTAATATTTGTTTAAATAAGATTCCATGCACAAGAATTTATTTTACCATACTTTGTTTATGTTTCATTTCAAGCATTTCATTTACTACACTTTAACATCTTAGATACAATTAGTAGAATGCCAAATGAAATATTAAGTGTGCACATATATTGACATCATTCTATCAAGTCTATGTCCCTGGGTTAAAATTTAAATGAGGTAGAAGGTATAGATCCATGGTTGCTCTCCTTGTTCATTTTGATCAAGAGAAGTATACTTGATTATGAATCAGTTACTAGTCACCATGTGTCTCCTGCATAGTCTAACAAAATTATAACGCATGGATCACACAAATGATTCCATAGGATAATAATGGGTCACACTCTAATAGGGATAATTTAAAAGGGTTATCACATGTGTTAGTGATTAGTGGTGAGTATAGGGCTGATGGATCTCACAATTGATTAAAGGATAATATATAACTCCATGTGTCCATAAGATCAAAAATTAAATTTAAAGGATTAAGGGGATTCTCATGGAATAAATGAATCCATGGCTATGTGACCAACCAAAAATAACCACACATATCATTCCCATTGGCCATTGAGTATCAAGTGAAGAAAGAAGTTAAAAATGTCTCCATCGACTTTGTTGAGGTGATCCAATACACAATCTACACATGGGTGGTTAAGATCCCCACTATTTTATAGGATCATGGAGGCCACAACTTGATGGATATCTCCCCATCAACCTCATATAAATGAGTCACAATTAACACCATTGAGGTAGGATCATAATGAACTATTTAAGTGGCCATAACTCAAGCTATATATGTAATTATTAAGCTTGGTTGATATCATTGGAGAGATCTTTTTAGCGCATATAATATCATATAAAACTAGAATAGAAATTTATTAAATGTAGAGAATTTTTTACAATTTAAGTCACTAGATATGTTACTTTTAATGGTAGAATAAAAATTGGTAATGAGCTATAGAGGCTACTAGGTGTCATGAATTTCTCCACTGATAAATTTTTCACTTAGAATAGCTTTCTCTCAAGCATACTATTATGCCTATTTTGTGCACCCCTCTTTTTTATGAAATTTAAATGTAATTATAAATTTTTCCATATTGAGGACTTAAGGTCATAAAGTCTAAAAATGCTTATAGGGGTCTAAGTCACCTACTTTCATTTTGAATATGCATATTATGATTAAAAAATCATTTATGACTGTCACATTGATGAATTTTTTACTTGAATGTTAACAATGGTTTTAAAATCATAAGTTGTGATTAATGAAAACACATTCAATATTTATATGATTAATATGTGTAGAATGGTAGTTTTTTGTAGTTTGAGTTGGTTATTTCAGCTAACACTTACTAGTTTTAATTTGTCTATTTTAGTTATGATGTCATTTTATCCATTGATGTTCATATATATGAAGAGACTGCATTGTAATATATATGTTACATGAATAGATTAATCAGTTAAAGATTAATATGATACTTATTCAAATTTATTTTGTGATTAATTGTCTTAGTTTTTAAAATTATAAAAAGTTACCAGTCAGGATTGAGAATGATATATTATCTCAATATAATTTCATTTCATATATGGAATAGATGAATTTTATGGTCAAGGTGATAACGTTATATGTTTTATTTAAATCTGACATATATATTAAAATTTATTGATAATATATGCCTAAATTTCTATGTAAATACCTAAACCTAATGTAAATACCTAAACCTAAGTGCTACATATAATGATTAAGTTGATAATTGATATGGTCATCATGACATGGGTTTATTAAGGTTGTGGATTGAAAAGTTTATGGTGAAAAAGGGAGGAAGATAAATTGATGAAAGAATAACATCTTAGATAACATGTGGACATGACTGAGTGATCTCTGCTCCAACATGGAGGACTAGATTGTTTCCTTGGAATAATATATTTGATTACAAACAAACTTGATAGATATTGATTATAGAGATGTTTTATGCTCATATGCATTAAATGCGATTGCTCTAGGCATTTTAAAATGACCTTTGGGTCATGTATCAAAGGTCTATATGCTCAGTATGCCTTGGTGGTATGAGGTGAAGATGATTAAACAAGATAAAAGTCTGAAAGATAGTGAACTAGGTGTTTATAGACCTAATGAATAGTAAACTAATAAAAAAATGGTTTTCATGATGTTGATGGATCAAATATGGCTTATGGAGATAAGAAGATGATAACAGGAGTATTTTTGTAGTGAACAAAGGTTGAAGGTCCAATCAAGCATGAATGAGGATAAAAAAGATATTTATTCATTGTATCACTCAAAAAGAAAGTATTAACATAAGGGGATCTTGTTAGCTCTATGATTTAAAGGATCAAGGTAGATCTATGAAATTTCAAGTTAGTATGTATGCAAGTTTTGAGGTTGATAAGAATAATAAAAAGTTGAGATGGAGCTCTATATGCAGTTTAGATATAGATGACATAAGAGGAATGACTTCTTGAAGATCAAATCAAGCATTTCAAAAGTTGAAGGTGAGTATTTGGTCATCATTTAATTGAATGATTTCTTGAAATTTAGGTCCAAATATTAGATAGCTATTTATGGACCCTTTATCATTAATGCCAAATGGGGGGAAAGACCTATTTGGAGGAGATGAAAGTGGTTATTTTGAATAATGTTTTGCATTCATTGACAAGGGGGTAGTTTGTTGAGAAGTGTTGTCATTGAGTCAAGGTTAATATTATTTGATGTCATTGATGTTAAGATGCATGGTATGTGGGGTATGAGCTTGTATGCCTAATATGAAAAGGAATATATAAAACCTAATGTCTCTCTACTAAGAGAGAATTTTAAGGCTTGTAAATTCATCAATAGTTTTGGAAACACCTTTTTGGCAACACTTTTTAAGACTCAACATAGAATAAATTGAGTTATGAATATCCTTAGTTGAGATCTAAATATCTACATAAATAACTCCAAAGATGATCCATCAAGATATGAAGATGTTATATTGAAGATATTAATAATATTTTGTATTAGGTTTCTTTGGAATGAATAAGAGGCATTATATCTCTCAAGATATTTTCAAGGTGAAGCCTGTAGGGGTAAATACTTCAGTCTAAGTTTGTAACTAGACTAGTTTTAGATCCTGCCTAGCCCAATGAGGTATCATGATCTATTTTCAAGGCACAAGAATGATGTATGGTTGTGTTTGAGAATGGTAATATACTATTTTAGAATGTAAATAAGGTGTAAATCACATGGAAAGAGGTGTTAAGGTTATTTTTAAGGCCTAATATGACTTATAGGTCAAAGCCTAGAGAGTAAAGAGAGAAAGCATGGCCTAATGGGGTATCAGGATCAATTTAAAATAAATGGTTGAGTAGGTGAGAATTAAAAAAGGTGATTAAAGGTTTTTTAAGAATATTCATGAATTTTTAGGTCATTTTTACAATAAAAGTCTTGAAAAAGTGTTTTAAGGTCTCTCAAGTGCATAGAATGTAGAGTAGTCTACCTGACAAGGTTTGAAAGTGTTTGTTGGCATGTGAAAATTATACATGAGGAATTAATATATTCATGGTATATGTGGAAGGTTATTATCTAAAATTTACAAACATTGGTTTTTATAATGAAGGGCTAATATTTATGAATGATCATTAACACTGGAAGATGGTTTAAACCCTCAAAGAACCCTAACAATGACCTGATGTTGAAGATGTTGATCAAAAGTGCCCATAATAGTCTAATATATATAAAAAAGTGATTTTAGGTTATATTAAACTCTCCAAAGTATCTCCAAGTGTGATTAGTTTTTTAGGTGAGTGAGTGGAACCTATAGGAAAACCTTATTTCTCAGATATTTACTATAACAGTTAGAGTTGACCAAGTCAAAGTTGATAAATGGATGGAAGAAAAATATTGATACTTGAATTTTATGTCCATTTTGGTCTTTTATCAATTTATATCTCTCAATTATGCTAAATCAGTCATCCAAGACAACCTATTGTTAAAAGGCCTAATAGTGCTAACAATGAGAAAACCAAGCAGAAGTGAGAAGTTGTTTAGGGAGGTGTTGTCATGGATTAGGTTTGAATAAAAATGAATGGAGATATTTTTAAATAATGTTAATACATGTTAATTATGAATATAATTTTTAGATATTCTTGTATATATAAAAATTTGATCTCAAAATTTACTTGTCTTGCTCAATGAGTCTATACAAAGAGGTCCAAAGATTGGTCTATATATCTAATATTTTACATTATACCTTAGTTTTTTTATGTTTGGATATGTTATTAAAATGTATAAGGATGATATTAATTCATTATGATATTTTAAATCTATCTACATAAGGTTATAATTCAAATTCATCATGGCTGGTCTTCAAGGCAAAATGGTAGTTTTGGGTAAGCAAATTATAGAGATGAGATTGAGACTCAATACCATGAGTTGATGTATATAATTAACATAATTTTTCTTTTTGGGACATTAATTGTATATAAATTCTTTTAATAATCTTTAAACATAGTGTAATAGGTTATAATATTGAAGCCAAAATGGCTTGTGTAGTTGAGTAAGGACTGTGAGAAAGAAGGTCAACAGATTAGTTTGCCAGACCAATAGTTTCCATTAGATCTTATGATCTGTTTATTAGATATTTTTATGAGATTATTTTAATATAAGTTTAATACATTTTAACCATTTTATTTTGTTAATTTATGTGTTATAATTTCATGTTTCTACAATTGTGTTTTGAGGCTAGTTGGTAGTTCTAAATGGGCTACTTGTAGAGAAGGGTTTGAGTAATTTTTCCATGGGTGATGAGGAATAATTAATATTGTGCTGACCCTGAGGTAATGGGGTTTTTTAATATTTTATTTTTTCACATGGTTGTTTTTAAAAATTGTGCTTATGCTTTAGTTGTTAAAGACAAATTTTCTATGTATGCACATGCCTAGTGTGAATAGTGTTTTGAGGAGTTCAAATGGTGGTTGAACCTAAAAGGTATTGCGGACCTAAATTGAAGTTGGATAAGGTATATTTAATTTAAATTTGATTTTTTACTTCTATTTTTGTAATTTTAAATCATTATAATAAATACTAAGTGTAACATGCTCCAATGAAGGCCTAATGGGATTAGCTCTCCTTAAGGCCTACATGAGAGTTTGGTCTATTAAGCTATGACCAACATAATGTATTATCTGATTCATGTATGAAAATTTTATATGAAATATTAAAAGGTTAATATAAGTGTGAAAATTTTTATATCTAAGCAAGGTGTATGAGAGTGAGAAACTAGTATAAGTACAAGGCGGTTTTAGGCCTATTTGTGTGTGTAAGAGAAGTATGTGTGTAAGAAAATAAAATGGAACAAAGAGGATTAGGAGGAGGTAATGTGGAAAATAATATGGGTGTAATGAATATATAAAAATAGGTTTGTATATGAATATCTATTCCTATGTGAACTAATCAAGGTGATAGAGGGTTTATTGAGTAATGACACATTTGCTTGGGTGAGAGGTAGTTTTGAATATGATCATGAGTGTCAAGGAATAAACCATGAGGGTATATTGTGATTAAGATAAAATTCATAAGGATAGGATAAGATTAGAAGTCTATGAGATTTTCATATATGATAAAAGGTGTATTAGAGTCTTGAATATGTTGATAAGGCCATGATGAGGTAGCTGATGTGTAGAGAGTAGATATAAGATTGAATATGACATACATGTCATAGAGATCAGAAGAAGACCATCATCAAGTGTTGATAAGAAATAATTAAAAGGTGGAAAAATCATTTGTGGATGAGTGGGTTCTTAGTCATCATAGTGTTTATTGAGTGGGTGCTTGATTAACAAGGGGGTTGGTTCCTCCTAGTAAGTTGGTGCTTGCTAAAGCCAAGTGGGTGCTTGGTGAATTAGGGGTTGATGATCCTTGATGGGTTGGTGCTCATCTAAATATTGATTCTTTAATTTATAATACTATTTTTCTAAGATTTTTTTTTTGTGTTTTTTAGTCCCCCATGAGGTTTTCTAGCTTATAAGATGTGTTATGGTTGTTTATGCATTGCTTTGGTTGATTAATGCTTCCTTCATGATTATGTACATTAGGTTAATATTGGTTGATGAATGGTAATGAATGAGTGATTAAGTCAAAATAAAAGAGTATTAAGTACACTTACTCAACCCTCATTTTAGTCATTGTGCTTCCAATAATATGATAATGCATATAAGTTACGAATGGGGCTTGGTTTGAAGTTAGGGTTTGAACATAACCAGAGTATATTGATGATGCCACTAAATGCATTAAAATGAGTTAATGTTAATATATTGGTGTGGATTTTCTATGAATATTTCCTAGGAATTTATTTGAAGTTAAGAGATTTTATTTCATTGATTTCCATACAAACATATTCTTTTTATCATTGGTGAGGATTTTGGAAAGAAAGTTGGTATTTGTTATAATTGAAATAAAGTTTCTAAATTTGGTTGAATGTCTAACTAATCAATGGCAGAATTAATAGAAAATGGTGAATATAAACATCAATAAGAATGGTTAATTCAAATCTTGGTATATACAAAAGGTAGTTATTTATCATTTGTTAGCCATTTACAAAGCTTACGGGTGGAAGTGGGCTTCTACAAGTCGAATGAGTAGAAACTTGAGACTACAAGGTTTTATGCATATTATTTTAATTTCAAGTGAGGTATGTTGATCAAATTCATAGTATATATTATCATGGAAAATTAGAGTTTTTTTTAAATTAACAAATGAAAATACCAACACACACACACACACACACACACACACATATATATATATATGTATGTATGTATGTATGTATATGTGTATATATATATGTGTGTGTGTATGTATATATATATATATATGTATATATATGTATATGTATATATATGTATATATATATATATGTATATATATATATATATATGTATATATATATATATATGTATATATATACATATATGTGTGTGTGTGTGTGTGTGTGTGTGTGTGTGTGTGTGTCTCTGTGTGTGTGTGTGTGTATATATATATATTACTTGGCATTATGGAAGGAAATATTGAAAGCTCGGTTTGTTTTCAAAAAAACTATAAAATCATTTGAATATAGTTTTGAACTTTGATTTATTGAACATTGCGCATGTCAAGTAGTTTGTATTCAATTGGGAAATATTTATAAAATTGAATCCTTTAGGGATATTGGTTATGGGTTGAGGATTTTTATTTCTATAATTGACATTATTTTGTGAAAAGTTTATGAATATTTTGGTTTATGGTGGAAGTTTGCATGTGCATGTTTTTTAACAGTTTTCTTCAAAAGTTTTTTTGGATATTTCAAGGTAAATCTTAAGAATATATTATTTTCTTGATAAAATAATTATGAGATGAATAAATGCAATTTTGGGTATGGAAATATATGAGACAATATGGTGAAAAGAATGGTTATCTCTATTTTCTTTCTTTAGGGAATAAGGATGTAAGTTTTAGTATAATATATTTGTATTTCCTTCTACATGCATATATTTTGGCTCATGAATGAGGTCATTTGAGCATATGTTATTTTTTGTTTTATAATCAATTATGGTAGATAAAATTTGATTACTTTTTGAAGTCATGGTTGCTCTTTATATTCATTATGATGGTCCAAATAATATTTTAATAGTGATGTTGAATTTTTTATTTAATTATTTCAAGTTACTTTGTATTGTGAAGGTTTATAAGTTTTAGATGGATGAAAATTGATTAAATTTGAGAGGGAATGAATGCTTTTCTTGAAACTAGGTTTTATTTGCATCTAGGAAGTCATAAGTTGTTTCAAGTTAAATTTATGTTTGACCTCATTTTATTCACCCATCAAAATGTTTTAGGGTTTGACAATGTAGAATGGATATATGTTGAATAGTTTCAATCATGGTATTAATGATATCTACCTGTAGAACTTTTTATGTTGAATAACGGTTGAGAGGTTGATTTTATATAATTGTATTCGGTCATGCATAAAAAATTATTGTTGAATACATTTCCAAAGAGGATATATATTCAGAGACTCTTTACCTTTATTTGATGATATAAGTTTTTGATATTATGGATATTTTAAGATTATAGTTGAATGATTTAATTTGATGTCAAAGAGAAAATTATTGGACAGTCTTGATTAATAAATAATATGGTTTTATAAGTTATGCACATACAATTTAGATAGTAAAAGTATAGTGGGTTGAAAGTGATCATTATTGTTAAATTTTTTAATAATCTTGGTATCTTGCACTATTTTGGTTTTGGTTATTATATTAAGAATGTATAATGGTATTGAAGTGTTGAATGCATGTTTAGGTTTCAAATAGCTGAAAAGGGATAATTTCAAATAATGACATAGTCAAATAACTTACTTGGATCAAAAGGTTGAATGTTCAATCATGATTGGTATTAATGGTAATTTTGAAAATTATTGATAACATGGATGTTATGAAAATTTTAGTTAATTTTGTGGTGGTTATTTAAAACAAGATTTTTATTTAAAAAATTTATCATGTTGATTGAAAATAAGGTTATATGGATTTAAATTCAAGGTTGCAATGCAATTTTTGAGAAATGCAAAATGTCAATCTCCTCTTTTTGAAAATTTTGATGAAATATTTTACAAGAGATTCCTTTCATTTATTCATTGAATGAGATGGATGATAGTTTATAGATTGATGTATTTCCATTATACATTAATAGATCAAGATTTGAAATATAAACAAAGTTTTGATTTTGATTTTATGGTCGTATACTTAAGTATAATGATGTATGGTTGGACTCATCCTCATTCAAATCATTTAGATGTAAATAATTATGGGTATCATAATAATATTCAACAAAGAGAAGGTATTCCTTGACATAGGAATGCTAACAGAGGTCAAATTTTTCATGGCCATAGGGGTGATAGAGATTTTTATATACCTTTTAATCATGGTACCTACATGTCTATTCACTTTGATGCATCTGACCCTATTTTATGGATTGTGTTGATCTCTTTTCCATCTAATCATACTTTTGACTATGAAAATAGAGGTTGGAGAGGTACTCCTTGGATATCTCATCCTCATGGATGAAGAACTCTAAGTAGTTATTCTCACCATATGCATACTATCATATAGTCTAAGCCCTATAATTCACCTGAGTAAAAAGCACCTACTCTTGAAAATGAACTTTAGTTGATTGCAAAGTTACATCTATGTTATCTTGTACTTTTGAATACCAAAAATCCATCACTTGAACATGTGAGTAGACTTATAGGGTGTTTTAAATTAAGTCTTGCCAAGTTTCCATGTTACTCACATGAGTAAGACATGGCTATTTCTTTGAGAGGTAAAAGGCATACAACTAGCCCTTAAGCTATAGATTCACCTATAATAACAAGGATGGTTAAAAATATAAAGTTTGAGGTTGATGATGAAGATAGTGAGTTGGACACAAAATTAGTTAAGTTCCCTACAACTGCAATGAATTATACTAAATACATGATAGATAAAGTCCATCCATTAATTGAAATGTTGGAAGATATTGATGATGAATGGATGGTTTTTAAAGTTATTTATCTATTGATACTTGATACTTTAATTTTATATTGATGATACTATAATATTATTGATTATGTGGATATTTTATGTTTTGAATAAATGACAAGTTGATACTTTGTAGAATAGTTTATTTTGATTATATATCTCTTGAGTTAAATTTTTAAATGTATATGGAATTAATGTTTATACTATTTAATTTTATTTAATTGCTATAGTCATTATGTTGTTTGGCATATTTTGTTTATTTTTAAATGATTGCAATGAATTAAGGGCCCCCACCTATTAAGAGTTGTCTTTTGGTCCATTATTATTTAACTTTGATATTTAAACTTTATTAGATTTGTTGAATATAAATTCAAGTTAAGAAGTTAACTAATTAACTTTCTTAAAGTTAAAAAATAAATAACTATAGTTAGTTATAACTTAGTTTCTTAACCATCTCTTGAGGACATTATTTAAAAGGAGATCAAAGTTATATCACAAAAGGAGAAACATTACATAGATATTCTAAAGTCTCTGAGTTACTAAAAAGATTTTCATCATTATCTTTTTTGTGCAACATATCTAAGATAATAAAAAAAATTCAAATAAACCAATAATACATATTTTGATGATTAAGTAATATGCTTAATTAGTGTAGGTATATCCAAGTTTCCTATTTAGTTTATAAATCGATTATCTGATGTCTATTAAGTCTAATATCTTATGATGATTGCATATATGCTATCATATGTGTAGATTCTAAAGAACTTAACATAAATAATGATGATTACATTACCATGTGCAAAATTTTAATGATATATTCAAATTTTAATAGTTATGTTTTCAAAGATAGCTTGTACTTGAAGTTATTTCTTAGTAAAATCTTATTCTATGTCTATTACGATGACTCTTTCTAAAGATTTGCAATCTATTTTATTTTTTATTAGTTTTTTTAGTTTAGTCTCTCTTTCATTTAGTCTCATTTTTATTATGTACGTAGTTATCTTTTATTAGTAAATTTCATATTGATTTGAGTTTCAGCTTGTTTTAGTGTATGTTTATTTATTTATATTTATCTTAAATTTACTTTGATTTAATTACGTCTTTGGTTTAAATTATCATTTATTTATTTATTTAGAATCATTTTTTTTATTTTGTCATGTTTGAATTACTATTTTTATTTATTTATTATATTTAATTAGTGTTAGATTAATCTTTTATTTTCTGTAATTTCCTAGATTATTTTTCTAGATTAAGTTCAATTTTATTTTAATTTATTTTAAAGTATTTTGTTTTATTGTTTCTTATTTTAGGTTATTTTTCATTAATTTTTTCATAGTTTAGAATAGTTCCATTCCTTATTTTGATAGTTTATTATCAGATTAATATGTTAATCATCATCTTAATTTCATTATTTGGTTTTCATTTCGAATTATTTTGTTTATCTTTTGGTCCATTTTTTTATTTTTTTTGAACTTTTTGAGCCTATCATAAATATCAAAATATTGTAAGCATATTAATAAAATAGAAATACAAAGGATCATAAATATTTATTTCAAGAGGTTGTTTCATCCATAAATTTTCTTTGTCCATTATATAATCATAATCTGATTATTCTCATTTGATTTAAGAGACATTGGATTTCTGAATTATAATGTAGTATTTTTCATTATTTGACTTACTTATTATTTACCATAACATTTAGAAAAATATTTTCACATATATAAGTGTTTTAATTTGAAACGTGCACCCATAGATGGTCCCCTACGTGATAATATTTTTTGATGGGCATGGAGTGCAAGAACTTGAAATAGGGTGTAAAAGTATTCAATACAAGGCACATAAGTATTCAATTCACTTACAACTATAGAACATCTAATGTCTTGTCATAATGATGGGAATATCCCCAAGGTATAATACCCTTACACTCTTTGGGATAAACCTCTAGAGCAAGATGACTTCCTTTTAACTTAAGTACATGTTGTTTAGGACCAATTCCTAAACCTAAAAATAATAGAAAGGAAATATACTACTAATTATAAACCTAAATATTTTGAGAGAATAGAGAGGGATAAGGTAAGAGATTTACTAAAATGGAAATGTGGTAATACACCAAGATTAGAGAAATCACCTCATGCACTTATGACATAATATAAATAAGGGGAATAGATGTATGACTTTAAAATTGGGTATCCAATGCATAAGTATTTTACATGGAGGTAAGGGAACATAACACAATATTGAGAGGGATGACAAACAAACCACAAACAATGCCTATGTAGGCCTATACCTACACATAATATGACCTATAAAGAATTTTTATTTAATGTAGGGGTGCAAAGGAAGGACATCAATGAGAGGGATGAACATCCATAAATAAGGATTGATAACCTTTAATAAACATCGAATACATAGTATGAAATGAATATAGTCTAGTTCACATTAATTTCAAGGCCTAAGCAAATATTACAAACTCAAATGGGTAGAGATTTATTACACCAAGGAGAAGGATCCTTATATAATAAAAATATATGATTTTATAGGCTCAAACAAGCCTTTGTGAAATAAATTCATCACTTAAGGTGGTAGATAGAAGCTTTGAATTCGAAAGTTGGTACTCAGGGATCTAGGTTGATCAAGAAGATCAATTTACCACATAATAGTCACTGTGAACCATGCCTATTTAATTAAAATAAAGTTATGAATCTAGAAGTATATGGAAGGATACTCATAGATCCATGTGTGCATAAGGGACTAAAGGACACCTAGGTAGTCAGAGGAGGCATGTGGCTATGCTTTGTCATCTAAAAACCACTTTTAATTTTATTCTACTCTAATTTGACTTCATTTAATTCTCAATTACCCCCAACTTCCACTTTTATTTACTTACAACCTATCAATCCATATAGTTTCACTTACTAATAGGGAACTTATGCAGGCTTATTTTGATCTCTACCATGTCATTATTTCACATGTAGAGGGGAAACCTTGTGTGTTCCTATCTTTGTGGGCCATGTGCACACTAGAATATATGCACTAATTTCTATGAAAGTTGTGCTTAGAGCCTCTACATGAAAGATATCACACACCTTTTTTTAGTATTAAGTGCACACTAGGATATGTGCACACCTTTGACTTGGATACATGTTGCACAAAGGTTCACAAGGTAGTCTTTTAGGATCTACAAGTTTACAGAAGGGATAACATGTTTCTTAGACTTCAACATGTGAATAATGAAGATGTAGGTGAAATTATTTGCATTTAGGTGTGAAACCTCACCATTTGAGTCTGATAACCCTCCTAGAGTGGTTTGTACAAGTAAATGTATACTTAGGGTGCACACTCATAAATTTGAATTTACGTTATGTGTACCTTGTGCACATTTAAGGTTTGAGATGTTTTGTGTGAAGATGCATGCAAGAATTTATTGTGGAATGTTGAGTACTGATGTATAGTATCACATAAATGTTAGAGAACTATAAACTTGCATAAGGAGTAATGTGCAGTCTAGAGTGCAATCTAAAAATAATGGAAATGTATCTACAAATATCTACATTTGATTTTGGGACCTCATATTTTGGAATTAAGAAGTACCGTTAATAATAGCATGTAGATAGAACAAAAATCCCATGTGCACATTCACAAAGGGATCTAATATTTACACACTTATTTTCTTATTACTATCTAAAGTTCAAGAAACTTTCACACATGGAAAGCAAATTTAATTTTTCACTTTTGTATTTATTCTTAACAGATGACTTGAATCATGAATCTTTATGCTTATAAAGTTTTGAAGACCCAGGCCTTTTGATTTCCTATTGTTGTAACTTTTGTTTACAACTTGTTCTTTGGCATTTGCATTCTAATTAAAAGTTTTGACACTTTTTGAAACATTTTTCTTGAATTTTTATCAACCTTTAGGACATGTATCTTTAAATTTTATCTACATGAAAAACCTAACTCTCATTTTAGCCTTCAAAATTTTTGTTCATGAAAAAGCTCCAAAAAAAACTCCAATAATGTTTTGTAAAAGGCACAAAGACCAACCTTTCTTATGAAAATTCTAAGTCAAAAGACTTAGCCATTTTTTCTTAATTCCAACTAAACCTTGAAACCCTACACTATTGACTCTAGTGGTACCACCTATGGTGATAAAAAATGGTAAAAAATAAGATCATTTGTGACCTGTTAGATCCCTACTATTAAACTGATACAATTTCATGTTAACCTTCATGATAGGTAAAAGGGATATCTTGTTGATGTGATAATTTTGACACCAAACAAATTTGGTGACTCTACTAAATATTTTTGTAGAAATATTAACTTTCTTTTCTATTTCTAATTATTTATCCATGACCATTTGAGTTCTTCCTCTAATAATACAACCATTAATTGACATTGTCAATAATCAAATTGACATTACTTTTAATCTAACTCATTTTATGTGGTATAATAGACCTTATGATCTTCCTCAAAAAATTGAATTTATAAACAAGGAAGAATAAACATAAATCAATGAAGTAGAGGAAATTATTTCACATGAAACATAGTACCATATTTAGTAAACTAACTAATGAATCAGGCAAGAGAGGGAACTAATCTTGCTTACTAATCCTCAACCTAGAGTTCATTTATATAAAATATTTTCATCTCGATGATATTATTTTTATTACTAACCCTAATACAACTTTAGATTTAAATTAGTATGGTCAACTAGTTTAATTTACTAAGAGTTATAATGGGAGACCAACCACCACAAATTCAACATATAAAACAAAGAGATTGAGACCTAATTAAAAGCCTCCAAATAAATAGAAATGAATCTAAAGTAACTTATAATGAGGCAAATTCTGATGATGAAGTAGCCAAACCTTTAGCAAATATTTGGACTCATAGAAATCCTATTAATATCATTTCTTGTCTAGGTAAAAGGCCTTCATTAAAAGGTCTTAATATTCCTAAGTTATTTGGAAATCCTGGTGAATCATGGGATGATCATTTTAATACTTTTAGTTTAATTTGCATAAATTTAGGAATTGTGAATGACTAGGTGTCTCTTAGAGTTTTCTCTCAAACATTAAAAGGAAAAGGTTATCAATATTTTATTAGTCTTCCCTCTGGAGTTATTTGTACTTGTAATGTTATTTAAGAATGGTTAGAGCTTTTTTTTGGTAAACATAAACAAGATTTGGACTTGGTCAATGAATTAGTAAATATTTATATAGGTTATGGATAAACCATTTATCAATTTATTGGTAGATTCACTAGACTACAACATAAGATCCCACATAGTGTTAGACCTTTGAAAAGATTGTGTAAACTATATATTTGTAATGCTTTTACCTTTAAAGTATAAAATAGATTTAGAAGATAAAGATATTATGGATTATAATGAAACTATAATTTTTTTTATTGAGTATGAAAATAAGTCAAAACATGTTGGTTTTAAAGATGGAACTACAATAGGTATAAATTATGATAATGCAAACATTTTAAAAATGCATTCATAGTCTTAATAATGAAATGATCATCATCAAAATGTAAGTAGATGATAAGCCATATTCAGTAGGTAAATCATATTTTCATCACAAGGATAAAACTAATCAAAATTTTCCTTATTATAATTTTTGTGAATTGGATCATTATTATAACATGTGTACAACTATGTATAACTTTAAAATATACATTCAAGGAAAATATAGTATTTACATTGATTTTATGATAATATAAATATGTGTGGTTCTGATAATCTTTAGATGAATTAAAGTATAAAAATTCTTATACAGTTAATACAAGACTAAAGGATTATTCTAATTAGAAAAATAGTGCATCTAACAATTAATTGTCTTCTTAAAATCTTGATAAAGGCAAAGGTATGCATAATAACATTGCATTTGATAATGTAACAATTATATCCCAACATAACAATTCTTTATCCACTAGATAATTTAATAATCCTCAATATCATCCTTATAAGCCCAAGAATTATATTCATATATGTCATCCAAATGTAGGATCTTATAGTGTTATAAATGATTTGGCTACTATTAAAGTAGAATTTTCATTATTATAGGTTGTTAATTTTCTAGGACAACTTGATAAAATCAATAATGTCATTAAAAACCCAAATTCTAAGGATGTATTAGGATTTAGAGAATAAAATAAGGACAATAAACAATCTCAATCTACTATGTTTACTCAGATATACAATCCTCCTACTAATTATATTCCACCCTTTTATATATCAATTAAAATTACTAATAAAATCATACATAATTATTATTTATACAAGTCTTATGCACCAACCAAAGTTTAGATGAGGTAAAATATAACATTTTAGAATCTAAATGGAGGTAAAATCCACTTTAGGGTATAATTTGTAGGTATGGGCTAAAAAACCTTGTGGTGGAATAGTAAGTAGGTCATACGGGTTGTTAACTGGGTACACTTGTAGTGAAATGAATCTAGTAGAGATATAAAAACTAAGTGGGTGAGATGGATGGGTGACAAATAATCTAGAGTGGGAAGATTTCAGTCAAATAAACTTGAAAAGGATGGAAGGGTAGAGCTGAAAATAAGTTTTTATGATCTCCAAGGGTCACTTCCTTGGTTGGTTTCTTAATGAAAAAATGATCTCAAAACTAATTTTTACTGCTTATAGTTGTTTCACACTTACATGTAAACATAATTATGAAACTTGGGGATGATTGATATAGGAAACTTTATGGTCTCAACTAAAGGTTACTTCAGTTAGAGTTGTTTTTGCACACCTTAATTTTAATGTTACAATTTATACCAAGGTGTCTAAGGTGGTTATGGAACACACTTTTAAAACTATACTAAAATAAAGCATTCATACACACTAAGAATAAAAACATAATTTAAACTAAATTTAAATAATGTTTGCACATCTACAACTAACATACATTGATTAAAATAATTAGAATTTATCAATAGTTTTTACACACTTCAAATTATTGTATTATAACAACCAAAAAAGAAAAACTTTAATATAACCTGAGTGGAAGGAGAAACCACCAATGCAATTACATGATAATCAAAATTTGACTTCTTGTATTAATAAAATCTTCCAACCCTTTAGAATGTGAAATTACATAGATATGTAGACATGGGGAGGAGATGCCTCATCCTCCAAGTATATGTAAACTAATAGTTACATATCATAGTTAGAACCTTAGTTCTAATTTTAGTCTCAAACTTTCATGTTTTACATGCTTGTGTCTAATTACATTTATGTAAAAATTAGTTAGCCTATGTAAGGAAATATAATATTTGCATGCTTAAAAATAGTTTAGGAAAATTTACATGTGTACCCTAACTATATGTGAAATATATGTAAGTTGTGCATGTATACATATGAAATTAGACTTTGACTCAAGGCTAATCAGGTGCTTGCATGGCTGACAAGGTTGTTAAAGGCACTTAAGTGTATGCTTGAGTTGAACTAGGAGGTGTTATGATAACATTATTCTTCACTATCAAATACTAATAGTTCTTGTTCCTAATGTCATATTGATATTTTTGAATATATCAATGTTAAGGAGTAGAGGCCTATGTACCCTATTCGATTTCTCCAATAGCCTTGCATGTTTATCTTTAGTAGTCTTGAAATTAGATCTAAAGATCTTTACTTTAATAACTTTCTTCCTAGAAAAATTGAGTTCTACCTCTATTTCTTATATGGTATTTCCTTGTATGTCTTGTTTGAAATTATATGAATCTTGTTGTAAGATTTGATCAAAATTGGCCCTACTAATGAGTCTTCTTATGGAATATTTGGCCTGTGAAAACTTTAGTTCATCCAAAATTTACTAGGAGTATCATGTTTTGAATATCTCAGCATCAATACCTTAGCCACATCAACCCATTACCTAGACTCTTATATTCTGATGGAAACCAAGTTGAGGGCATTGTTAGCCTCCAATGGTGCCATCAGGTTCAAATGTGCATATGATTTTCTAGTTATAAAAAGAATAAGGAATTTGAGTTTATTTTGATTTATCTTCAAATAATTCAATAATTTGGTGATCTTTGCTATGTAAGGTGCTAATTTTTCCCTCATTGCACTAAGGGCATCAATGTTATTATACAATTTAGATGTTGTACTTTAGATGTCCATCTTAATTTAGGCTAGAACATGAACAATTTGATGTTGTTCTCTCAGATGTTCTAATTATTTATCAAGCTTTCTCCATGCCTTTTTTGTCCCTTTAGGTATCTCCACTATAACATATTTATGTGTTTCAAGATAGGATTTAAAATATTATATATATGGGGATTGCCCCAATTTTATCTCTCTCCTCTTGGATAAGGTGAACATTTCTTTCATTTCCTCCATAATAAATGCTCTACCAGTGTCATGTTCTAGCTTATTTTTCATCATCCTCTCTACACTCCTTGTATATTTCTCAAAACAATTTACTCATAGTGATAAATTTGGAAATTACAAGATTAGGCCTTTTATAGGCCCTTGACTACATGTTTTTTGTCCACTATGGGAGGACTAGCTAGGTTGGGTTCATGGGTTGAGTGTCTGAAGTTGTAGTCTCACCCATTATATCACCTAATGTTTAATTTAGAGTTTATTCTAAAAGGGGATCAAGGATTGAATGCCATATGATCTTAGACTAGTCCACTCCACCATATTGTGGTAGTGAATGGGTTATGTGTACTAGCCTTTTCTTCTTAGCCCTCTAAGTAGTTATCATAGTGGTATCTTGAGAAGGATTGAGAGGGGGAACTATTATACTTAACATTATAGATGCAACATGTAACTAGGGAGTGGAAAATAATCCCATTACCTTCTACATGGCCTTATTCTTGGTTTTTATGGGGGGTGGAATAGTAGTGGAAGGGACAACCAAAGGGATAGCAAGAGTGGATGTGGGAGGGGAAATTAATGGAATAAAAATTGAGGAAGTAGGAACTATAAAGGTAAAGGAGAGATCCTCTATATTTTTTATTAACAAATCTAGTTGAATAATAGGATGAATAGGACCAAACTCCACCTTGGAGACCAAGAGAGGAGGGGAGCTATGAGGGGTGAATGAAATGGGATGAAATGAACTAACTATAGAAAGAGGAACATAGGAAATATTAGGGGTAATGGAAATGGGAGATGGTGTTTTCTCACCCAAATTTATTGATGCAATGGTGTCTTTCATTTTGAGCCTTAGAGGGTCAAGACTTTTTCCTTTATAATTCTACCTCCTCATTAACAATCTCCTCTCTAGTTACTTCTTGTATGGATAGCTCCACTAATGGACCTTCTATGGAAAAAATTGAGGCATAGAATTCCTTGTATAATAAATGGTTATTTTTTGAGATATGGAAGGAGCCAATCATGTGGTTGAGGTAGCCACAATAGTAACCTTTAGAAATGATGAAATATCACCTTGGATAGGGCCTTCTAAATACAAGGAATCTAATCAAATGGGCTCATCTTACTTTCCCCAAGTGATGTATCTAACACACCTAGTTCTTTCTTCACCACACTAAGTGCCATAAGGGGGTGTTTGGGAGTATTTCCCCTATTTCCCTACTGGATGAGTAGGTTTAATATTCCAAAAGTTATATTTGTCCAATCCTTCAACTAGTGGGAGTCTAATTTGTGCCTCATTTATGGAAAGGAAATATTTCCCTTGAATAATATTTAGAAGGTCTTCCTTAAATTTAATTTATCATTATCTCTCCAAGACTTGATCATCATTATAAGCATTTAGGAATAAAAATTCATGATCATAGGGCTCATGTTGATACTCGATGCCCAGTCCCTTGATATGGTTTTAAACCTTTCCATGAGAATCCTAGTGTATGTGTGATAATGAGGCTAAGGAATAATATTATTTATACTTCCTTTCCCCATATAAGTTCTTCTAATTGGTGTATTACATTATTCTAATCATTAAGTGAGAGCCATGAAGGTAAGATTTATTCTTTTTATGTATATCCTCATCAATGCCCCATCATACCTGGTCAGATTTTTCTTAATTTTCCATCTTATTTGGGACATACTTGGGGATACATAGAGGTGTAACCTTATGTCTAATTACCATGATGAATATATAGTTAGGGTATATCCATTAGTCTACCTTAATTGATAGTGAGTTTGTGATACTATTTGATATCCTAAGTAAAGGGGATTCATGTATAACCCTCTATACCTATAGGTAAACATCCTTAAAAATGTGCAAAATATAAGTGTACACATATATGTGCATGGAGGAGTAAGCATCGCAAATTTTATTCTTTATATAGTATACAGGGGGATCTATAGTAAGCCATTGTGAATGTATATTGTCCCTAGGACTATATCGATTAAGTAAGAAATCATGTAAAAGTGACCTCCTAGAGGCCTCTTATTCTTATATAAAATTTTCTCTCATAACCTTTTTCCAATCACTTCTCTTAGATCAAAGGTTAATTATGATGTCCTCAAAAAATCTAGTAGTAGAACCTATTCCACTTTGAGGAATTCAATGGTTGGGTATCTAAATACCCTATTCAATAGGGTCATCTCAATTTAAATTCCCATTCTAAATTTTGTTATTGGTGTAGGCTAGTTATCTTTCAAGTTTATTGTCTCCTTAGGGAACATCCAACTACTAAGTAACTTCTTAGTAGACTTATATTTCTTCCACGCCACTACTCTATATAAATAATAGGTGGCATCTAGAACAAGAAATGAGAGGCACATTTGAATTGCAGTAGTATAGATGTATGCTATGACCATCTTGTGCATGAGATAATGTAGGTATGTTCATATAGATATATTCATGGAAAGAACAAATCACATAGGAGGTCGATAGATGGCATGACTTATATCTTCTTAACTACAAAGTGTAACCCTTGTATCTTGAGTAATTGGATTTCTATGTCCAATTGGAACTTGGATGGAGTCAAGTTATCTTCATACATGTGTGCATCAACCTAGTGTATGACATCTCATAATGATAAGTATTTGTTATAGTCATTATTGAATATAACAAGTTTAAATAGTGTATCCATATACTTATTATAATCTTTGATGGATAACCTTGAAGGAGGGAGAGTTCCCCAAAATGCCTTGGATGAGGATTCCATTACTTTGTAGTTAAGTTGGAACCAGTCTAGTTTGTAATTAAATTACATGACTCTCTTGATTATATTGTTAAGTCAAAGACACTAGTGGCTAGGACTCAATTATAGGAGATAATGAGTTCACAAGTTAGCTTGATATTGAATGGGCACATCATCATTTGAACTAATTTGATATAAATTTAGCATTAATTTATAGTTCATTCACCATTAATGTCCAATGTTTATAGTTTTATTTGTTTGTTTAATTCAAACTTTGCCAACTCATTTGGAAGGTATGACATATAGGTACTATTGACATTTAGGAAGAGTGATAAATTATTTCCCTCTTCCAAGTGTCATGTTATTGCTTCTTTGGCTTTATCTTATCGATTATTGAATCATTTGGTAGTCAGGAGTTTGGAGTTAGGGTATAACATTACTTGTGAGATGGGTGAGTATATCGAGAAAAAGTTACAAACACTTTTTTTGAAGATATAATTGAGTCAGATAGAAAAAATAACTAATTTTTTCAAAGTACTAAATGCCTTAAACTCTTATATCAAGCAAAACTATCAAATACATAACTATTAGAGGGATTTTCCAAACAAAATCACCAAACATTTTTACTAAAGACCCAAATGTGTCAAGTAACTTCACCAAAAGATCTATGTCAAAGATGTACCTTGAATACCTTGATAAACCAAAGTGTAAACCTTTCTTAAATTGGGTTCCCAAAGAATAATATTTGAAGGATAAAGTGTGAAGTTTTATAATTCCTAGTGAATGAGGCTTTAGGTCTTATATCGTAAAAACTTGAATACTTCATTCCAAACAAATACTATGGCATAAAATGCCAAAGAATAAATTTATGTGGGGTATATAGAGTGAGGAGTGTCGAAGATCTAAAATGTGTTGGAGGGGTTAATCAAACAAAATCACCAATTAAAATTTATGAAGACCAAAACATGTTGGGTGACTTTGGTAAATGAACATTTTGAATAATATCATCAATGAGTAAGTTCTAACCAAAATTGTTGAAGACCCCATTTTTTTCTAAATATATTTGATGAAGAATTTCACCAAATAAGATGAGCTAAAACTTGCATATACATAAATTTTACAAATCATTAGTAGGTTAGTCTCAAAATACAATAAGGAACATTCATATGTCTACCAAATAAAAAAGTTAAAATCATACACATGGCCTTTCATTTAGAAATAATTTTGAAATAGGGTTAGAGGTTAATTCTGAAAGATAATGGGTCATTATTATAATAAAAGAAGACTGGGGGTATTTTGGGTATAATAAATGGTGACCCACAAGGTAAATTCTCCCTAGTATTTAAGAACCCATATTTTATGGTTAACAACTCTTAGATCAAACATGTACTATCATACACATACTAATTAAATTAGATATTTAAAAGAAACTCCCATCATCCACATACAACATACTTGCCTTCTAATTTACCCTAGACCTATGTGTGGGGAAGTGATTTATTTTTATCTTTATTATGAGGATTTTAGTATAGAAGTGGGATAACTATAGGTTTCACTCTAATTTTTAATAAAATATTTGAAAATTTGGGAAGCTCTGGTATTACTATGCTACCAAATAGGCATCCATAGTCCCAATAGAAGACCATGGGTTCCTTCTCTTTCTTTCTCCTATATCCTTTCATGATGCATGGTCAATTGACCTTATTTCATCATTTTAATCTCTTTATCACCTTTTTACTTTTCCTTTCAATCTTGTTGGATCATTTTTTTGAGGATGCATTGATCCTTTTGTTTTCTATATTTTATTTTGAATAACATTGCTTAGGAGACGAAGAGTAGAAACCACAATGAGGTGGTATATATTAAAGCATAATTTTACTAGAATGCCCCTATCATTTTTATCCATATCAATGGTTATTTCCTCAAACAATTATTAATATGATAAGTGCATTTTATCCCAAGAAAGTTAAAAAACTTTATAAAATTCATATGTAGTAAATTTAATTGATAGTCATGGGCCTATTTAGTAAATTTAATTAATTAGAATGTTGTACCATTATCAAAGACTAGAGAGATAGGAGTACCAAATCTAGTTTTGATATTTTACTCAAAAAAACTAATCACATTTTTTTCTTAAACGCTTTGTAGCTACCAATTCCATCCATCATGTGTAAAAATCTATAGTATAGAGTTAAAACTTGTGGCTAGCTGAAAAACTAGGATTAATGACCCCAATTAAGTCTAATCCCATTAGGAGAATGGTCTTCCTTCAATCATAGGTTATCAAGACATGGTTGCATGGACTTCCCTTTTTGCTTGGTCTTAGAACTCATGGCATATTTAGACATGAGCATGTGTGTCCTTGAATACTATTGGCCTGCAATAACCCATTATGAGGATCTTATGTTTAGTGGTGTTTTTGGAGGGGTGACCACTACCTATTTTTTGGTGCAAATTTTATAGGATTTCTTGAGCTTTCTCTCATGATATGCATCTTAGGTAGATGCCTTAGTAGTTTTTTATATATAATATACCTTTTATGATCATTTAATGAACCTCTTTGAGTCCCAAATCTCTCCTTTTTTCTCTTTTGAACTCTAGGGAATAAGTACCTATGCATAAATATTGAATAATGTTAGTATACCGGTCCTCTTTAGATACTTGGTTTTTACAAACTCTTCAATAATGATGCATGGGTTACGCTCAATCATGAGCTAAATGATGCCATGACCTATAATGATCTTGTAAGGATTGATTTACATGTCAAACTCCTACAATTTTTCCATTCAATTTCCTTTATGTTTTCCCAATTCATTCTATGATAAAGTAAGCTTAACATCAAGATCCAGTACAATGGAAATTATCTTATTCCTAAAGATGTAATGTTAGAATTTATTTACCACTTTGACAAGGGAAAATATTTGTTTATATATCATGGAATAACTAAGTTATGCTTATTTCAAGTTTGTACACATGAATGTGATAGGATGTTTTCTTTCCTTTTTATTATAGGTGAGCACGATAACCATAGTGTGTTTTGAGGTGAATGAATACAGTCAAAAGTATTTGGTGAAGTCTAGACTTATTAGTATAGGGGCTTGAGATATTATATATTTAATAGATTGAAAATACTTTATATCCTTTACTATTCATTCCACTTTAGGATCCTACTTGAGCATTGCATTCATGGGTCTAATAATTTTTGTAAAGCTTGATATAAAATTTCTCTCAAATTTTATATTCCCAAAGAAATATTTGAGTTCATTATTATTATTTGGGAAAGAAAATTTTGTATATCCTTTGAATTCTATTTGGGTCAATCATAATCCTATATTTGGTGATGATATAACCCAAGAAATTGCCTTTTATAACACCAAATATACTCTTTTTGGGGTTTAGAAAAATACCAAATTTTTTTCACCTTTTAAAGATTGACCATAGGTGTCCTATGTGATTAGTCCTTGATTTTGAGAAGATTGTAATGTCATCCATGTAGATAGTTATTAATTTACCTATTATCCCCTAGAAGGCATGGTCCATATCTCATTAAAACATGGAACTTATATTAATTAATCTAAATGGCATCCTTTTATATGTATAAGTACCCTATTTAGTGGTGAATTTTATCTTCATTCTATCTTCTGATTCTACCAGCACCTGGTTATACCCTAAAAATTCATCCAAGAAAGACATCATTCATGAACCACTCACTGTATGGATGAATTCATCTAAGGAAGGTAATGGGTAATTGTCTTTCTTAGAGACTTTGTTTAATTTCTTGAAATAAATAAAGATCCTAATCTCTCCACTTTACTTTTGGATACCTTTAATGCTGAGCTTGAGGATCTAGATCAAATGTCCTTTCCAAAGAAATCATTCCTAGAAGGAGGCAATTTTACTTTATCTTAATAAATCCTTCTCCTAATTCCTCTTGGCATAAGTAACTAATTTCCTTGTCATCAATGATTTGAGACTCAAATTTCCCTAAATTAGTCAAGAACTAGACAATCTATTGGTCACCATAAAAAAACTTGGAAATTTTCCATGTTGTCTAGAATTGATGGACAAGATACTAGCTCAATAGAAAATATTTGTAACTTGGACTCTTGTAGGGGTGACAAGTTAGTAGATGAAGAAAATAATAAATCAATATATTAATTATATTCTCTCTCTCTCTCTCTCTCTCTCTCTCTCTATATATATATATATATATATATATATATATATATATATATATATATAATGTTAAAAGTCTCAAAATCATCAATCAAATCACATTATCTATGTTTATATCTTTTCAGATATGATAACTTACATTAGTGTTTGTTATTAACCTAGTAGACTACCAATTTTGAATCTCCATAAATAAACAATTGTTTGATGTGATTTTTGAGAGAAAAATGCAGCCCCAATATTAGTGCCTCATACTCCATTCTATTATTGGTGAAACATAACTATAGTATGTATCTTGTTAGATATTTCTTGCTTTATAGGTTCACCAATTTAATGTTGATGCCTGATCCTTACTTGGATCTTGCACCGTCAAAGTGGAGGGTCTACAACTGGTAAGGTCTTTGGACTTTTATTTCTTAAACTTTATGATTTTTAGTGAAGGTATAAATCCCAAGGTTAGGAGATTTATAACTTACTTCTTCATTATTTTATTATATTTTATAATATGTTACTTCATTCTTAACTCTTGGACAATTTGAATCTAGTTTGGAATACACCTCCATGGTAACCAAATGTGAGAGAATTTTGTTTCTACATACCCATTAAATGTATTAGACCAATATCTATTAAAGAGGATTTTTTACCATTCCAAAATATCTATGACCAATATGTCAATAGTTAGTTTCACTCATGTTTCAAGTGCTACTTAGATTCGTACATCATTCATCTCTCCTATTATAGGGACTATGGTTTTATCCAATTGTGAATTCATTTTATTGGATGGATTTAGGGTTAAACCCAACTTCTAGAAAAATTGAATTAGGCATAACCATGTCTGAAGCTCTAAATTGACTAAACAATTGTGGATGTTCTTTCCAAATGATCATAGAGTCAATAATAAAGTTGAAACTTTAGGTTTAATTTTGTATATGACATTAGTGTGAGTAGCCATTATCTTCTTGACAGTCACTTTCCCTATGATATAACTCCACATGAGATCCTTCTATTCTATAATCTAGACTAATTCATGAATAGTAATGTTGTCTTTAATCCTTTTTATGTATGCATTAATATTGTACCCCCTTTGCCTTGCTCTTATTTGTTCTAGGGATATAGATTCCCTTTAGGGGGAGGTGGATTATTGTCAGCTCTTGGAATTGGTGGATTAGTAATTTTTTTCAAAGGAATAAATTTTTTTAAGGGTTTCTTATTCCTTAGGTTATAATTGCCTTTTTGGTATTTTTGAAAAGCTTATACTTCATTAGATTTGTCTTCTCATTTATTATATTCTTCTTCTAGGAAGAAATACTCATGCATTTCAAATACCATTTTTTTTTGAAGAGATAACTTATAAATGGAATTATGGTGAATCATTCATCAATTCTTACCTTACCATCTATCTCTAGAAGATCTCAAATGCTGCGCAAAAATACACACATTCGATTTCACCATGTTGTGATGTATTATAAACTCTACACTAATTAGGTAGTTCCATTTCTACTATATTGATATTTGGAAAATTTTTGGGGTGATTCTCTACATTATTAATATACGTATTGAAGGGCTTTTTTAATCTTTAAAACCTAATATTTTGGTTATTATTATATCTAGTGGTGTTGTCCATCTTTCTTTGTATATTTAGGAAGTCATTGCTCAATTTCTAGACCATTATTTGGATTGAATCAAGTTTCATATTGGTGAAATTAGTTCCTTTCACAAATACAACACTATAGGGCATTTAATGTTCATTCTATTAGTGACTTTTCATATTTACTTGATTATTAATATAGCCATAGTTTTGATTGGGCACTTGCTACTTTTAGAGAAGGTAGTGCATATAGTTGATTTTGATTGAAAAGAGGGACATTTTATTGACTTGAGGGAATAGATTTAGAGCTAGAAAAATAGCATTTATATTTAAAGTGTTGGGTATTTGAGGGTTTAACTATTTATCAATTTTGATAGCCTCTTCATAAGCTAAAATCTAGAGTGGTGGCATTATCAGTTATTTGTAGGAACACAATAGTGATTGGGTCTAGAGCATTTTTATATATTTCCAATGGTAATGGTTCATCTGGTGTATAATTTGGGTTAATCCAAGAGTAAATCTTATGTAATCTAGAGTTGAAATCTTGAACTGGCTCATTAGGGTCACTTTTCATGCTAGTAAAGTGTTGATACACCAATCTAGGGTTGGTAACTTGTCCAAATTGGGCAAAAAATGTACTTAGGCATACATTTTAGAAAGTGATCGAGTTATCTTAAAGGTTAAGATACCAATCATAGATATCATATTCTAAGGTAAATTAGAAAATTATGCATACAACATCTTCATCAGTAACATTCACTAATCTTAATGTAGCCTTAAAATACAATATGTTCATCTTTAGTTCTTCCTCCTAATGGGGAGAAATAAGGTAGATATTTGTCTAGATTTTTGAATAAATTAATCATATCTCTTGTGATGGAAATGGAAGATACAACTAACCAAGGATGTTGGAATATATGATGATTAATGGGATGGATATTACTAACTAAAAATAACGTCCTAGCCCTTAGTTTATTAAGAACAATCGATGTAGATCTAGGACTTCAATGTTTAGATAAGGGTGAAACCAATAGACTAGTATGAGCCCTAGTCTTGGTAACTCTCTTGGGTGTCTCTATTTAAACTCAACATAGGTGGTAACTTTTAAATAGGGAGGTGCACATGTGGCCCTCCTTCTAGCACCAATTTTTTTTCTTTGTGTTTATATGGGTCTTGTGCACCAATCAAATTTTAGATGAGGTAGCCTCTAACATTTTAGGATCTCAATGGAGGTAAAATCCACTTAAGGGCATGATTTTTAGGTATGGATTAAAAAAAATTATGGTGGAATAGCAAGAAAATCATGAATGTTGTTAAATTGGTTTGCTTGTAGTGAAATAAATCCTAGTAGAGAAATCAAACCTAAGTGGGTGAAATGGATGGGTAACATGTAATATAGAGTGGTTAGATATCAATACAATAAATTTCAAAAGGAGAGAAGGGTAGAGAAAAAAAAATTCTATCATCTCAAAGGGTCACTTCCTTGGTTGGTTTCTTATTGGATAAATGGTCTCAAAACTAATGCTTATTGCTTGCAGCTATTGCACACTTATAGGTAAACATAGTTACAAAGTCTAGGGAGGAGTGATATAGGAAACTTGATGGTCTTAAATGAAGGTTTATTCCTTTACAGTTTTTTTCACACCCTAATTGTAATATTATAGATAAGACCAAGAAGGCATCTAAGGTATTTCTCACACACACTTATAAAACTATACCAAAATAAAGCATTCATACACACTAAGAATAATAACACAATTTAAACCAATTGGTTAACATGATCTACTAAGTTTGAATAGCATTTGCACATTTAAAACTAGCATACATTAATTAAAATAATCATAATCTATTCATATATTTTTTACACTTAAAATAATTGTATTATAACAACCAAAAAATCAAAACTTGATATCACATGAGAGGAAGGAGAAAACACTAATGCAATTACATGATAATCAAAATTTGACTTCTTGTATTGGTAAAATCTTCCAACCCTTTGGGATGTGGAATTACATAAATATATAGACTTGGGGAGGGGATGCCTCATCCTCCAAGTGTATTTAAACTCATAGTTACATGTTTTATTTAGAACCTAAGTTATAATTTTAGTCTCAAAATTGCATGTTTTGCATGCTTGTGTCTAATTACATTTATGTCAAAATTAGTTGGTTTATGTAAGGAAATGAAATATGTCTATGATTATGAATATTTCAAAAAGATTTAAATGTATACTCTAATCATATGTGGACTATAAGTAAGTTTTTCATGTGTACCTAAAAAAATAGACATTGAATCAAGGTTGACTAAGTGCTTGCATGGCTGACGAGGTTATTAGAGGCATTAAAGTGGATGCTTGCATTGAACTAGGAGTTGTGCTAGAATTATTATTTGCTTCCAAAACTTCATAGTTCTTGTTCCCAATGTCATATTGATATATTATTATATCCATGTTAAGGAGCAGAGGTCTATGCACCTTATTCACTTCCTCCAAGAGCCTTACATGTTCATCTTTGGTAGTCTTGAAGTTAGATCTAAATATCTCAACTTTATTAACTTTATTCATAGAAAAATTGATTTGTTTTTATTTATCTTATTGTCTTCCCTTATATGTATTTTTTAAAATTATTTGAATATTTTTATATGAGCTAATCAAAATTGGCCTTGCTAATGAGTATTCTTATGGAATCCTTGGCTAGAGAAAGCTTTAGTAAATCAAAAATTTGTGAGGATTGAGTCTCATGTTTTGAATATATTGGCATCACAGCCTCATCCACATCAACCCATTGCATATCCTCTTATGTTTTTATGGCCACCATTTTAGGGCCTTGGTATCCTCCAATGGTGCCATAAAGTTTAAATGTGCATATGAATTTTTGGTTGTAAAAATAATAAGGAATTTGAGTTTATTCTGATCTATCTTTAAAGAATTCAATAATTTTATAGTCTCTACTATGTGGGGATCTAATTTTTCCCTCATTATGCTAATGAACTCAATGTTATTTTACAATATAGATACTACACTTTGGACTTCCATCTCAATTTGGGATGGAACATGAATAATTTGATATTGTTCTCTCAGTTGTTCTAGTTCTTGGTCAAGCTCTCTCTCTCTCTCTCTCTCTCTCTCTCTCTCTCTCTCTCTCTCTCTCTCTCTCTCTCTCTCTCTCTCTTGTATGCCATTTTTGTACTTTTGTGTATCTCCACTAGAGAAACTTTATGTGTTTCAATATAGGGTTTAAAATCTTCTATATATGGGGATGCCCTAATTTTATATTATTCTTCTAGGATAAGGTGAACATTTCTTCCCTTTCCTCCTTAATAATTGCTCAATCAGTGTCATCTTATAGATTCCTCTTCTTCATCCTTTGTATATTCCGTATAGATTTCCCAAAAACTATACTCATAGTGAGAAATTTAATAACTACAAGATTAGGCCTTTTGTAGGCCCCTGAATGCATGTCTATTTCCCATTGTGGGAGGACTAGCAAGGTTAGTTCCATGGGTTGAGTGTCTGAATCTATAGTCTCATCCATTATATCACTTGATATTTACTTTAGATTTTCCTTTAGAAGGGGATAAGGGAGTGAATACCATATGATATTGGACCAATCCACTTCACCATATTATGGTAGTGGATAGATTATGTATGCTATCCTTTTCTTCTTTTCATCCCTCTGAGTGGTTATCATAATTATCTCTTGAGAAAGACTAGGAAGAGGAACTGACAGACTTAACTATGTAGATGCAACATGTAATTGGGGAGTGGGAATTTCTCCCCCTACCTTCTTTGTGGCCTTATTCCTTGTTTTTATGGGGGGTAGAAAAATAGTGGAAGTGAGAACTAAAGGGATATCAAAAGTGGATGTGGGAGGGCTAATCAGTGGAATAAAAATTGAGGAAGTAGAAACTAAAATGATAAAGGAGGGATCCTTTAACTTTGGTACTAACATATATGGTTGAATAATAAGATTATTAGGATCTACCTCCACCTTGGGGACCAAGATAGGATGTGGTCTAGGAGGGGTTAATGAAATGGGACCAAATGAACTAACTATGGAAAGAGGAACATAAGAATCAATAGGGGTAAAGGAGGTGGGAGAGGATGTTGGATCACCTATTGTTTGTTGATTCAATGGTGCCTTTCCCTTTGAGTTGTAGAGGCTCAAGACTTTTTATCTTTATAATTATGCCTCCTCATCATAAATCTCCTCTCTATTTACCTATTTTGTGGTTAGCTATATTGATGGTCCTTCCATGGCTGGGATTTATGGAAGGGATTGATGCCTTGGCTTCCTTATATAATATATGTTTGTCTTTGGAGCTATGGAAAGATATAATTCTATGGTTGAGGTAAACAAAATAGTAACCTATGGAAATGACTAAACTTCACCTTTGGAAGGGCCTTATGAATAAATTAAATTTAGGCAAATAGGTTCATCTTGATTTCCCCTAAATGATGTATCTAACACCCTTAGTTCCTTCTTCACTTCCTTAAGTGCCATAAGGGGTGTTTGGGAGGATTACCCTTATTTCCTTGATAGCTGATCAAGTCTGATAGTCCAAAATTTATATGTATCCCATACTTTAGCCGATGGGAGTCTAGTTCATGCCTCATTTATGGAAAGGGAAGGCTCCCCTTAAATAAGCTTTATAAGGTATTCCTTAAACTAAACTAATCATGCCCTTTCCAAGACTTGATCATCATTTTGAGAATTAGAGAACAAAAGGTCATAATCATAAGGCTCATGTTAATATTTGATGCCCAATCCATTGATATATTTTAAAACCTATTCATGGGGATCTCAATCCATATGTGGTAATGAGGCCAAGGAATAATACTAATTATAATTCCTTACATTACATAAGTGCTTCTAAATGGTGTAGCACATTCTTTTAGTCATTAAGTGAGAGCCATAAAGTTAGTATTTCTTCTTCTTGTGCATATCCTCATCAATGCCCCACCATAGTTTTTAGGAAATTTCATGCTCCACCATATTATATATAACATACTTGAGGAGCTATAGATGTGTAACCTTATGGATAATTATTATGATGAATGTATAATCATGGTATGGTCAGTAGTCCTCCCTGATCAATAGTGTGTCTACAATGCTCTTTGATGTCCTAAGTAAGGGGGGCTTATGGATGGCCCTCCATACTTGTAGGTAAATGTCCTCAACAATATGCATAATATTTTGAGTGTGTTTATATATGTACATGAAGAAGTAAGAATCACAAATCTTATTCTTAATATAATTTAGAGGGGGGATCTAGAGTAATCCATTGTGAATGTAGATTGTCTCTAGGATTACATAGAGAAAGTAAGGCATCATGTAAAAGTGAATTCTTAGAGGCCTCTTGTCCTTATGAATTTTTTTCTCTTTTAACCTTTCTCTAATCACTTCTCCTAGGGAAAAGGTTAATTCTAATGTTTTCAACAAATATAATAGCAAAATAGATTCTAGTTAGAGGAATTTGATTGTTAGATATCTAAATAACCTATTCAATATGCCCATCCTAATTTATATTCCCATTCCAAATTATGTTATTGGTGTAATATAATTGTCTTTCAAGTTGATTGTCTCTTTGGGGAGCATCTAATTGTTAAGTTCCTTCTCAACTGACTTCTTATTCTTCCATGCCACTACTTTATGTAAATCATAGGTGGTGTCTGAAATAATAATAGAGAGGTAACATTAAAATTAATTTCCATAGATGCATGATAAAAACATATTTTAATCAATATGATATAGGTATGTTCCTCCAAACATCTTCCCTTTGAAGAACAAATCATGTAAGAGGTTGATATAGGGCATGACTTTTGGCTTCACAACTATGAAGTGTAACCCTTGTATCTTGAATGAGAGGAGGCCTATGGCCAATTAACACTAGGATAAATTCAAGTTCTCTTCATATGTGTGTGCATCATCATAATTTATGGCTTCCCATAATTCTAATTAATTGTTATAATCATTGAATATAATAGGTTCAAATAATGTATCAGTATACTTGGTAAAATATTTGATGGACATATTTGAAGGAGGGAGAGTTCCATATAATTCCTTAGATTAAGATTCCATTATTATATAATTAATTTGGTATTGGCCCAATTTTAAATTCAATTACTCAACTCTCTTGAGTATGATGCTAAGTTGAAGACACTAGTGGCTAGGGCTCAATCATCAGAGAGATTTCAATATCACAAGTTAGATTTAGATTGAATGGGCATGTCATCATTTAAAATGATTGGATATAGCTTTGGAATTTATTTCTAGTTCATGTGCCATTAATTTCCAACATATATAAATTCACTTTGTTTATTTAAATCAAACTTTTCCACTTCATTTGGAAGGTACTCCATGTAGTTACTACTGAAATTTATTAGGATTTTTACATCATTTTCCTCCACCAAGTTTCATTCCATTACTTCTTTAGCTTTAGTTTACCAATTAGAAAATATTTTGGTAGTCAGAAGTCAGGAGTTGGGTATAACACTATTTGTGAGGCAAGTGAGTATCCTGAGCAAAATTTATGAACATTTTTGCTGAAGACCTAACTGAGTCATTGAAACAACCTTGACTATTTTCTATAAAGACCTAAATGCACCAAAATCTTTCACAAAACAAAACTACCAAAGACATAACAATTAGAGGTATTTGTTAAACAAAATTATGGAGATTTGTTTCCAAAGACCTAAATGTGTTGGGTAACTTCACTAACAAATATGTGCCAAAGATATCCCTTGAATACATAGATAAACTGAAGTGTAAAACTTTCAAAAAATATATTCCCAAATAAAAGTGGCCAAAGGGTAAATGGAAATTTTTTACAATTCTAGGATAATGTGGCTTTAGGTCTGCTATGCTAAATTCCTAAATAATTCATTCTTGTGGGGTATGTAAAGTGAGGAGTATCAAAGACCTGAAATGTGTTAGAGGGGTTCATTGAGTAAAATCAATAAATAAAATTTTCAAAAACTAAAACATGTATAAGGGATTTGGTAAATCAAAGTTTTGAAAAATATCATCGAAGAGTAAGTTCTAGCCAAAATTTTTGAAGGCCCCCCTTTTTTGCTAAGTAGCTCTGCCAAAGCATTTCACTAAATAAAATGAGTTGAAGCTTGCATATACATAACTTCTAAAAATATTTAGTAGGTTACTCACAAAATATAATAAGGTACATTCATATGTCTAACAAATAAAAAAGTTAGCACAATATGCAAGGCCGATCATTTTAAAAGACTTTTGAAATAGGGATAGAGATTAATTCTAAAAGATAATGGGTCCCTATTATGATAAAAGAAGAATGGGGGTATGTTGGGTACAACAATTATATTTTATATATTGTTATTTAAAATAATATAATCTCAAATTTTATTTCTAATGAATTAATCATTTCATATGAAACTAATAATAGGAAACTTATAGGTTTTGATTAATGACAAACTAAGAATTGTGGTAAGTTTCATGATCTTGTTATTAAAATTATGCAAGATGAAAGAATTAAGTGCATGACTAATGTTCAAATTTTGGATATATCTAGTAATTATTCCATACTTATGAGAAGATATTGGTCAAAATCAATAGATGATTTTGTTATAAAGTATACAAATCGGGTTCTGGTAGGAAATGAGATCACCTTTATATGAAGAGAGGATTGGTTTACTAATCTTATTGACTCATCACCTCCTACTATTACTTATGTAGAAAAAAGGATTGGAACCTACGAACAATTTACCCTAGATGGACATGAAAAGTAGTAAGGAAACATATTTTTTAGGGACAATTTATGGTTTTTATATTTTGATGGAGTTTGTTCACATACTGATAGTGGTGCTAGAATTTGTCTTATTTATACTTTGGCAAAAAAAAATTGTTATGCATAAAATTTTTATTTGAATACTAATAACAACATAATAAAATTTGAATCCTTATTTTTGGGTTTAGAAAAGGCCTTTGAATTAAATGTTAGATAATTATAAGTCTTTGATGGTTTTAAATTAATCATTAGACAAGTTAGGAAAATTTTAAAAATGAACCAAATTCATCTTCATTAATACACTCAAAAGGTTTAGACTTTGCTTGAAAATTTTGAAGCCTTTAATATCACCCATATACTTAGATAATGTAATATTTAAGATGATAAGCTTTTTATTTTTGCTTCTAATCCCACTCTAAGTGAAAGTGAGCCTATTATTGGCTTCTCATTTTCAAAAAAAACTAAACCTAAAATTCTTGATTTAAATGAAAATTGGATTATTTTATGCTATGACGAACATTTTTATTCTCTTAATAAAGGAAATTATTTTGATTATAATGATTATGTGTTGAACTATGGAGATTACTTATAGTTAAGTACTAATAAATTGCCTACTAGTTTGGTAAATCTAGAATTAATGTTTACCACAAATGAACACATTAAGTTTTTATGAAGTAAAGAAACTTATAGGAGAATAATTAGAGAAACTATTCCCATTAACCTTAGAAATGAAAAAGATCCTAAATTTATTTATTTAGGAATACAATGTTGCCAGATGAAAAGGTTATATTTATTAAACTTTTTAAAAAAATTGTTGATATTTTGGCTTTATCTTATAAATATCTAAAGGGTTATGATACCAATATTATTAGACATGATATTCCTATAAAACCTGGTATTAAATCTCTTAGGTAAAATATAAGAAGAATAATCCCTTTTCTAGAATACACCATAAAAAAAGAGATTGATAAGATGCTTGATAGTAGTGTCATTTATCCTATAAAATATTTAGATTGGGTAGCTAATTTAGTGCCCATACATAAAAATAATGGTGATATCAGACTATGTGTAGACTTTATAAATTTAAACAAGACTATTTTAAAATATATTTATCCTCTTCCAAGTATTGATCAAATATTGCAATAAGTTGTAGGATCTAAAATGATGTATTTTATTGATGGATTTTATGGTTATAATCAAATATTTTTCAATCTAGATGATAGGCATAAGATAACTTTTATTACTCAAAAAGGGTCTTTTATCTTTAACAATATGCCTTTTGGTCTCACGAATGTAGGTGCTACTTTTTAGATAACTATGCATGTAGATTTTGATGATTTAATTGGCATAATAATTCAATTTTACTTAGACGGCCTTACAATCCATTCCAAAAAGATAAAGAAGCATTTAGATAATCTTCATGAGGTTTTCACAAGGTGTATAAAGTATGGTATTTCTCTAAACCCCAATAAATTTATCTTTAGTGTTACCAAAGGCAAATTATTAGGACATGTCATTTTTAGATATGGTATTTTGATTGATAATGAATGTATTAAAGTAATTAAAGAGATACCACCACCTAGAGACTAATTTTTTCATAGATATTTATTTAAAAAAATTAATTTTAATCTTAAATTTATATCATATTTCGTTGATAAATCTAATCCATTACATGTTTTTGTTAAAGAAAAATAAGTCATATGTGTGGGTTTCAAGTACAGATTCTACTTTTAATAATATTAAAAATTCCATTGCAAGTACACCCATACTTACTAAACTTGATTCAATGAAACGTTTCATTCTTTATGTAAATATAATTGATAAATCCATGCATGTTGTGATCACTCAAAGTGATGAAAATAGTTATGATAAACCTATTGCTTATATCAACCAAGTTTTAAAAGATACAAAAACTAGGTATCCTCTCATTTTTATTTTTTATTATTTAGTTTCTTCATTGATCAATTATTTTAAGCTATTTATGAGAAATAAGGTTATTGTAACATCTAATAGACTTATTCATTCTTATCTTTTGAAACAACCAACTATTCAGGGAAGGTTATAAAAATAGATTTTGAAACATCTAACACCATAAAGGGAAATAATTTTGCATGAAATTTAGTTGAATATGCTTCTTATAGTATAAGTGTTTTAGTCTTATCTATTAATGATTATTTAAACACCAAACCTCATTTTTAGTCCATGAAAGTTGTTGATTTCTCTATTTTTTTTAAAATTTAGACATGAAATAAATAATTAGGGATATTTGCTGGCTGAAGATGATTAATATCTAGACTTGATTTATTAATTTCATAATCAATCTTCTCCTAATAATTTAGAAAATAAACAAAGATTATCTTTGAGATTTCAATCTTTAAAATTTTGTTTGTTAGAAAAAAATTATTTTATAGGAACAAAGATGGTGTTTTATTAAGATGCTTAATCCATGATAAAACTC
Source organism: Torreya grandis (assembly GCA_037957365.1). Taxonomy (NCBI): domain Eukaryota; kingdom Viridiplantae; phylum Streptophyta; class Pinopsida; order Cupressales; family Taxaceae; genus Torreya; species Torreya grandis. The sequence continues at coordinate 24,531 of JARHVA010006787.1, read as the reverse complement.
AAAAATTTCTTAGAGGATGTCATGAAATAAGTTATGGTGGTCATTACATGAAAAAATTATTTCTTATAAAATTTTATGCATAGGTTATTATTTTCCTAGTTTATTTCAAGATGCTTATAGTCTAGTTCATGGAAACATGTCTTGCCAATTATTTATTGAGAGAGATAGATTACTAGAAATGCCTTTAAATCCCATAATTATTGAGAAACCATTTACCAAATGGGTAATTGATTTTATTTATGATATTCATCCACATTCTTCTATTGGTCATTGACATATTCAAATTACTATAGATTATTTTTTGAAATGACCTGAGGCTAAAGAACTTTAGAGTTCTATTATAGATGAAGTCATTTCATTCTTTGAAAATCAAATTTTCTCTAGATTTGGCGACCCATATGGAATTATTTTATATAATGATCCTTAATTTAGTTTAATTAAATATTTAGAGTTTTTAGGATGTTATTCTATTATTTCAAGTCATTCCTTAAAGTATTATCCTCAAGGGAATGGGTAGGCTGAATCGATAAAAAAAAATTGATTTCCATATGAAAAAAATAGTTTGTGAAAATAAAAGGAATTGGCATCTTAATATTTTTGAAGCATTATGGGTTGATTTCACCATTTTTAAAGTAACTATTGATTATTATCCATTCATGTTGGCTTATGAATTTGAAGCTACATTACCCATTGAACTTCATATTTATTTTACTCGTACTACTTTACAATATCTACCAAGTGATACTAATTAATTTAATAGAGACTTAATGGTTTTATATTTTTATATGAAACTAAAAAATATATATTATATAAGTTAGAGAAGGCTAAATAAAAATTAGAGAATTTCTTTGACAAAAAAGTATCTAATAAAATTTTTAAATTAGGTGGTCTTGTCCTTTATTGGGATAAAACACATGAAGATTAAACTAAAGACCATAATTTGATTCACTTTAGTTTGGTCCATATGAAATTATGGTTGTACTTGGGAAAAATTATTTTTATTTGTAGGATATGGATGGAAATTAGTTGTGATACTTGGTCAATGGACATCATTTTAAATTGTTTTATCAATAGCTCCTTTTTCATTTTATTTCTTGTTTTGATTTTGGTTTGTTTTGTTTTCATTTTGGTTTATTTTTTATGTAGTTTGTTTGTTTTATATTCCTTTTTTATTGGATCAATATTGGTTACACTGGTGGAAGCACTCACTATACTGAAGTTAGAGTATGAAGTAGCTACCATATCACTGTAAGTTTATCAATTATGCTAAGATATTCTACATGATAAGTCCAAATTATTTATTTATGAATAAGAATAAATTAGTTATAAGTGAGTGATAAACATTAATTATTTTCATAATCTGTACTTGAGAATTTTTGCATTTAATTATATATCTAGCTTGAATTTTCTTGTCTAATCTATCCCATTCTCAGTGCCATGCTATCTAAAAATCTCATCACTTAACAATTCATCATTATTAAAGGGGTTTACATATATCTACTTGAGAAATGATTAAAATTATATCACACTCTCAAATGATTTATATTTCAAATAGGTAATTTATTATTACTACCCCATTTCATTTCTAAAACAAGCTAGCAAGCTCACTAGTACTATACTTATTTTGGGCATTCTTATTTTTTTGTGAAATTTGAATGTACTTATACATTCTTCCATATTTTTGACTTAGGGTCATAAATTACAAAACTAATTATGGGGGTCTAATTTATCTAATTTCATTTTGAATATAAATTTTATGATTAAAAAATCATTTATGACTATTGCATTGATGAAAATTTTACTTGAATGTTAATAAGTGGTTTCAATATTATAAGTGGTGATTAATGAAAACACATTCAATGTTTATAGAATAATGGTAGTTGTTTATATTTTAAATTGGTCATTTGAAGAGTGACACTTATTGGTTTCACTTTGTCTATTTCAATTATAAACTATGTCATTTTATCCATTGATGTTGATATATATGAAAATATTTCATTGTCTTGTCTATAATACATGAACATATTAATAAAAAAAAAGTTTGATAAGATACTTATTCAAATTTATTTTTTGATTCATTGGCTTAGTTTTAAAATGTAAAAGGTTAACAATTAGGATTGAAAATGATATATTATCTCAATATCATTTCTTTTCATATGTGGAATAGATGGTTTTTTTGGTCAAGGTGATAAGGTTATATGTTTGATTTAAATCTAACATATTTATTAAAATTTATTGATAATGTATGCCTAAATTTATATGTGAATACCTAAAACTAAGTGCTAAATCTAAGTATTAAGTTGTAAGTGATATTGTCATCATGACATGTGTTTGCTAAGGTGGTGGATAATTTTTTTATTGTATATTACATTGAATATAAGTTGCAAATGGGCCTTGTTTTGAAATTAGGGTTTGAACCTAACCAGAGTATATTGATAGTACCACCAAATACATTAACATGAGGTAATGCTAATGTATTGGTGAAAATTTTATGTGAATATCTTAGGGACTCATTTTAAATTAGGATATTTTATTACATTTATTATCAAGGTACATACATCAATTTTTTTTATCATAGCTGAGGATTTTAGAACGAAGGTTAGTATTTGTTATATTTGGAAGAGAGGTGGTAAATTTGGATGAATAAATAACTAATAAATGGTATAATTAATATAAAATGGTGAAAAAACACATCAATATGAGTGGTTAATGAAAATCTTGACATATGCAAAGGGTGTTTACTTTTCACTTGTCAGTCATTTGAAAAGCTTATAGGTAGAACCAAAGCTCTGCAAGTGGAATGAGGAGAAGATTGTGATTTCAAGGTTTTGTGTATGTGGTTTTAATTTAAGGACAGATATGTTGATCATCTTCATAGTAGATATTATCATGAAAATTCTCATTTTGGTTTGAATGCTCAAATGAAAATATCAACATATATTTTTCTATTTGTTTACATGACATTATGGAAGGAAATTATAAAATTTCGAGTTTATTTTCAAAAAAACTATAACTTCATTTGAGTCTAGTTTTGAACTTTGATTTAGTGAAATTTGTGCATGCTGATTAGTTTTTATTCAATTGGGAAATATTTAAAAACTCAAACCCTTCAGGAATATTGGTTTTGGGTTGATGGGTTTTATTTATACAGTTGATGGTATTTTGTGAAAAGTTCATGAATCTTTTGGTTTATGGTGGAAGTCTTCATGTGCATATTTTTCAATGATTTTCTTCAAAAGTTTTTTTGGGTATTAAGATTTCAAGGTAAATCTTAAAAATGTATTAATTTTTTGCTAAAATAATTTTGAGATGAATGAATATAGTTTTGGGTATAGACATATATGAGATGATATGATGAAAATAATGGTTATCTATATTTTCTTTATTTTGGGTACAAGGATGTAAGTTTTAGTATAATATATCTATCTTTCCTTATGTATTCATATATTTTGGTTCATGAGAGAGGCCATTTGAGTATAATTTGTTTGGTATTTTAGAATCAATTTTGGTAAACAATTTTTTGATTAATTTTTGAAGACAGGGTTGCACTTTGTATTTTTTATGATGGTTCAAATAATATATGAATGACCATTTGAATCTATTATTATATTATTTAAAGTAACTATATCTTATGAATGTTTAGATGAAGTTCTAGATGTATGTAGATTGAGTAAATTTGAAATGGAATGATTTTTTTCTTAAAACTAGGTTTTATTTGTATCTACGTAGTCATAAGTTGCTTCAAGTTGAATTTATGTTTTACCTAATTTTGTTCTCCCATTAGAATGTTTTAGGGTTTGATAGTGTAAATGGATATATGTTTAATGATTTCAATGATGTTATTAGTGAGATCTATTTGTAGAACTTTTTGTGATGAATAAAGGTTGAGGGTTAGATTTTGTATAATGGTATTTAGTCATGCATGAATAGTTGTTACTAAAGATATTTTCAAATAGGATAATTGTTTAGAGACTCTTTAAATTTCTTTGATGATATAAATTGTTTGATATTTGGATATTTTAAGATTAGAGTTGAATGATTAAATTTTATTCTTAAGATAAAACGATTGGGTAGTCTTGAAGAACACACAATATGTTTTATTAAGTTATGCACATATAGTTTAGATAGTAGAAGCAAAGTATGGTTGAAATTGATTAGTATTATTATTTATTTATTAATAATCTTGATATCTAACACTAGTTTGATTCTAGTTATTTTAGTAAGCATGTATAATGGTATTGAGGTATTGAATGCATGACCAGGTTTCAAATAGTTGAAAAGGGATAATTTGATATAATGACAGTCAAATATCTTACTTGGTTTAGAAGGTTAAATTTTTAGTCATGATTATTATTTATGGTAATTTTGAAAATTGTTGACAAAATGAATTTTATGAGGATTGTAGTTTTATGGTGGTTATTTAAAACATGAGTTTGATTTTGAAAATATATAATGCTCAATGGAAATAAGGTTATATGGATTTAAATTCAAGGTTGCAATTAAATTTTTGAGAAATACAAAATTTCAATATCCTCTTTTTGAAAATTCTGATGAAATGTTTTGCAAGATATTCCTTTCATTTTTTTGTTGAATTAGATGGTTGATAGTTTATGGATTGATGTATTTCCATTATACATTGATAATTCAAGATTTGAAATACAACCAAAGTTTTGATTTTGATTTTATGGTCATATATTTTAGTATAATGATGTCTAGTTGGACTCCTTATTCACATCATTCATAAGTAAATAATTGGAGGCATCATAATAATAATCAACAAAGAGAAGGTATTCCTCTACATAGTCATGCTATTAGGGGTCAATTTTTTCATGGCCATAGGGGTGCTAGAGTTTTTTATATACTTTTTAATCATGGTACCAACATGTATATTCAATTTGATGTATCTCAACCTATTTTTTAGAATATATTGAACTCTTGGCCATCTAATCCTACTTTTGACTATGGAAATAGAGGTTGGAGAGGTCCCCATTTGAGAGCTCATCCTCAAAGATGAGGAATTATAGGTATTCTTCTTAGCACATGCATATTGATGTATAGTCTAAAACCTATAATTCCCCTAAACATAGAGCACCTACTCCTGAAAATGAATGCCAATTGACTACAAAGTTACATCCACATTCTCTTCTACATTTGAATACCAAATGTCCATCACCTAAACCTATGAGTAGACTTGTAGAGTTTTTAAAATTAAATATTGATAATTTTACACCTTACATGAGCAAGGCATGGTTGTTTCTTTAAGAGGTAAAAGGAATAAAACTAGTCCTTCAACTGTAGATTTACCTTTGATCATTAGGATGGTTAAAAGGGTAAATATGGAGGTTGACAATGAATACAATGAGTTGGGAATGAAATTAGTTAAGTTCCCTAAAAATTTAAGAATTATAATAAATATGTGACAAATAAAGTTCATCCTTTAATTAAAATTTTGGTAGATACTAATGATGAGTGGATGAATAGTTAAGTTATTCATATGTTGATACTTGATACTTTAATTTTATGTTGATGATACTATAATATTTTTGATTATGTAGATATTTTATGTTTTGAATGTATGAAAATAGGTTGATACTTTACAAAATGGTTTATTTTGATTATATATCTACTAATTCAAATGGTTAAATCCAAATGGAATTAATGTTTATTGTATTTAGTTTTATTTAATTACTATAGTCATTATGGTGTTTGGCATATTTTGTTTATGTTTAAATTATTTCAATGAATTAAACCCCCCCCCCCCAAGCCATTTAGAGTTGTATTTTGGTCTATTATTATTTAATTTTGAATTTTCAATTTTATTAAAATTCTTGAATATAAAGTCAAGTTTTAAAGTTAACTAATTAATTTTATTAAAATCAATTAAACTAAACAAATAACTAAAAAAATTTAGCTATAGCTTATTTTACTAACCATATATTGAGGATATTGTTTAAAAGGAGATAAAATTTACATCACAAAAGGATAAACATCACATAGGTATTATTAAGACTCTGAGTTGCTAAAAAAAAAAATCATCATTCTCTTTTATATGCAACATTTCTGAGATAATAAAACTTTTGTAGATAGACCAATAATACATCTTCTAATGATTAAGTAATAAACTTAATCAGTGAAGGTATATCTAGGTTTCTTGTTTAGTTATGAATCTATTATCTGAAGTCTGTTAAGTCTAATATCCTATGATGAGTGTAGATATACATTCATATGTGTAGAATCTAAAATAATGTATCTGAATAATAATGATTACATAGTAATGTGCGATATTTTATTGATTTAGTCAAATTGAAATAGTTGTCATATTAATAATATCTCGTACTTAAATATTTTTTCTCAATAAAATATTCTTCTATGTATGTTAAGACAACTCTTTATAAAGACTCACAATTTAATTTATTTCTTATTAGTCTATTTAGATTAGTTTATCTTTCATTTAGTCTCATTTTTATTGTTTAATTAGTTATCTTTTGTTAGTAAATCTTGTTTTGATTTGAGTTTCATCTCATTTTAGTGTAATTTAGTTTAATTTATATTTCACTTAAATTTAATTTGATTTAATTATGTCTTAGGTTTAAGTTATTATTTATTTATTTCTTTTAGGTTTTTTAATTTAGAATTATTATTTTATTTTCTCATGTTTAGATTAAGTTTTCTATTTTATTTACTCTTTTGATTTATTTATTATATTTAATTAGTGTTAGATTAATATTTTATTTTATGTAATTTCCTAGATTATTTTTGTAGCTTAAGTTCAATTTTATTTTAGTTTTAGTTTAGTTTAAAGTATTTTGTTTTTTTGTTTCTTGTTTAATGTTTTTTATTGTCAATTTGTTCATAGTTTATAATAGTTCCATTCTCATTATGAAATGACATTGGTACTAAAAATCCAACTCAAAATTTAGATAATTAATAATAATATATATTTTTAGATGATGGACATTGTGGAGGACCTTCAGTAATTTGAGTTTCTATTTAGGTGAGAAGCAGAGAACAATCATGTTTGTAGTGCCTAGACACAAGTTGGTTCTAATAATTTAATACCTATGGTCAACAATGATGCCACCTCATGTGACTTCTCTCATAAGACTTTACAACCTTTTTTTATACTATAAATTTCTTTAAAAATGTCAAGACCAACCCTAAATATTGTAGACAATATGTCTCTCACCCTAAAAAAACTAGACCCTAGTAAATCCAAACCTTCATGGGCTGACATGGTTGAAGGATTAGATATGGTGGGATAGGTCCACTCAGGCTCCCAATTTTTTTGGTATAAGTAGACAACAAAAACTCCATCCCTATTCTGAACCCCATTGTGGAATAGGCCAAAATGGAGCTCACCAGATTAATTCTTGCCAGGGTCAATGACTACCACCTAAACATTAATGATTTTTAAAAATGGACCAAAAAAATATAGAAACCCCAAGGTCACATAGAGGTGGTTGATCTAGCTATGGGTTTCTTCCTTATTAATTTCTCTCTTCAATAAGATTGTATTAAGGATCTCTCAGAAGGCCCCTAGTTTCTAGGGAAGGTAAGCATTTCAGTTAGATGATGGAAGGCTATGCTGAGCCTCAATAAGACAACCATGGATGATGTTCCCATGTGGGTTATCTTACCTAAACTCTACCTATAATATTTTCACTCATAGTTTATTAATGGGATTGATAGAGTTCTAGGTAAACTCATCAAAATTGATCAAGTCACTCTATCCTGATGGAGAATGGTTGCTTCCCATGTCTGCATCTTCCTATTGGCCGAAAATTCCCTTCTTCAAGAGATTAAGATTAAGTATAAATATGGTGTTTGGGCTCATAACATTGTCTATGAAAATAATGCAACCATTTGTCTTAGGTGTGATATTCCAAGTCACATGCTCTGAGATTGCCCCAAAAAGGGCCAGGACTCAAAATAATCCTCTTAGTAGAGGATAAATGTGATCACACCAAGGAAAGATACTCAAATCAATCAATTTATTAGGATTATCTCACCCTAATCCCCCTAATCACTCCCCCTACTAGAAATCCTAAGGCTCCTCCCTCTATCAACCTAAAAAAGACTCTGTTGTAGTCTCTCAATAATGTTCTAGGTTTAAAGTGATAAATTTGGTTTCTAGTTCAATCAACCCTCTCAATCATGGTTCCCTCCATAACCCCTTAAATACTCTTCATTTTGATAGCTTCAAAATTATAGAGTTTTATATCCCTTTCTCCCCTCTTCTTTCATTATCTAGTTCTGAGTTAGTGTGTGAATTGGGTCTTCTAGGATTGTCGCCCCCCACCCTCTCCCCTTGCCCCTCTCCCTAACTCTAATATCCTCTTCCTTCCCTATAGAATCCCCCTCTTGCTGCCACTTCTCCTCTCCATAGATCTCCCTTCCCCCTATTTCCCCTTTTACATCCCCCTAGTTTTGTCTTCCCCCCTTTGTGTGCCTCCCCTCACTTGTCCTTTTAGGCTCTTCTCTTGAGTCCACTTCCCCCTTCCTGACCTTCATGCTCTGACCCTTTACCTCCCACCCAATTCCACATCATGGAACCTTTCCTCCCTCCATTTATCCCTTGTGCAACCTAACCCCTCCACCTTTCTCTTCTCCCTCCTATCTCCCTCCCTTGATATTTATTTTTGCCTAAGCCCTTGCTTAGAAGAGCCCATTCTTTGCTATCCCAAACTCCTCCCTTCCCCCTCATACAAAACCCCCCTTTCCCCCTCTCACATTCCTCACTACTTGGTAAATAAGTGGGGAAATGTTATGAACTAATCTCTCCCTCCCTGGATCCCCCTAGAATGATGGGATTGTTACTTGCTCAAAAACCAAAAGAGTTAGGAAAAAATCTAATATTAGAATTGCTCAAAAATCAATGGGTAGATCCACAAGAATGATTACTAGGAACTTAGAAACTATAAAAGAGATTAGAAATGGCTCTTATCAAACTCTTAAGGTCCAATTTTATAAAAATTTAAAGTACTCTCTTCAAACATTAGGGGCCTAAATAACCCTAAGAAATAAAGGGATCTCTACAATACTATTAAAAGGGTCAACCCTTCTATTTTGCTCATTCAAGAAACCAAAATCTCTGATCCTGACCTTAAAAATATTGTGGCATGAATATGGAAAAATGCACATACCCTATCCTTGGAGTCCATAGGTGAATAAAGTGGCATAGATATATTTTGGGACCCAGTTATTTTGGAAGGTGACTTGTTATGGAAATCCAACAATGAATTCTCAGTCTTATTTGTTGACATCACAAGTAAAGGCAAATGGATTCTTACAAATGTTTATGATTCTAATTCCAAATCTACTAGGAATATTCTTTGGAAAGTATTATCAATTTTTTGAAAGACCTATTTCAATTAGAATTAGATTATGGTGGGAAATTTCAATAATCCCCTCACCCCTAGAGATAAAAAAGGTGGACTCATTGATCTCAAAAATACCATGCTAGAATTCAATGAGTTCATTGTTGATGCAGGTTTAGTAGATGTGGACCTTAATAGAATCCTATTCACATGGTCCAATAGAATACTAAGAGATAAACTAATTCAAGTCTGCTTTGATAGATTCTTGATATCTTTAAACTAGGACATTCTCTTTTCCAAAAGACTCTCCTCCCTATGTAAGATTAGGTCTGACCAAAATTCCCTAGTCTTTAAAGATGATAAAATATCCAAACCTAAGTGTGGTCCCTTTATATTGAAAGCATGTGAATTCATCATCCAAACTTCTCTAACTTCCTAAAAGACTAGTGGAAAGAACCTTTTTTGGGTTCTGCTATGTTCATTCTCACAAAAATCTTTACTTCCTTAAAAATAAGCTAAAAATCTAGAAAAATGAAGTGTTTGGGGTTATATTTCTATAAAAAAGGCCCTTAAAGTGGAAATTTTGATTATTGAATAAATTAGTGACTCTAAGAATTACAATGAACCTAAGGATTCTAAGGAAAAAGACCTCCTATGTCAATTTCATAATCTGATAGCAAAAGAAGATGATTTATGAAAGCAAAAATCCAAATGTTTATGGATGAAGGAGGGGGACATGAATATAATTTTTTTCCATCATTCATCTTTGAGATACAATAATATAAACAAAATATCCAAACTAAAATTGGAAGATGGGACCATGAGTAAGGATGAAGATGACATATCCTAAAATATTATAATTTTTTTTAAGAATCTTCTCTTAGAGGATGGAGAACCTGAGGCTTCTCTAGTCTCTTCTTCCCTATCCAATTTTTATAAGGTCTTCTCAATAGTAGATAATGCATCTCTCACAAATATCCCCTCAAATGAGGAAATAAAAAGTGTCATATTCTTTATGGAAGGCCTCAAGGCACCTAAACCAAATGGGTTCTCTCCTTTTTTCTTCCAAAAGTTCTGGGACATTATTCATTTAGAGGTTAAAGAAGATACTAGAGAATTCTTTCATTCTAAATCTATTCTCAAATATATCAACAATACTTTTATAGTTCTAATCCCCCAAAAATAAGGAACCATTAACATTCATGACTTATAACCTATAATATTGTGTAATACTACCTAAAAATATGCTCCTCCATTCTGGTTAAATACATGCAATATCTTCTCAATTTTGTCATTAGAGAGCATAGGGAATTTTGTGACAGGAAAAAAAATCATAGATGGAATTTTCATAAATCATAAAGTTATGCATTCCATCTCAAAATCTTCAAGATATGGAATGCTTCTCAAAATAGACATGTCGAAGGCTTGTGACCAAGTGTCTTAGCACTTCCTAATGTAGATTTTGGAAAATCTAGCGCTGAATCACGACACCAAGAAAATTATATGGAATTACATTGCCACCCCCAAGTTTTCTATTATTATAAATGGGGTCCCAAAAGGCTTATTTTTAGCTTCAAGAGATTTAAGATAGGGAGACCCCCTTTTTCCATATCTCTTCATCATTCTAGCAAAAACCTTTAGGAAAATCTTGAGGAGAGCTTAAAACCAAGGTCTGATAAAGGGTATTTTGATGACCTAAAATATAGATCCTATCACCCATCAATAGTTTGTTGATGACACTATTATATTAAGATATGCTTATATCAAGGAAGCCAAACATCTTAAATGTATTTTAAATAGCTATTAAAAAGTGTCCAATCAATGCATCAACTTCCAAAAGAGTTTCATTTTTTCATCAACACTCCACCCTTTAAGTAGAGAAAATTTTCCAAAATCTTTCACCATCAAGTGGGAAAATTATTGGAAAACCACTTAGGTATTCTTATTTTTACCAACAAAATGGACTCCCAACTATGGAACCCCTTAATTGATCACATCCAAAGGAAATTAGTGAGATGGAAAGGACACCTCCTCACCCAAGTAGGGAAATACCAGCTCCTCAAGGCATATATTCAGAGCATTCATGCATACCAAATGTCTATATTTAATATACCATCTAATATTGTATCCAAAATTTAAAAAATCTAAAATAAATTCTTGTGGATAGGTACTAAAGAAATATTTAGGTTTGATTTGGTTGCATGGGAAAAAATATGCCTCCTAAAAGCCAATGGAGGCCTCAATGTGAGAAGCTTAAAATCCATGAATGGAGCCCTATTAGAAAAAATGGGCTAGCACTTGATGAAGGATAATGGTGAATAGATAAGAATAATAAAGTATAAATACCTAAAATAGGTGGAAGAGGATGAATTCCTATGGGAATAAGGCCTTATTGATGGATTAACCTTTTAAAAAGCCATAACTAGTTGCAAAAATCTCTTAAAGAATGACATATTATGGAAAATTGACAATGGTGAGAAAATTGATGTTTGGGAAGATGCCTAGATATCCCCCACCCCCCTCTTCACCCAAGGAACTTAGGTTGGGTGGTATATGCAAATTAAACAAATATGGGGATTTAAGTTAAAGGATTACTAGGAAATCAAGGGAAGAATAAAGTGTTGGAAAGTCTTCCCCAATGAAGATATAACATTGAAAGAATCTCAATCCATTTAGAACCTCAACCTAGCTATAGGATAGGTCCAAATTACTTCCATCCAAAAGTAATATCAATTTATTTGGTGGGCATAAGATAATGGCTCCTACTAAGTGGCCTTGACACATGCCACCAACCTCAATTTGGAAAGTAATTAAAATCTCTGGAAATATTATTGGATAAAGCACCTAACTCCCAAAGTTAATTCATTTTTTTTGGCTTGTGGCATAGAATAGAATTTAACAGTAGATAACTTAGCCAAAAGGGGACTGATTATCCCTAATAGGTGCCTAAGCTATTGAAGTTCATAAGATTTTATTCACCATGTTTTTTCTAGAATGCCCCCTTAGTTTGACCTTGTTTAATTGGTTATTAAATCATCTCAACATAACCTAGGTTAAACCAAACAACATATCAGATATTATTATGTAATTAAATCCCCCTTAGAATTAAGCTTCCATGGTTTTCCTTTGGTATCTTTCTTTCCCTCACTAGTTTTGGTGCATACAAAAAATTTGCAATGATGGACTTTTCCTTAATAAAAGGTACCAACTAAAGGGATTCTTCCCCCATCTCTACTAGGCCATCTCAAAAAATTGGAAAGTTTTCCCACCTAAATATAAATATCCTACCCCTTGGTCCTACTCATTCTAAAAAACTAAGCTCTCTAATAGGTCTTACATTCTTCCTTAAACGAGTTAATTTATAGGAACACTAAATAGAAGGCTCCTCCAAATAGTTGGGTGAAACTAAATTTTGATGGAACTTCTAAGGGAAACTCAGGTCTTCCAAGGGGAAGAGGCATTATAATTAATTCTAAAGGGGAGATGTTTGTGGCATATGTGAGTCCCATGGGAAATAAAACAAACCACCTATTTGAGGCCAAAGCAACCCTTTGGGTCATACAGTTGGCATCAAGCATCAACCATAATAGGATCATTATTGAGGGAGACTCATTGAACATCCATAATTATTTGGATGGAAAAACTATACCCTCCCATACTATTAAGGACATAATTAATGAAACAAAACATCTATTAAAAGGTATACCTCATTTTTAACTCATACACACTTATAGGGAAGGAAATGGGGTGGCCAACCTCCTTACCAACATTGGATTCGATCTCCGCCTTTTAAAAAACTATCATGTTGCAGGAAGTGTCCCATCTAATGTACTTAATGATATCTATAACAAAAATACCAATGCAGATTTAAAAAATCATCTCTCCACACATGCATGATCTCACCTTGATGGGGTAGATTTTAATCAAGTTGATCTGCAATCATTTCAAAAGAAGGAGTATTAAGTATTTTTATGAGCCCTCAATAGCACTTCCCACCCATTTGTGCCCTACTCATTTCAACCCCATCTAAAAACTTCATCTTTCCTAGTTTGACTTTACATTTTTGGTCCCCATGGGTGGTGATAGGGATCGACTAAAACCTACGTCCTACAAGCAGGTTCATGAATAAAAGAAAGTTTGGAAGAAGATAAAAAATGGGGGGTCTCATAGAATTTATGGAACATGTCACTAAGCATAATTCCAAAATTTCTTGAGACTTTATGGTGGCTTAGAAAAAGTGAAAGGCTTCCATACATGACATCACCATTAATGTCTCAGAAGAGTTCATCGGTGATGCCACTGACATTTCATTTGTAGGTGCTAAGGAATTCAAGGACCAGTCAAAAAAGCAAGAGTCCCTGTAATGGTTCTTCAAAACAAAAAAAATCATATAAATAGAAAAAAAATGTTTCCTATGCACTGACCTCCTATGCCACTAGCCTAAAACTTTCCTTTAGATCATGTGATATATGATGATGGAAGGTAAATATACACCAATATTTTCCCACCATTTTCTAATTCTCAATAATTTAATTGGGTATAAAATTAGTCTTCCCTATTTCCTTCTTATGTCCCTTGAGAGTACTACCCTACTTCACCAAGTAAATGATACTAAACCCACTTTACACCAAGGTTTGATCCTCCTCCTTGTTAAGCATGGTCAAGCCATTTTAGGCTGATAGGTTCCCCCCAAGCATTCTTATTTTAGGGAGGACTCCCAAGAGGACTTCCCTTCGAAGGATCCTATTGAGGGATCCCACTAACCTTCAAACTATACCCCCTAGAATAGCTCATCATAGTCCCCCTCAGATGACCTCCCTCTCAATTTATTATATATTCCCAAACTAAAACCTATTGAAATAGGAACCCTTGAAAAATCATCTTGGAAAGGGAAAGCCATGGTTATATAAGTGATAGAAAGAAACAAATAGCTAATGGAAAACTTTAACTCAAAGGTGCAACAAGCATGTTTTATCCTAGACAAACTCATCCAGGATTAGAATGCATTACATAGATAGGTTGAAGAAACTATTTAGGATTTTTTTCACTATGCTCATCCCCCAAAATCCCCTACTATAATTTCACCTAAGGTTTTAAAATTCCCCAAAGTGAGTCCCCTCCAAATAGTCTCCCATGTAGGTAAAAGGTAAAAAGTGATCCATAATGATCCTCCCTAGCAAAGTAGTTGAAGGTCCCAAAAAATATAATCAGGCCAAAGTTTTAAAGGACAAACCAAACATCCCAACAAAAGACACTGCTAAAGCTAATGACCCTCAAGAGGGACTTTCCTCCTAGTTCTGCTAGGTTTTACTATTTTTTATTTCCATTCTAAGTACTATTTTTTTTTTGCTTTTTGGTTTCTCGGCCCATCTTGTTTAAAATGCTTTAATACTCTCTTATGGTTTTAGGTCCCTATTAAACCTAGATTTTAACATATCAAATAAAATTTAATAGTTTCATTTTTTGTTTTGATAGTTTATTATCAGATTAATATGTTAGTCTTCATCTCAATTTCATTGTTTGGTTTTCATTTCCAATTTTTAAAAATCTTTTCGTTTGTTTTGTTTCTTTTCTTTTGACTTGTTTTGAAACTACTAAAAATATTTCCTTAAATAGGTTGTATCATTAATATAATTTATCTATTATATAGGTTATATTATATAATCATAATCTAATTCCTTTTATTTGATTTAAGAGATATTGTTTTTTTGAATTATAATGGAGTATTGTTCAATATTTGAGTTACTTATTATTTCCCAAAATATATAAAAAAAACCCCTTGTATATCTATAATATTCATGACATATTATATCCCTAGTATTATACTAGTTTAATTCCCTCTTAACCTTTATAATAGGTGAAAGGGTTGATTTATTAATTTGACAATTTTGACTGTCAACACATACTTAATGTTTTCTCAATGTTATATATGATCACATTTTATTTAAATCTTAAGTAAACTTTATATCCCTTTCCACTTGTCAATTTATGCTTCATAAAATCATTTGAGTAATATGTTCACACCTAATGAGGATCCATTATTGGTGGGGAATGAATTACATTCTGATGCATAAACCCAACCTCTCATCCACCCTTCATGATAATTATTTGGAATGATCTTGAGAAAAGGAGGGATAAAATTATAAATTGATGAAGGATTCCCTTATTTGGATATTTTTCCACCTATTGTTTTAGTAGGTCTGTAGTGAAATTTTATTAACAAAGACTAAGTCTATATGAGTTGAATGTTATAGTTAAACTTAATGAGAGCCACATATGGCTCAATGAGTAATGAATTTTTAGAAATTTGATCAATTTTACAGAATGATTTGAGTTTTTATGTATTAAAATTTCACATGGTCATAAATCTATGAGGTATGATGTGTATTATCACTAATTAGTAGAGGTGTAAAAATCATTTTGAAATTTTAATTATATTTTATTTTGAATGGTTTATGAAGAATATTTTTGAAAAATTATAAGGTTTTAATGTATGTTATCTTGTTATCCCTATGAGTTAATTTAATAATTCATGACTACTGTGTAGATTTTCATGCAAAGATTAATCATTTTTATTTATTTATTTGGTGTCAGTGGTTTTTGATACATTATTTTGATGGATAATGAGATCTCTATGTAAGTTATATTGTGTGAAATACTTGAAACAATATTGTATCTTCTTGTTTTTCTTTTAGTTTCTTATTATTTTTTTCATTAAAGCTCTAAAGGCTTTATGACCAAATGAAAGGAACTATTCATAACATTGATCATAATTTACTAGATAATCCATTTCATATTGATTTACATTAAATTTTTATCCTTTGATATCTCTTCACTTTGAATATTTTATAGGGATCCTTATTCTCATTCATTATAGTTCATAATGGTCAATTCACTTTTATAAATGTATGTAAAACTATGAATACTGAGCTTATAGGTCATAAATGTTTGTATCCACATCCGTATACTACGATTTATTATTAAACTTTGAGTGACTTGTGATTATTTTTATAATGATAAAAATTGGTGGATTAATCATAGTGGCTAAGTACCTTATTCAAATTTACATTATTTGAAACTTGTTATACATTGTAGATTACTTAATGGCCTCTCCCTTATATTTATTAGATAAAAAAGATTATAGAGTAAGATACCTATCACATTTTTTTTCTTAATGTCTCATAAATTTTTAGTGTGAAAATTTAATATGTCATGATTCTACAATGACCCATCCACCTATTCTCTCTTTGGGGTCATTAAATTCTAAACTTTGAATTTGAGCAATAAAAAATGGATAGGAATATAAATATCTAAAATACTGTGTATGAATATTTACATATTTTAAGCATTTACCCATCATAGAAATGTTTCCTGTTGGTATAAATAATCTCATGCATCTATATGTCCATGAATTATATGTAGCTTATATGTCCTATATCCCACCTATGTATAACTTGAGAAACATGTGCATAGAAAATGGATATGTGTTTAACCTATTTTTAAAGGTATGGAGGGTTAAGGGGGTATAATATCCTATACATAATGATGAATATAAATATAATATAATAGGATAATTAATTGAAAAAATAGATAAATGAATATTCTAAATTAAAGTGTTAAGTTATGCTAAATATAGAAAGTACACTAAAAAAATTAGTTTGATTTCATAAAAATGAATAAGAGATCATATTTAGATTATTTGTAAATTCAAATGTAGATAAAATAACTATAAATGTGGAAACAAGTAGGGAAAATATTAGGATCTAGTAGTAATATTTTGTAAATATTATTTCTAGAGGCCTAAATACTTACATTGACCTATGGACACTTGCATTAACACTTATATCCTGATCAGTTAAACTATATACTATATAGAATATTCACTATATTATGAAGTATATTATGAAGTGAACACCTCAATTCTTATATGTTTTCTATCAACTTTTTCTTGATGTCTTTTATTCACATGCATTAGTTATTAATGACTGTGTATAGGTCTTTGTACCTTTCCAAAAATGGGTTAGTGAGCTTATAGTGTCAAGCTAACCTCAAGGAACCCTTTATTAATAATCACTACCTATATAACCAACACTCTAAAGTGTGACTTAGGGTCATGTAGTTTTCCACTAGGCGTGGGTTTGTATGCGCACAAGGGTGTAATTTATTATATACAAAGGAATTTAATGATATAACTTGTAACTTGACAAATATTACTCATGGGATATTTTTTTGAGTGATTTATGCCTATAATATGACTGATCCTATGACTTATTTAAAAATAGTGAATAATAGGGTAGTGTGACTCTATTTTTCAATCGATTAAGTGATATTGAATAGGTGTTTACTTGGTATTTTCTAGATGATTAATGAGTAGGATTATATATATATATATATATATATATATATATATATATATATATATATATATATATATATATACCACACTTTTAAAAATATATCATGATAGGGTTAAATAAGATAAATGGGATAACCCATAGGATTTAAATTATCTTAAAATCAGATGAGTTTTGAGGACTTTACACTTAATAAAAATCTAGACAATTATTTCGATGTAAGTGTCCTTATATGGGACATAAGTGTCCAACAGGCTATTAAATCATCAAGGATCTAAAATTAGAAGTGAAATATATATATCAAGTTTTAATATTTTTTTAAAGTGAAAGATATTTGCATCATTATAAATTATTGTTTTGGATCATAAGATAAATATTTAGGATAATGAGATGGTGAATGTGATCCATTCGACAACATGAAGGTCTAGAATTGAAGGGTAGATCCCTGATAGGAATTTGTCAAGTATACAAGATTAAGATGCTATATAAATCATATTTTAGTATCTAAAATATGTAATTCACCATGTATATTGATAAAATAATTAATAAACTATATGTACCATAAAATCATGTCATGCATAGTTCTTGGTTTTGTATTTTTTGAATATTGTATTTTTTAAAATTTTGAATTTTGTTTAATTTTTTTTCAATTTTTTTCTAGATAAACTATGATAAAATTAGGTGGATGCTCATGTTAATTTCTTGGATCAATTAATGTGAATTCCACTTGTCTTGGGTGAGGAGTAACATGTACATCATTGTTTAAATCAGAGAAATAATTATGCACTGTAAAATATCCAACATCAACATCATCATAGTCAATGTGATATTTAAGTGTTTTGTATCTATAGTTACAATAGAAACCTTTAGACTCAATTGTATGTTAGGATACTTCCTTAGTTTTTATTGTAAAACAAGCTAACAAGATCTATATAAAACTATTTTAGGACATGACATACTAGGTAACTTATGTTGAAATTAAATAGATCATTAATATATTGGAGTTGGAGAATCAGTTGTTCATGAAATTCAATAAATTATCTTTTGTTTTACTTTGTAGGTTAAACCTATAAAATTTATATAACAATTTATTATATAAGAAACCAAATAAATGTCTTAGGATGAGTGGGGTATTCATATGAATTCCTAAAATGTACACCACTCCATTTATATAGAAATAATTAAAACATTGAGTTATTGAATATGGGATTGAAATTATATTATGTATCCATGTAAATCATAATAAAAATTTAAAAGTCACCTATTCTGAGAAAATCTAAGAATTAAGTAGCTATAGTAGTAGTCCTTACCATAAGTGGTATTACAATTACCCCAAGATTATTTTTTCCTTCCATCAAATTTTTTTATTGCATTTGTCATATCAATAAATACTATGTGTTTATACATGTAGAAACATAAATTAACATTTATGATAAAATAATACACTTGTGACCAATCCTTATATACACTTAGCTCGAGCATATTTACACAGTCCTTGATTTCCCTTCCTTTACTTTTTTATGTAGATGACCTTTACCTCTTTAATAAATTCTAACTTTTAATATCCCTATTTATCATCTTAAATATCCTAAACTCATTTTAAGATTGATACATGCATTAAATTTAGATATATACAATCTTCAAAAAAGACTACCTATTTGGACTATATCGATTATTGGTACTATCTAATTCTTCTAGCCACATCCTCCTACCAAATGATGGCTATTTTCTCAAATTTAAATTCATTAAATGGGTCATTCAACACATTTTTAAATCCCCATTTAAAAGTATTATAAAATGATTACTATAAAGCCACATTTTCAAGTTATTATCCACTAGAGACTCATATGATTGAAAATAACTAGAACATTTAACTATAGATTTAGATAAAATCACCTATTTTTTCCAATTCAGAGTCCACATAGCCCTATTAGCCTTTAGCTAAGTCTGAATACACCTCCAAGGTCACATTCCATTATTAAATAATCTAATAAAACTATGATTTTACTAAAATTTAGCATTTTCACAAGTATTTCACACACACCACCATATCATGGGATAAGTAATTAGAGTTTGATCCCTCTTTGTAGTATTGGTATGTAAGCAATGCTCAACACAAGGAGCATTGAGGTCAAATAGAAATTAAATAAATAACAAATTTTAACCCATGATTACATCCATTCTCTTATGTCATTTATATATGGTTTTGGTGAAGAATAAGGCATATAGTGGTTTGCACAATAGATCGTGAGCTCTTACATAGTCAAACAAGACACACAGGTAAAGGTGATTCTACCATATCAGTCACAAATAACAAGTTCTTATTCAATGACATCACACCATAAGGACACAAACATGGGATTCCCCTATCCATTTATAGTGGCCTTATCCTAGATATAAATGAAACCCTATTTGTAATTCACAGTGTCATCATGCAATCACACATTTAGTTTTGTAGCCTTAGTCTTTATCCTGCATTACATTTTTCTAGATAAGTTATTTCCTTCTTTCATTTTCCATTTTTAACATATTTTCAAATATATTAAGTTATAAATCATTAAATTCTTAATTAATTCATATATATTACATGTAAATTTTTCTCAGTTCATTTTATCTAATTAGGATCTAGCATATCCTATTTCTCAATTTTTGATAAAATATATTGGTGAACCCATGTTTTTTTAGCATCACAAAACGCTATTTTCCCCTTAGGTTTCTATTATTATTTCTAAGTTTTAAAAAAAAATTGGGTTTCAAATCTAATATTTGATTTCCCCTTATTTTTGTGTAAATTAAAAGTTTTAATCTTTTCCCTAGGGTTTCACATTCATTTTTTACATTAGGGGTTTTCCGTTCCTAGGCTTGTGGCTTATTTTTACCTTTTTTGATAATATTTGATCCATAAAATCTCTAGTATCAAATTATTTATAAGATTTTGATAGATGTATTGATAAAATCATAAACCTAATTTTCATTGCCAAAAATATTATATGGATTTTTTGGAATTTATAATTTACTATTTTTGGTAAATTTGGCCTAGGGGATGAACATTGTACCTATATTAAAATTAATTTATAGGTTTCATCTATTTACTAATTCTATCAAAAATATCTTTCAAATTTTAAAAATACCTAATGGATCGATTGTAATAGTCAGTTATTTATTGTACACATCATATAATAGATATATGAGTTAATCTTGGTGTATATTTTTTTAATTGGTAATCACTTTTGGATAGAACTATGAACCAATTTGGGACACAATCAAGGACCTATATACCCAAGTGATTATTTAAAAAGTATGGAAAATAGCCAATGGGCTTGATAATACCACTAATAACCATAATAAACCTCAAGAATAATAATAATGACCATAACCAACCTTGAGAATACTACCAATAATGATAATTAAACTTGAGAATACTAATAATAATAAAAAATAACCTTGATAATACTACCAAAGGCCACATCTGATCTCATATGCCTTAGTGAGATTTGAATCTGGGTGGGAATTAAACTAACCATGCCACTTTCACAACTCACCCACATCTCATTGGCTAGTGTACACTTTTTAATTGAAGTAACACTTATTCAAATTGAATGGTATCAAATTGAAATATTCAATATATTTCATAATTATGAAATAAATTATACAAAATTCATATATAATAAAATCAAATTTACACTTAATCACAATATACCTTCTATGTCTATGATAACTTCTACCATTCCTCTTCAAGGTTCTCATAACTACTTTCCATGTAACTAGGTCCATGTTATCACTATCCCAAGAATTAAGGTGACCCATCCTAAAGTTTCAAATTAAGGTAACCATTAAGTCCTTCCTTAACCTCATCCACATTCCACATCTTCTCTTTATGGTGTTTGTATGCATATACAATTAAAATTACCTAGAGCTTGTGCTTGTGAGGCCATTCAAGATCAAATAGTCACCATGGGAAGGATAATTAAATTTTTTCAAAAGAAAAATTATCATTTTAGTTTAAATATCACATTATTTTAAAATCATCTCACATATCTAAATAATTTAGAATATGTCACTGTTAATCATGCATTTGTATCTTGCCCTAGAAATTTTATGCATATCAAATCTTTATATCATAATTAGAATATATAACAAAATAAATAAAAAATTAATGCTTCAAAACATATAAAAAAGTATAATAAGAGTTTAATTGAGACTCTAAGAGAAATGCTTCATAAAATTTTTATCAAACTACCTCCTATACATCCTCTAAAAATCTCGAAGAACTATTGTGCATATGATAAAATGCATGGGAATCATACAAATAATTTTTTGGATTTGGAAAAAAAATACAAATTATCATTAATAGTGGTGATCCTATAATAGATACATCAATTAAGAAACCCTTTCACACTATGATTACATATCCTAAAGAATGAGTGAAAAAATAACAAAGAAAAAAATTATGGATACAAATCAAAAATTTAAAGTAAGAGAAAGACTCAAAAGAAAAAAATAGAGAAATTAAAATTACAAAATAAATGAGATGAAAAATTTAAATTATAAAATTAATATATCACAAATGCAATGATACAAAAAGATAAAGAATAAAAGTTACAAAAACAAGTTCAACCTAAGTAAGAAATAATATTTAAGACATGATTTCTAACAAGAGAAGTTAAAAATCAAGAGATATCAATAAAATCTATTGTTATAAGTATGGTTACAAAGTAGACAATAACCACTCTTTCCTCTATTGAGATATTTTCACTATCATTATTTCATATGTATGATTTTTTTTTTTTACCAATGTCAAGATTATGGAGTACCAGGAAATGATTTTTTTTATATCATTTATTCTATCTCTTGGATAAATAAAGTTAATATTTTCATTTGATTCGAAAGAGTGATATCTTAATTTTCATGTTATTTCAAATCAAAGTGTATACAATGGTTTATTTAGAGTATTATGGTTAAAATCAATAAAAGTAATGATTGATAAAAAAAAAGTTGCATATCATTTGATCATAAAGGCAAGGTCATTTTATTTTCAAAATATGGAGAATCTTTATTAAAAAAAAGAAAAAAGAAAGCATATATTCAACTAGCATAGAAACATAAACAAGTAATGGAATAATAGTAAATAAAAATGATATAATACATATTACACAACAAAAATTAGAAAAGTCAATACCATAATATGTGGAATTTAGTTTTACATATCTAGATACAAATGAAGATAAGAGTGGCACTCTAAACTTTCAAAATTGAGATGATGATGATTATAATAATATAGATTGGTATGATCTTGATGATACTGATTATGAAGAATATGAATATGAAAATGATATAATACTTATATAATATCATATTTATGATGATATCCTTCCTTATAGTAGCATCATTCCTTCTACATAGTTTTTTTTCATGTTTCACACACAAACACACACACACACACACACACACACACACACACACACACACACAGAGAGAGAGAGAGAGAGAGAGAGAGAGAGAGAGAGAGAGAGAGGAGAGAGAGGAGAGAGAGAGAGAGAGAGAGAGAGAGAGAGAGAGAGAGAGAGAGGAGAGAGAGAGAGAGAGAGAGAGAGAGAGAGAGAGAGAGAGAGAGAGAGAGAGAGAGAGAGAGAGAGAGAGAGAGAATAATTAGGAAATTATAAAAAACTAGGACCTATGAATGCTTTGTTTAGTTCATTTACATTAGTTAAATTTTGCTCATTATATGTAGTATTTTATCTATATCTTTTTTTTATTAAATATTATTCAAAAGTTTACTAGAGTTATTTTAAAACATAAAAAAATTCATTTACAAATGAAATTACAAGTGGTGATATTGTCTTGGGTCCATAAATCTTACATAGGCAAAACTACTATATTCTAGATAGTAGTACATTGTACTCTTGTCTGATTCCACTAGACTTGTCCCAATGAATACAAACTCTACTTGTCTAGATTTAAATCCATCACATGTATTCTATAAATTGAATATATCCTAACAAGTTTAGTGGGGCATATTATAACACAAGTTTTATCATTTTATTACTATCCTTATTGTTCATTACTTTTGGACATTACATTGTGAAATTTATTAGCTCACTTATTGTCATATTGATAGATTAATACATACCTGTGATTATGAATATAATAGTGTTACAAGTTGTTAATGTTTATCAATACTACTTATTCATGCGTGATTTTCATGTTTGTTTCCTTTCTTCATGTTTTATGTGTATTCAACTTGTTTATTTTGTGGACCATGTATTTAATTATGGATCTAAGACTTCATTGCATGTTTCTATTCATGTGAGTGACATTTGAACATGTCTGTTGTAGATACACCCTTGGACTTCTTATGTGATTTGTTTTCTTTACATGTACTATTTGTGTGTGTGAGAGAGAGAGATAACAATGACACTTATTTTCTCATTTTTCATTACCATGATGGATATCATGTATGTTCCTTGATTTTTATAATATTTTTTAGTAATATTTAGTATATGATCACTCATTTTCATGCCTAATTAGTAACATATATCTTTAAAATGTCACTATATATGTTTATTTACACATGCATCTTATATAACTAATTTGATGAGTTTATATATGATGATGTCATGATCTTCATGTTATCATTAATATTTAGATTTATATATTTTAATAACATCTCTCACATAACCTTTTTTATCTAAGTTATTATCCATACTTCACAAATCACCTTAAAATAAGGGTTATACATAGTGTCTTGTCTTAGAGACTAAGCTACTATAATATATAAAACAAAAAAAAATTAGTAGGATTTGCACAATTTGATCATTATCAATACCTAGAAATCACCAAAAGAGTAGTTTTAGATAGTA